>OY294051.1:35013775-35214036 GCA_958510825.1 Brachypterus glaber
AATGTTTTAAATATACAGAATTTAAAATCAAACAAAACACCTAGTTTGAAATTTGCAAACTAGATGGCTCTAGTGTACAAGTACGATATTTTGGCAGGGTGCTTGCAACGTTTCATCTAGTTCATCTTAAAATTTGCTAAGAAAGATTTTTGTCCTAAAAATCTTACGTAATTTGTGCAGTTTTTCAATTTTCCGATAATCAATATACAATAAATTGGTCTTTAATTTATGTTTGTGTTTTTCTGTAAAATAGAACCTGTCAAATAGGATTTAGTCTTAGCGCAAGCTTACAGCTTTAGTTTATTTAGCCAACTGCCAAGAGCTATTCGGTCCTGTCGGACAGATAACGTAATCAGGGTTAACGAAGTAGAATTGTCCCTTTTTTTCTTAGATGTCCGGCAATCCAAATATGGACTGAAACTAGGAAAACTAGGAAAATTCTCTCTACGGTTGTAACATTGATTGAGTTACACTGGTAGAATAGTGGTTTTTCTACGACTGCTTTAGAATGTAAGTAAATACACACACTTTTCAAACACAGAATGAACCCATTCTAGGTCCAGATACGGTATGAATATTCCGTATCAAGTGCCATATCTTGTTTATAATAATATAATAATAAAGTAAAGAAAACTGTAGCAAAATTAGCAAAAAAAAATATATATATATATATATATATATATATATATATATATATATATATATATATTTCACCATGAAATATTGAATAATTTAATGCCGTTTAAAGTTTTGCGTTAAAAATACATAAAGTTTATTAGGTTTTCTTAATATTAGACCAGTTTTTTATCAATTTTGTTCAAAAAATTAAAACTGCTCCATCTATTGTTAAATATTTAAACCTGATATCTGTCACAACAATCTGACATAACCTTCAATTTTTGCATAATAATTTGTAAATATGTGCTAAAATTAAATAAAAATCTTTTTTAAGTACTGATTTGATAAAATTATTAAATAACATTAACTGCTTTATTTAAAAATATGTGTTTTGTTGCATTTACAATGTCGAGTCACAAAAAACATTGTTTTTAACCTTGTCCGCAGTTTAAAGCCATACAGTGTTTCATATTTGCAGTCGAAGAAAAAGTATAGTCTACAACACGTATGGAATAGTCTTTCCGCGCTCGCGGGACCGTCATACTCGCCTGCCGGCTCGTATGACAAACTTTCCGCTCGCGCGGAATATTGTCTATTCCATACTAGTTATAGAATATACTATTTTATACTATTTACAGCGCGTAATCGCTAGAGTAGAATTATACTATATTATAATATATTATATATAATATTATAATAATATATATAATATTATAATAATACGCTAGTTTCGAATTTCCCAAAATCTCCAAAAAACGTCCTAGACAGAAAATTCTTTGATGCAAAGGTGTTTCATGGAAAAATAAGAAACTTTAAAAATGTCCGTCTGTCCGTCCGATATCACGTTTTTTGTGGATACGATAACTCAAGAACGAATTATCCGATCAACTCTAAATTTTTGGGAAAAACCAAGTTCTATGAGAGGAAGATCTCTGTTGTTTTTTAAAAATAACTCCCCCAAAAACAAAAAAGTTATTAGGGCTAGTTTTAAAACAATCGAAAAAACTATCTTGGATTTTTTTTTAACAATTTTTAGTTTTCGAAAAAAAAAATATTTTTTTAATTTTTTTTAAACATTTTTTCTTCTTTCGAAGAAAAAAAATAAAAAACAAAAAATCGAAAAATAAATTTCAATTTTTTTTAATAGGTATTAAAAAAAATCATTTTCCGAAACAAAAATTATAATATAAATTATATATTTATAATGCATTAAGTTCTTGAAAAAAAAAAAAAAATAATAATAATAAAGCTTTTAAAACACCTTTGATTAAATCGCTCATAAGCGAATAATTTAAATAAATCTACACCTGCAAATTGATACACACATTTTCAAAACAGTTGATAAAATTAAAATTGCACAATACATTTTCATCGATTTTATTGTTTTTATCATCAATTTATTTCATTATCAAGTGTGTTTTTGAGTGGTGAGATACAGGGTGTGTATAAATATATAAATAACTTGTCATTGTAAAATTTTGAACATTTGTACACAGAAAAAATGATTGTTTTTGATCAAGAATGTGTGATTTGGATATAACGAAGAGAATATATTCTCCTTTAAAGCAAAATTGTGCTTTAAATATGAAAGGATACACGGAAAGAAATTAGTGGGCTCTGCGCTATACATTATAAGATATTTGGTAACAGTGGCAAATTATGGTGATTTAAGCTATAGATTATAAGGGACACAATAACTAATAATGTTAAAAATAAATTGGAAACGATTATATATATTACAGACACGATTATATTTATTACAGGCACTATTATAAATTTACAGAAATTTTATTATATTATAAAAATTATTAGCACGGACAATAATTAAATCTATTTAAGCTATAAATGCCATACTATTTGTTATATTTTATTATTCACTAAACAATTAAAGTATTTCATATAAATTTTTACACTGACTGCCATAATTGTAAGAGAAAGCCTTGTATTTATATAATAAGCGATTATAATTTGCTTGGTATGTGTGTTATAGCGCTCCTAGCTATAATTTTTTTTTTCCGTGTAACGATATAGTATGCTTGAAAGGAGAATATATTCTCAAATATGAAAGGATAAGAATATGGTATGCATAAAAGAAGAATATATTCTCTTCGTTATATACAAATCACCATATTCTTGATTTAAGACATGATTTTTCTGTATGTACAAAGGTAGACTAGGTATATATTTTTTAAGACCAAAAAAATTAAACAGAATAAGAAGAAAGACTTCATATACAAAAAAATAACACCCAGCCATGTAATTTTATGTAGGTACTAGCTCGACTGATTTTTTTACTGAGTTCTTTTATTTACTTTTTTTTTCTTTTTTTTCTTTTATTTTGAAAATTGTTTTATGAAAGTTTTGGATAACAGCAGCTACATTTTTTTAATTTGATTAGAACGGTAAAATTTATCCCAATTTATTCACAATCTGTATAATGATTTGAAACTCAATTGAACATGGAGTGACTCTTTACTCCAAATGGAAACTTTTAATCTAAAGAGTTAGCGCTGTTTTATTAATTAATTTGATGGTACGCGAACAGGTAAATGACAGGGTCCCATTGTTACAATGGTACTGTGCGAAGTTTACAAAATATTTATTTATAACTTTTTTTTTTTTGTAAACTTGTAATGAATTTCGGATATGCTTTAGATCTCCTTATACTGAGTAGGTATTGCGGCGGATGAGCCAACCCCCTCCACTTTTCATTTAGACCACGCCCCCTACCTTAATAGCCCCCTTTTTAATAGCCCCCATAACAGAGCTGTTTAACAGGGCTGTTAATGTAACTAATCTGATCCAATCTAAACTGATCTAATATAAACTGATTTAGAAACAGCCCTGTTAAAACAGCTCTGTTAAAACAGCCCTGTTAAAACAGCTCTGTTAAAACAGCCCTGTTAAAACAGCTCTGTTAACACAGCCCTGTTAAAACAGCTCTGTTAATTACATAAACAGCCCTGTCAAAACAGCTCTGTTATGGGGGCTATTAAAGTAGGGGGCATGGTCTAAATGAAAAGTGGAGGGGGTTGGCTCATCCGCCGCAATACCTACTATACTGATTCAAAATACAATATTTTAGAATATATACTTTTACTAAGATTGCAGCATTTATTACTTATTTTATTTTAACATTTTTGTAGTACCTACATAGATTTGTTAATATGTCAGGATTTCAGAGCTGTTTTTTTTTCTAAAAACGAATATTTATAATTTGAGCTGGCGTTAGCTTTTCATGTAAGCTGTCACATGCTCTTTTTTAGGATAGTTTTCAAGTGTTTCGAGCACGAATCGTATATATACATATGTACATTTCAATTACCATTCTTTCTAGTCAATAGATAGATATTTAAATTTCGTATCGAATTAAAAAAAAAATAGGATTTCCACGAAAATTGACTTTTACCTCGATTTTTAATTTTACATAACGCCCCGAATTCATTATTAAAAATTCAAAATTTAAAATGGCGAATCCAATATGGTGGCAGAATTTCATGAATTTTAATAAATTTTGATAAAAAATCATTTAGTAGTTTTCAATGTTGCTGAATCTGAAGTAATTATTAAAAATTAAAATTTAAAAATGTCTGATGTTCAATTTTATTTAATTATGACAAAAATTAAAAAAATCGATCCGCCATTTTGAATTTAAGAAATTTGATTATTCTCAAAATAAACAAATTTTAGCAAAATCGGAAATTTTAAAAACATTTGGACCACCGTAATGTCGCGGATTTTTTTTTAATTTTTCAATATGATATTTAAAATCAGGCGATATAAATAACAAATATATATTAACAAATAACATTCGGTATTAAAAATACAACAAACTAACTCCCCAAATTACCATAGTTTCGTTTTTTTCTTCACACTATTCTGCTTCTTCTTTTTTGTTTTCGCTTTCTTTTTATTCTTTTTTTTTTTCATAATTTTTTTTTTTGTTTAGACGCGAAAAAATTGAAAATTTTTGCACGAATACAAGGCCTTTCCTTATCTTTAAAATTTTAAAATAAAAAAAAAACAAAAAGGGCCAATTCTATTAAACACAGTCGACTCCCTATAACCCCTAGGATCGCAATATAATGCAGATAACGAGCAATTTCCTATACATTTATATTCCCCGTTATAGCGATTTCACGTTCATCTTGAATTTTAACGTTGAAAAAAAATCAGATTAAAAAAAATCGTAAAAAGGGAGGAAGCGAGATCAATAATAAAACACAGATCTGGCATTATAAATACGACTTGAACGCTGAAAATAAAGTTATAAGTTTTTATATTTATACTAAAAATTTGATATATATTTGAAATAGGGAGACAAAACATCAATCTCCTTTGAAACTCTAAATAAAATGAAGTCACATCGTGACATGTTATAGTAAAAAATACGTTATTTATTACAGTTAAAGTTTATTATAACTAAAAGTTTTCTCATGAAAATCTCCTGTGTAATAATCGATCATTACTATTTATTCGTAAAATGACGTAACTGTTCAGAAGAGCATTAATACAAGGGGAAAATTACGGTAATTACCCCTTTCCAAATTCCATTTTAAAAAAAATATATGATTTATTCAATAATACAAAGTAAGCTAACTCCAACAGTTCCCAAAAAAAATGGCTGCTGCAGTAACTATAGGTAGGTTCATACCAAATATCTTAAAAAAAGATTTTCAGTTTTGAAGCTTACGTTTAAAAAGGTAAAAAGTTACGTTTATAATTTTTTTTGGGCTGCCACATATTTGGTATTTGCAATTTCGGTGGAGGCGCATGTACCCAAATAATATTCTAGTGCCGACTAAGCTGAAAGGTCCTATCTACATGGGTTTAACATACACAGATAGGACCTTTCAGCTTGGGAAGGCAGCCTAGCACTACCAGGACAAAATATAAATATATCAATAATGAGTCTATAGTATATTCAGCTTCAAAATGCAGTAAGTCTAAACAAAGGCTCGTGACAACAACGGATTTAGTGACAAGGTAGGACTTAAAATAAAATATTTCTATATACCGGTCCATTGCATTGCATTGTACACTTCATCGCAAGTGCTCACGTACTGACCTGTTTAATTTTCTACATCCCTACTCTCGCAACATTCAAGTGTTTTAACCAATGAAACCACGCGCCAGCTGCCGCATGAGCGATTCTTTTATTTATTTCTACTGAATCTTGAAGTTGAATATACTATAAATATATGAATATGAATATGAACATATATCTGCGCCCTTGACTGGAAAATTAGGTGCCTCTCTATATTTCAAATTTTGTTCGAAGTGAAGTTTTTATCATAAAACTAAATCAAGACTTTAACTTTAAACTAATTGAAAAATGAGGGAACTATTTGGTTATTATTAAAAAAAGTTTTTAATATAGCCCGCTATACTTCTTATATTATTAAAAAACTAAAATTTGGTCCTTTTCTGGAAGTACTTTAAATTTCTTTTATCCAATACATACAGATAATAAGACAATTACCAGCTTTAATAATAATTATTTATTTTACCCACTCAACTGTCACTTTTCAAATTATTTTCTTGTAAATGTCATTAAAATTTTTAATAAAAATATGAATTTCTAAGCTATTTATTGGATAAAACCTTGTATGGCACTCATGGGTAAACCGATATTGCCCTCTCGAAAATTAACCTGCTTGGCTGACGCCTCGCAGGTTAATTTTCTCATGGGCAACTATAAAGTACTCCCAAGTAATTCTATATGCCTTTCAAATGACGTGTACTTCATATCTATAATATATTATGGTTTAATTCTAATTTTAGGCCTTATTTTAATTTTTAGTCAATTTTTGACCCTTGACCAGGTCAAGTCGCTCCCATTAAACGTGACTGGTTTAGAATAAAATTTGATTGGGGGTTTACTAAAACCCAATTGTCCTTAAAAGTGAACGAGTTTAAAAATTTCTAATTTCTGTCTGGCATGCAACATGACAAAAAGTTCCCCGACCGACAGAATAGGTTCTTTCAGCCAAAATTATTAATTACAGCAACCAATTTAAACTTTTCAGTATTCATAACAATATTTTGTTTATCTAAATTAAAGTAGCTTTATAAACCGGCCTGAACATGCCATAAATTCTGTTTGTACTTCTGTTTGGATTCAAAACGTACTTATCTTTCTCTGTTTACTGTTGTAACGTTTTCAGTGTTTCAGACGGATAACAATGAAATAATGAAATTGGGATATACATGTTTTCATGTTCTGTAAAAGTAGTGTTAAAATTAGTTTTAAAAAACTATATGTATATATACGGGTCAAAACAAAAAGGCTTATAAAAGATAAAATCGTAGTTTTTTAGTAAAAAGAGCACCTAAACATTCCAGCAAAATTAAAAACTTTTCTGTTGTATTTTCAACTTTTGTTTTTTCATGGGGATAAAAATCAAATAATTAAATTTTGTAATTTCAATCAATAAGAAAAACCAAAAAGCCAGTATTAAGAATACATAACTTTATAAACAACCATTTAGTAATTAACTAATTACATATATACATAAAAGTTGGAAAATTAATTATTATTAACTTCAATTTCCTAAAAAGTTAGAAACATTACAGTATAAGGTACCTAACTTTATATAATTACCAAACATAGTTTTAAAGTAAGATAAATTCAATCATTTTACTTACCTTGGTGGCCAATCATTTGTTGACTTCAGTGTATTTCTTTGTTGGTGTATGCGTAATATAATCAAAACTGTAATTAAGCTTTAGCTAGTGTATACATTTAGATTTCCTGTTTTTCTTTGTATTTTACACCAAAAACCACAAATAAATAGTTTATTTATTAACTTAATTATGTCAGCTATCACAAAATATAAAATGAAAAACAGGTGCTGCCCACTATCTCTAAACTAACGAAGTAAGGTAGGTATGTCATATAAATTTTATAGTATTAGAGAAAAACTTTTAAATGTATTAATTTATATTCAATGAATATAAATGTTTTAAGATTGCTAATTAACAAAAAACTAAGTTTATTTTATTGATTTATTATTCTATATTTTAAAAGTAACATTTGTAACAAACTTCACTGCAGTTAAACATTCAACATTCAAATAGTTTTTGTAGTGGTAAACAAGGCAAATAATTGTTAATAAAACAGGTATGGTTTTGAATAAAATAGTATACAAACCTCGGTTTAACATTTTATTTGTCCTCCGGGAATTAGCAAACCTCGGAGCTACGGTCCTTGGTTTGCTAACTTTCCCTCAGGAAATGAAACGGTTTCCAGCTCGGTATGTAAAATACTATTATTTGATTGAAAAAATAGTTCATAGAAAAATTTCGGATTATTTCCACTATGATACATTTTTTCCATCTACACTAGTATTGAAAAAAAAATTAAGAATTCAAAATAAGAGACCATATTTGAATTAAACCTACGTGGCTGTTGAATTCAGAACCTCTTTCATGTTGAAGGTCGTTTAAAAATAATCAAAATCAACTGAGGGCTTTCGATTTAAAAATTCTTTTTAGGTTAAAATTTTCTATTAAAAACAATACACTAAAATAAAGTTTTCCCTAATTTTAGTGATTGTCATCATTATACAAAAATATTCTCCATTAAATTACGAGCAAACACTTCGTGTTATTCGATTAGTCAGTTTTACGCGTATCCTTTATACAGAATAGGATATCTCGTTAAATTACTTAAAGAAGATAAAACAAGAAAAGGGGAGAAAACTAGGAAAAAGAACAAACCTGCGAGGTAATACCCACTCGGAAAATAACGCAGGAAAAACTGTTATCCTGAAAAATGCGCTCGATTTCTTTTTTTTTTTTTTCGTTGCAAGGTTAATGACGGATTGTATTTTTTTATTGTTCTACATTAAGAGTTCTTTGTGAAGAAAAAAAAAAGGGAGTAAAGTTAAAGTTATAGCAATAATTCAGTGGGTGTTGAGTTACGAAAGGTCACAGTTTAGTGTTAATTTTTAAAGTCCTTTGTAAAAAAATATAGTAATAAAATAAAATGCCTTTATTTTTTAAACACCCGAATCTAAGCTTTTTATTTTGAGCAGTCAATGGTTATCTAGTGTTTTTTGTAGTTTTTAGACTACATATCTGTTAACGTTCTAGGACTTTAAGTTTTGTTCTGGCTTTGGGTTACAAAAAATCGATTTTTTTGCTTTTAATGCTTCTTAATATGTGTAGAATACGCTCCTAAAATATTTTGACGAAAATCGACTTCTTTATAAATTTATACATATATACTCCCGTAAAAAATAATACAGGTTTTCTGAAAAAAAAAAAAGAATCCAAAAATGGTCAATTTTTTGCCTCAAAAATCAGAACAACTCCTTAACAGTTGTTACAGTTACAAATATGTACATAGAAAAAAGGGATTCCTTGAACCAAGGACACGTGTCTTTGGATATGTTCAAAGCCATATTCTCTTATAATAATAATAATAATAATCTTTATTCACGCTTCAAGCATTTTTACAAAAAAAAAGTATAGTAATACCTAAATATAAATAAATATAAAACAAATAACTGCATCACAGCAGATAATCACATAACTATATTACAAAGTCACCTACATCTAAAAAATAAATAAAATTACCTTAACTGACGCTTAAGTTGATTTTTAAACTGACTTAATTCTATTGAAAAATCAAGTTCATATTTATTTGCCTCAGAACAAATACGGTTAATTGGAGAATTCACCATATAATTTGTTCTACATAAATTAATATAGAATTTATTATTTAAATTTCTACCCAGGTAGCAAAATAACATGACATTCACGTGAAAGTCACGTTAATATGTGACATGTGATGTTAAGATTGTAGTCTCATTTAACAAGAATGCAGCATGGTGGGGATGTCCTAAGTCCGTCCCTAATAACATCACACAATGACATCCCGAAAATAACGTGTTTGTGACATCATAATGTTATACATTCCTGTTATATCTTATATCTTATGGATGCCGTTACTGGTACTTTAATATTTAAATAATATTCTAGGATATTAGCTTTTTCTAAATTAAAACCATTAAAAACGCTATAACCCTATAAAAAAATCGGATTTAAAATCAATCAGTAATTGAAACAATCACAGATTGAAACAGATAGATTCTAAATACGAAATTGCAGATTAAGCGGAGAATATATTCCTTTAATCTGTGTCCATAGTCTTGAGAAGCCCGGCAGAGCCCCCTATCCATTGGAAATCGTATAATGTGTATACAATTTCCTTATAATAATTTACTCTATCAACATCATCTTATATCGATTTTTTTGCTTCGAACGTCGGTGAGAAGCAAAATAACATGACATTCACGTGAAAGCCACGTTAATATGTGACATGCGATATATTCACAGCGTTGCTAAATATTTGTTATTAAATAACATGGTTGTCACGTCACACGTGTTATGTTGCAAATGTGATGTTAAATACATGTTATTTTTCAATATTATGTGATGTTATGATTTAGTTTAAAAATACACCCAAAAGTGATGTTAATTTCTTGTAATATAACATCCCTTGCTACCTGGGTAGTATTTAAAGATTGTACTAAAAAGTTGATATGACATAGCATATCAGGACAAAATATATCGCCTCTTATAAGTTTAAATAAAAACATTAAATCGAGATAGATTCTTCTTTTTTCAAGAGAATCTATGTCGAAATAAATCCTGACTGATTCCGTATTAGGCAGAAGAAATCCTGATTTAAAATTTAAAAATCGTAAATTGTTTCAAGGCTGGCATTTTCTTGAACCAAAGTCAATGTCCTTGAATAAAGAGCGCGGATTTTTATTCCAAAACCCGTGCTCTTCATTCAAGGACATTGACTTTGGTTCAAGAAAATGCCAGCCTTGAAACAAGAGAATATGGCTTTTAACATATACAAAGACACGTGTCCTTGGTTCAAGGAATCCGTTTTTTCTATGTAGCATTTCTATTAATTTATTAACGAAAGATTTTTAAATAATAATTAAAGAGTTAAATGGAAGGAAAAAATGTTTAAAATAAAACAAAGCAAACTTTTTTTCTTTTGAATAAGCATGTGTATAATATTTGTTTGCTAATTTTTTCGTATAGTGACCTCATTTTTTGTGGTTGTCCCTATTTAAGCCAGAGGATTAATAAAAAAGGTCGTAATTATACGAAGGATATTACTTACGAGCCGGGCAATAAAAAGTTAAATCGTAAATATTTTTTTGGTAGCCGTTAATATAAAAAGATTAGAAATTACTTTATTTAATGTGTGTCTGTCTTTAGGATGCTTCAGTTCATTAGCTTCCATTTATTATTTTTATTATTTTAAATGTTAATGAATTAGGGTTTTGCTGTAATAAATACAAGCCTTTTTTAATTATTTGCATGTATACTGAGTGTTTCTTTCAAAGGCCACATCAAAAAGGTCCCCACAAAGTCGACCATAATGAAACCTCATCAGATTAAGTAATCGTATATTGTACGGTTGTATTATCTTGAATTTGAATAATTTTCTTTGAAACTAATATTTCTTTTTTTGTTACAGGTAAATACAACTATAGGTTAACTCAAAATAGGAATGATGTCGGTAAGTAAAATAAAACTTTTTGACACATTCGTAAGAAATATAATGGATGATATAGAAAATGACGAAAGTATATTTTTGTTAAAAAACATGAAAAAATAAATTTCTAGGTTTTATTTATTAATATTAAACAAATAAATAAAAATTCGTCAAAACCCATTATAATATCGCAAATATGGCAACAGCGCATCAACACGGAATTATTAGTCCAAAATGATCAAAATTTGCGTTACGTAATACTTGAACGTTCCCTGGGTGAAACTTAAACTCAAAATTGAATTTTGACTGCTTTCTAATTCCGACGCTTAACCTAGTCTGATGACAAAATCATTGAGTAAGTCACCATTGAAACGGTGTCCAGACTGTGCGGCGATGAGCGGGGACACAACCCAATAATTTTAAATTTTTTCATGAAAAAAACTTAAAAAAGCTAAAACTTTTGACGCAGTTAAGTTTCCCCCGCGGAGTAGATGAAGAAATCACATTCTTGCACATAAATTTGATATGGGAACTGTCCGCCATCTTGGATTAAAGGGGTAAGTACGGTTATCTAGCTAAATATGCGTCTTACGATAAAAATGCATATTACCAATTTTGTTAAGAAGGAAGTTTCCAACAATTTTTGTTTGAATCATTTTTTCATTATATTAATAACAATCGAGTTATATTTAAAAATAGCCATTTTGGGGGTAAAATTGTTTTTTTCGGTTTTTCATCCAAATTATTCGTTATGAGCCAGCTTGTAGCTCTTGAAATTCTCTATAAGTTTTATATATTATAAATTTTCATAGGTATTTTTGTACGGTTACGGAGCCCCAACTCGACTTTCAGCGCCCCCTGTAACCGTACCAAAATACTTATACTTTTATCCTTTGACGGATAATTTGGCTGAAAATTCGAAAAACAACAATTTCACCACCAACATGACTATTTTTGAATATAACTCGATTGCTATTAATATAATAAAAAAAATATATAAACAAAAATTGTTGGAAATTTGCTTCTTAACAAAATTGTTAATATGCATTTTTATCGTAAGATGCATATTTAGCGAGATAACCGCACTCGCCCCTTTAATCCAAGGTGGCGGACAGTTCCCATATCTTTACCGGCAAGAATGTGATTTTTTCATCTACTCCGCGGGGGACACTTAACTGCGTCAAAAGTTCCAACTTATATATATTTTTTTCTTTTTTATATCGAATTTAATCTAAAGTCATTGTGCTAAGAACACCAACCCCACTCTTAGCCGCACAAGCAGAGATTTTGAAATCGGACTATAGCTATATCAAAGTTTGTTATTGGCTAAATTAATAAAGTCGTTTAATAATGCTGATTTTGTATGCAGTTTAATTTACTCTCTGTTTATACAAAACCTTACTTAAATAACACAAACTATTTAATTTCATATAAAATTTAATAAAATACACCGAATATTCAATTTCTGTTTGCAGAGTTTTGCAGCATTGTGCAGAATACAAAATAGCCTTATCCTTAATTATTTCTGATTATTGACTAAGCTTTTTAGATAGGGGAAATGTTCTGAAGTAAAGAATTCTTATATAGAAAAAATCATTTAATTTGATTATTATTTCGTGATAGGAATTAAATAGTTAGTTAGTTTTTTTTGTGAAAGTTGGTATTTAAACTTAATTGACATCGGATTCATAACTACGTGATTTGGTTTAAAAAAAGTTAACTATTGATACCTATATTAATATTAAATGCAGGAGCCCTTTTGTAGTGGATATGAAAAAATAAAAATATTATATTTCCTTATTTATTTCGATAATTATGTATTATATGATAATTATATATTATATTATATATTATTATATATTATATGACAATATGGCATTATAGCATAATTAAAAATTCAACCTAATATATTATTGACAATAATACTACTGTACTAATAATAGTAATAATAGTAAGAATAGTAATAATAGTATATATAACGTTATTTTTGGAATTTAGTTTATTAGAAAATCACTTTTATTTGAGAAGGGGTAAAACAATAATAAAACCATGGAGGAGTTTCATAAAAACAGTTTGGTTTTGATTTGTATGGACATCTAAACGGACGACAGACGACAGACGAACGGAATATAGGTATCTTAAAACAGATAAATACATAAAAATTTGCAATTTTTATAATAGCATTAAATTCTTCTCACCTAGAATAGTTCCAAAGTAAACAATTGTAGGTATGCAGTTTGTGTTTTACAGGTTATAAGGGAACGTTCAAGTATTAAGTAACGCAAATTTTAATCATTTCGGACCCCCACCTCTGCCCCTGTAACGCTATTTTTCTATACTATTAAACTAGGCGTAACACTCCAAAATGACCCTCACCTCCCCCCCCCCCCCAGGAGCGTTACGTAATACTTGAACGTTCCCTAACCTACTTAATAAGTAGTAATTTTAAAGTATTTAAGCGGTCTTTCTACCTTCAAGTTTTAAAAATAATCTTTTTTTAAACATTTTTTTTTTATAGAAAGAAAAAAGATATCATTCTGAAATTATGTAGGTATGTTTACATAGTATACAATTTTTTTTTTAATTTAAAAAGTGAATTTTTTGGCCATAATCTTTTTTTAAAACATAAAAAAGGTGGTCGGCATGATTCCGGCCGTTTGGATCGACTGAGAAAAAAAATAAAAACGGGATATTATTCAGTATTAAAGTCACTATATATAAAGACCATTCCAGCGTTTCGGGTGTTTCACTAGTACACGTTGAAACGGATTTTATTAATACTTATTGCACTAATAGATTGGTCCACGTGGGCTACAATTAGACTAATATACCAGTTAATCAAGCTGTTAAAACCCGAAATAAAATTTAAAAAAATTAAGGAAGATATTGGCAGAATTTGCCGTTTCGGCAAACACTCAAACACAAACAAATGAAACACCCGAAACGGCAAATTTTGCCAATATTTTCGTTAACTTTTTAAAATTTTATTTCGGGTTTTAACAGCTTGTTTAACTGGTATATTAGTCTAATTGTAGCACACATGGACCAATCTATTAGTGCAATAAGTATTAATAAAATCCGTTTCAATGTGTACTAGTGAAACACCCG
Source organism: Brachypterus glaber (assembly GCA_958510825.1). Taxonomy (NCBI): domain Eukaryota; kingdom Metazoa; phylum Arthropoda; class Insecta; order Coleoptera; family Kateretidae; genus Brachypterus; species Brachypterus glaber. The sequence continues at coordinate 35,028,030 of OY294051.1, forward strand.
AAACGCTGGAATGGCCCTATAGCCCGAACTAGAACAAAAATTTTGGCCAAAAATAACAAAATAGCGGACCTTTTCCAAAAAATTTCAAAAATTTTCAAAGAAACACGTCCGCCGTTTTGTTATTATTTGTCCAAAAAAAAATATTCCAGTTCGGGCTATAGCGACTTCAATACTGAATAATATCCCGTTTTTATTTTTTTCTCAGTCGATCCAAACGGCCGGAATCATGGCGACCACCTTTTTTTATGTAATTTAAAAAAAAAAATTTGTGACCAGAAAATGGCACTTAAAAAATCAATTTTTTTTTATTCTTTGAATATAAACATACGTACAAAATTTCACAATTATATCTTTTTTCTTTCTAGATAAAAAAATTAAAAAAAAAAGATTATTTTTAAAATTTGAATGTAGGAAGACCCCTTAAAGCTATATCGGCATTTCTTTCCAAGTGGTACCTGTTCATGAAAGATAGGTACACAATAGCATTTTTTCGAGTAATTTTAATAAAAATTAAATTAAATTCTTTTTAAAAGATGTCGTGTAAAGCATATTTATTGAGGGATTAACTTGGTAAAAGTATTCCTTGTATTTTTTATTAGACATTTGAAATACTTTGGCGTCTTTTAGTTAAAAGAAAGTTTTTTGGGTTACAACTAATAAAACTTTTTAGTCGGTTTAATTAAATACCGCTGCCACGTATTTTAAGTTAAGTTTTTTTGTAAATACCGCCTTTCTTGGGTAATTACTGGATTTTTGTCACAGGAATATACGAGGTGTTTTTAAAAAGTTTGCTATTAGGGTTTTCTACTTTAAAACAAGAGTTTTACTTAAACACTTGACCTAAATAGTTAGATTTTGGTCTTGCAAATTTCTATATCTATCCCAAAGTCTTATCTGGTATATGTCCGCTCATTCACAAATGTTTAAAAGAAGTTGCACACTCCTTAAAAAAGTGACAATAGAAAAATGTGTACCTATGTACAGAAATTATGTTAAAGAAATATTTAAGGCGTTAAGAATTGACAGTTTATAAAAATATATACTGCACGTTTGTCGGTTAATAACCGAAAAATATATATAAGAAAGTTATCTAACTGTCGTTAAAATCAAATGGACAGGAAACAGTGAATAGTACCATTTCATCCTTTTTGGTAATCATCAGCACTGTGTATCCTGTATGTTGTCAATATTTAAATAAAACGTTAGTCAGATATAAAAGCATGGTGCCATCTATTGATGTGGTCACTGTTATTAGTTCACTTGTTCCCAAAAGGCAAATCGCCACAGTTTAGGGTGTACAGTAACCACATCAACCATGCTTTTATATCTATCTAACGTTTTATTTGAACATTAGCAACATACAGGATACAGAGTGCTGATGATTCCCAAAAAGGATGAAATGGTACTATTCACTGTTTCCTGTTCATTTAATTTTAACGACAGATATATGACTTTTTTATAAATATTTAAGGAATTTAGGTTTGTTGTAGCTTTTAATATTATATTACGCACCGAGTACAGGAACCTACCTTTTAGGGCACGAGATTTCGTTTTTTTTACGAGTAAAAAAAGTACTTGATGTGCACTGAAATGGTTTGCGTCGAGGTGCGTATACTATTTTTCCTACGACCTCACACCTGAACATAAAAAAACACAAAAATTATCTTAAAATTAGTTTGTCAATTTGAGGTTATGTGTTTGAAGTTTACTATTTTTCTGACAGCAGGTATATAAAATCAACTGATCGTAACTTCCCAACCGTTGTCATAGGCAACGGGTGGAAAATAGGTACTAACTACTAACTAGGTCGTAGGAAAATTATTTTTCCTACGACCTAGTTAGTAGTTATTGCCTATTTCCCAACCTTTGCCTATGACAACGGTTGGGAAGTGACGATCAGCTGATTTTACTTATCTGCTGTCAGAAAATTAGTAAACGTCAAACACATAACCTCAAATTGACAAACTAATTTTAAGATAATTTTTGCGTTTGTTTTTGAATGTTTAGGTGTTAGGTCGTAGGAAAAATAGTATACGCACCTCGACGCAAACCATTTCAGTGCACATCAAGTACTTTTTTTACTCGTAAAAAAAACGAAATCTCGTGCACTAAAAGGTAGGTTCCTGTACTCGGTGCGTAATATAATATTAAAAGATACAACAAACCAATCATAATTTATTGTATACCAAAACCTAAAATTTGAATAAATATGAAGTTATTACTTCATATTTATTCAATAAATATTTATTTAAGCAAAAAAAAAGTCTATTTAAAAACGTCGCTTTTAAAAGCAAAAAAAAATCCGTTTAAAATCGTCGCTTTTAGAAAAATTAATGAAAATTTCGAGGAAAATTCGGCAAAGTCGCACGAATGAAAACGTTTCTATCGATAATTAATGGCAAGTTGATTGAAATATGATTTTTCGCGAAAAAAACCTTCTTTTGACAAATGCAATACAAACAACAAAAGGTCCAATACTGCCGTATAATTAGTCTGAATATTGAAGGGTACACGTTAAAAAGTTAAAAGTTTAAAATTTATAACAAACAATGTAAGTTTTTACCTTAGGGAGCGTTCAAGTATTACGTAACGCTCCTAGGGGGGGCGCTTTAAACTGCGGACAAGGTTAAAAACAATGTTTTTAGTGACTCGACATTGTAAATACAACAAAACACATATTTTTAAATAAACTAATTAATGTTATTTAATAACTTTATCAAATCAGTACTTAAAAAAGATTTTTATTCAATTTTAGCACATATTTATAAATTATAATGCAAAAATTGAAGGTTATGTCAGATTGTTGTGACAGATATCAGGTTTAAATATTTAATAATAGATGGAGGTTTTAATTTTTTGAACATAATTGATAAAAAACTAGTCAAATATTAAGAAAAACTAATAAACTTTATGTAATTTTAACGCAAAACTTTAAATTGTATTAAATTATTCAATGTTTTATGGTAAAATATATATTTTTTTGTTAATTTTGCTACAGTTTTCTTTATAACACTACATATGGAATATTTATACCGTATATAGAGCTAGAATGGATTCATTTTGGGTTTGAAAGGTGTGTGTCTTTGCTTACATTCTAAAGCAGTCGTAGAAAAAGTATTATTTTGTTGACAGGAGTATGTTTAGTTTTTCCTTTTTATATAAACTCTTCAATTTTCATTTTTCATAGTGGCATCGATTGTGGAAGCCCCTATTAATTTGCCAAAGAGATCAGACCTAGGGCTACGCAGCGCTAATTGCAGGCCAACGTACAAAGAGAGCTATAGTCTATTCAAAAAACAAGTTGTTAGCACGTTCACTAACTGTAGAAGGGCTATCGAATTTTGCTTCATTGTGGAGTGTTTTTGTACTAAAATTTAGTATTCAGTGGACAAAAATATAAAATTTTACTAATTTTATCACATCCGAACATTTTTGATTGTCCCTCTATGTTATTTGTTATTCTTTTTACTAACTTTGTTAATTTAATTTGAATTTACTTTTCGGTACTGACTTAAGGTGGATTTATACTAACTAGAAATATAATTAATTTTGTGTCTACCCTGCGCATGCTTAGTTATATTTATTGAAATAACTGGAAAAATAATTCATTTTATAACTACACTGCGCATGCTTCTTTATAACTGCAACTCCATTTGCCTGTACCGTATCACTAATGTTAATTTCGCGCGAAATTAAGTAAAATAAGCATGCGCAGTGTAGAGATAAAATTAATTATATTTCTAGTTAATTTCGGAAACTTTTGCATAAATTAAGCTTTGTTATACCTAAAAATGTACTTACTAACAATAAATAACTTACTTACTTATTTTAAAATATCACAATGATTGGAGTTAATGTTGAAGTTAGACTTCTTTTTGGCTTATTATTGGAACAAAACTATAAGTAAAAATTCCAGAAATGCTATATTATTGTATTAACCCATTCTATTGCAAAATTAAAATAAATATAGGAAATTTAAATTGTTTATTTTTTTTTTAAAAACATATTTTATGCGTAAATAAGAAAACTAATAGCATTTATTTAAAAAACTGACCTTAGAAGCACTGTACCATGTAATAAGTGTTTTTAGTCGTAAAATAGCATATGTTTTTTATATTCCAATAAATAATATTCCACATGAAAAATAGATTATTATAAAAATAAAAAAACCTTATTCTAGTCAACCCTTGAAGCATTCAGTATCTTTAGCAGTTATTTATTTATTGTCTAAAAATTATCGGATCCATTATAGAACCATGAATAACTTTTTATTCAAATATTATTCTGAAATACGATCTGGTTCTTTACCTGTCGCCTGGGCCTTTAGACTTTTTGGTCCATTTTTTTTGAAAATTCATTTACCTATTATATAAGACTTACAGGACCCAATTAAGAACCTTGAGTAATACCACAAATTAATTATTTAAATATTTTGTTCTGAAACACGATCTGAATTTTTACTAGGCCTTACTATACCAAATAAAATCCTTTTTAAAGTCATTTATCTATCGTACAATTATCGGACCCTTAATGTACCCTTGGGGAATACCACAGATAAGTTCCTTATTGAAATGTTTTATTCTGAAATATGATCTGCTTAATGATTTTGTGCTTTATAAATGTCATGCAAGGATAAACCGTCTGCTAATATCAATGTTCCTATCAAGTTTCAATAAAAGTGTCTGTGATGAATCATCATTGATGATACTAAGCTATACTACAAACTAATTAATTGATTTTTTTTCTATTAAAGTTTTGCAAAGCGGAACCTTGTCGTGTAAATATACAAATATTTACTTAAAATCATCCTTTTTATTTATCCTTGAAATGTAATAGCTCGTAACGAAATATTTTACATTAAAGTACCTTGCCTATCATTAAAATAATAATAATGCTCACTTAAAATAATGTTTTTTTAGCATAAAACGGGGTGTTTTCAAAAATGGGTCCTAAAAATGCCCCGTTTTTAAAGGGACATACATAGCAGCTTTAAAAGCGATTGTTGGACCTAGTTGTATTATACCTATAATAGGTTGTATTATACCTATAATAGGTTTTAGTTTTAAAATTTTACTTTTTAACTATTGTTCTCCGAAACGTGAAATTTGGTTTTACATGCTTTGTTTTCTAAAACGGATTCTCCTATGGTGGAAAAAAATTATTGTTATGATACATCAAGAGCACCTGTTTTTGTAATACAACAAGAATACCGGTTTTATGCATTTTTAGCTGAATAATCATATTCTAATGATATAAAACTGCAAAAAAGTTACACAGAAAAAAAGTATTGCGTATAAAAGTGAAAAGCCCTCATTTCTCCCCCCCCCCCCGGTAATTACATGAATATATCATGGGATGATAGGCCTATTTATATCATTATTATCTATTTTATATAAAAAAATAATTTCTGTTAGTTGCCCCGTTTTCTGTAAATATGTTTGAAGGAACTTTTTTTCATATTTTTTTATTTAGAAAAACATCTTTTTTTTAATGCATTTATTTTTAAAACCCCGTGTATAGTTTTAATTTGGCGTTAATAAATAAATTGCAAATTGATAATAGTACGTACACATGTTTTTATAATGCAATGTCCTTTGTTTAAATATAGATTTTTTTAATTCGCATAGTAACATATTGCATCAATTAAATTATGCTATTTGTTATGTTGGCAATAATTCATCGTCCTTGATAGTTATTTATCGCTTTTTTATGACTTTTTAACTTAAATTTTCATACTAAAATTCTAATCCTTAATAGTTAGATGTTGATAATTTATCGGATAAAAAATACTTTTCCTAAATTTCAGCTCTTAAAATAGTCCGAAACATACTTTTTAATTTATAAATATAAAGGGTTATTCCAGCAAATCTTGACATGACTGGCTTTAAATAAAATACAGATTTTTATTAGCCAGCTTAAGGCGTTCATAAGTTATCGTCTCCATAAAACGTTATAAAACGAAAAAGTACCCAATTTTTTTTTTATTTTTTTGCTTCCCAAAATTATGAAAACATCAAAATGGAAAAGCAACCTGAGGCAATACATTGTCAAGATAGTCACTTTATAATACAAAAAAATATAGAGACTTTTAATGTAACGTAAGCAGCAAATTCCCTTGTAACGTAAGCATCAGATATTTCATCTTTTAATACATAATTCAGAAATTGTTAAGGATTTTAAACTATTTAGCCTGACTTCTAAAACATTTTCAAATGCACATTTAATTTTAAAAAGATTTTATATTCTGGAATAGAACAGAGATTTAAAGATACATGTACTTAAATCAAAACCTATGTCACAAAATGTAACGTAAGCAACATTACATAAAATTAGAAATTTATCACAAATTAAACTTATTATACTAATTATAAATATATGTTTTGTTACTTTGTTATTTACTAAAAATAAATATTGTATTTAAATATTATCTCTTTTAATATAATTGACAAATGTATACATTTAAAAGTTAAAATAGGCGTAAGATGTAACGTAAGCAAAGCTGGAATTACCCTAAATATTTCTGATATGATAACAACAAACCAAATTCAGTGATTCCAGAAAATGTAAAAAAAATCGTTTATCTATCTGTTTGTATGCAAACCTTATAACTTTCGAGCGAAATGTCCGATTTAAAAAAATCTTTCGCCAAACAATGTCCTGCATTAAAGGTACAAAAAAGCTACAAAGTTTGTAACTTTTGTCACGCCACATATGGGTAAAATTGGCGCGGGCAAGGGGGCAAAATAACCAGTTTATTCTTCAAAGATTTTTACTTTTATTGTTGTAGGACTATTTAACCATTTAAAAATGTTGCCAACTAGAAAGGGTAACTTTACCCTTTAAAAGGTTATAACCTTTAAAGTTTTATTTTTGTTAGGTTAATTAAATAAAAATTTTTTGTAAAACAGCAGCAGTTTTTTAAACCTGTAGGGTCTTAAAAAATCATGTACCTATCTGCACCCGACAGGGAGGTCATATTCTGCATAATCGTAATCGGATATAAACCCCATTGTGTCCCATTATAGAATTTAGATTAAGATCAGGTGTAGACCTTCCCACGCGTATATTTCAATCTGTCTGCAACAACGTCTGTTTTTGTACACACGCAAATAAATTTAACAAGCTATGAGTGTCGAAAATTACACATCTATTTATACAGTGTGATTCACTATTGCAAATACCGATTAGATGATACGGTAATTCATGTTTAAATCGTTAGGGTCATTTTTGAAAGGGTCACTAATGGATTTTCCAAAAATGTAGTTTTTATTAGATCGACAGAATTTTATTAGTTAGATAGAGAGGCCTTTTCAGCAAAAGTTACCATTATCATTAATGGGACATAAGATACTTTGGATAACTGTAAAAATTTACTAGTATAATAAATTACTGGTAGTAAAAAAAATACAATTATCATATATAATTACACAAGATGCTGAGAATTGTGCGGAAAAAAAATCACTGTTTTCATAAAAATTTGCTGTCTGGAAATAATTACGACCGGGGCGTCGCCCCTGCAGGGGGTCAACCCAACTTTTATGTTTTTTTCATCGCAAAATGGTATAAATTGTTTTATTACTCATCTTAATATTTTTATACACATATTCTTTAATTTGGTTAATTTAATTCCATTCTCAATTGCTAAACTAGAACCTTTTTTGTCAATTTTTAAATTTCAGATTATGGTTTTGTCAATAGTCACTTACTGCAGTACTGACTAGCGCGGTACTGCGATAGGCTCGTTCAAAAAAGTCAACCTAAAAAAACTGTCATTACATTTTATAAAATAGTATATTCTATAACTAGTATGGAATGACTATTCTATACGTGTTGTAGACTATACTTTGTCTTCGACTGCAAATATGAAACACTGTATGGCTATAAACTGCGGACAAGGTTAACAACGTTTTTTGTGACTCGACATTGTAAATGCAACAAAACACATTTTTAAATAAAGCCATTAATATTATTTAATAATTTTATCAAATCAGTACTTAAAAAAGATTTTTATTTAATTTTAGCACATATTTACAAATTATAATGCAAAAATTGAAGGTTATGTCAGATTGTTGTGACAGATATCAGGTTTAAATATTTAACAATAGATGGAACAGTTTTAATTTTTTGAACTAAATTGGTAAAAAACTGGTCAAATATTAAGAAAAGCTAATACTTTATGTAATTTTAACTCAAAACTTTAAATTGCATTAAATTATTCAATTTTTCATGGTAAAATATATATATTTTTGCTAAATTTGCTACAGTTTTCTTTACTTTTATAAACAAGAGATGTCACTACATGTGCTCATTCTAAAACTTGATATGGAATATTCATACCGTATCTAGAGCTAGAATGGATTCATTCGGTGTTTGAAAAGTTTGTGTATTTGCTTACATTCTAAAGCGGTCGTAGAAAAACAATCTTTTGTGGTATTTTTTGGTCTGTATATACCACATTTTTTCTCCCAATTTCTAAACTTACCTTTTAAATTAAAATTGCAATAATAATTTCTACTATTGACAGTGTTATTTTAATCTTATTTAGGTTTTAGCGTAAATATCAAAATGCTAAATTCGCCTGGCTCTATTAATCAAATATTAATACGCCAATAATTCATCACTGTATTTTGTGGGAAAATTAACATTCATAGAATTTTGAACATTAAAATATATACTGCCTGAATATTATTAATTATTATACACTTCATAATAGAGAAATTGAATAAAAGTCAAAAACAAACCATTAAACAAATCAAAATATCAAATGATTAATTTTTGTGGGTTAATTCGTCAATTTTTTTAATTGATTAAAATTAAACAAATGAAGATCAGACCAAAAAAAATTACAAGCGTTATGTAAAACTGACGAGGTCCAGCAGCGCTGAAAATCGACTGAATATTTGATTGACATTTCGATGGCGTGACATTATTTTAAGTACGTTTTACGCACTTGTATTTAAAAGAATATTACTTTTACGCACTTTGTGACTACGAATTTTTATTTAGATTTATTTTACAAACTTTTTCTCATAAATCTTTTAACGTACATTATAAAAATCTTTTAACGTACATTATAAAAATATCTTGTTTAATTTAAATTTAAAATTAGACGTGAAGATATGTTATCCTTCGCATTCCATAATATACTCTTTCTATTGAACAATATTGCGTTTTTGCCCGTAAACTTTAAAAATGGAAATTTTCTTGATAAATTTAGTTTATTGATTTTTTTTATTTTTTTTTCTATTCTTTATATATATATATATATATTTTATATCCTGTACCTCCTAAGTTTTTTATTTTCAAGATTTTCAAGTACAGAAAAGCTTGTATCCTCATATTAATTAATTTTAAATGTGCATTTTTTAATTTAGTTTAGAATATGAAGTTGCAATTGTGAAACTGCAATTTTCTCGAAAACAGTTACATAAAGAGTACCTTTTTTATGTATTTTTAATCAAAGATTATTATTTTATTGAGAAAATGTAAAAAAACCTACAGATAAAAAAGTTTGGGGCAAAAAAGATTTAACCTTAGGAGGGTCGTAGCTTCCTTAGGGCTCATTTCCGGACCAACCTTTAACTTTTTTTCAAATTTTTGGACCTAGAATCACCCTGTATTTTTGCCTTATTTTTGAATCACCCTGTATTTTTTCATCCAGGGAAATTTTTGATTATTTTGGAAATTTGAAAATCACTGTACACAGAAACAAAAATAATATGATGTATTTGTGATACTAATGTAAGATACTTGTTACAAGTACACAAATACTATATTTCATTATTTCTTGTATTTTAAATAGTATAAATCTCTACTTGCCAACCTTGATTTAAGTTTCCCTAAAACTCAATACAATAAATTTTATTATTTAAAGCAAGCACTTTTACGTAATTTAAGTTTTAACCCATTGGTATTTAACTTCAATTAAGCAAAAAGTACTTTGTTAATAATACACGGTTAAAATAAATTACATTAAATTACATAGTCCGTAAATGGTAATATGTTGCCATAGACCGGAATGGTAAAAATTACATAGTCCATAATGGCAATATTTTGCAAAGACCGGAACGGTAAAAATTAAATAGTCCAGAATGGTAATATTTTGCATAGACCGGAACGCTAAAAATTACATAGTCCAGAATGGTAATATTTTGTATAGACCGGAACGGTAAAAATTACATAGTCCAGAATGGTAATATTTTGCATAGACCGGAACGCTAAAAATTTCATAGTCCAGAATGGTTTGGACTTGAAATTTGAAAAAAAATATTTACTACTTATAAAATGTTTGTTCCAAATTACAAGTCTCTGTGTCAAAGCTTTTTTGAAATATCGTAGCGTAAAGTTCATTTGGTTTAATAAACCAAACGATTTTCACCCTTAATATGAGTATAAACTGTTTACATCTTTCTTTAAAGATCTATTGGTTGATAAAGATCGTAATTTATAATGAACGTAAATTTTAGGCCACAAATAAAGCATTTAAATATCGTACATAAATAATATTTACCTTTTTTACACTTTTAACACTTTAACCTAGCAGCATGCGTCGCTATCTCTCTAACAATAACAATATTAAACGGTCCGTCTCATGATGCGACGCCTTCTTGGTTATTGTCCAAAGCGCACGCGCGTCTTAAAATAACATTGCCCGACATTGTAAAATCATGTAAAAATATGTTTATCAATGTAAATATATTTTTTTACATTATTTTACATATTTTACATTAATTTAACTTCCTTTAACATTTTTTACATTCTTTTACATTCTTTTAAATTATTTTACATTATTTTACAGTTTTTTACATAAATTTATAATTATGCATAATCCAGAATAGTAAAATTACTATTCCGTACTATGTAAATTCATGTATTTTTACATTATTTTACATGCAGTTTTTACAGTGTATGTCTCAAGTTTTGAGCAACGTAATCTTAATATTACGTACTTGTTTTTAGTAAATATTTCTCTTCTAGCTAGCAGTGAAGAGAACAAAAAGTTTGGTTCCGTCATTGAAATTTAATTTCCACATTTGTTTTTAGTCAATGTTTAATGATATATCATGACAAGCATTAAATTTAAATAATTCAAATTCAAACAAACAAATTTAAATGCCTACTATTCGAAAATCAATTAATATGTACAAAAAGACCGTAGTGTATGATTAAAAACAACTACATACATAATAATAAAATGTAATCAGTAGAAAAACAAATTGATTTTTTGAAAAATTGACAATTTGATTTAATACATTGTGTGGTCAACATTATCTTTTATTATTAATTATATAGGGATTTAAAAATTAATACATAGATTGTAGTCTATATTTAACTGAACATGTCATACATCTGATAAATACGTTATTTTCGTTTTAAAATAGCTTTAAAGTTTAATGGTATTTAAATTGCATTAAAATAAAGCATTTTCTCCGATCATTATAGAACTTTTCCTATAAAGTTAAGTATAATAGGTCATAGAAAGAAACGATTTACTTAACTTTTGTTTTTTTATGGATGTAAATCTGTTATTTTTATGGCCGTAAGAAAAATAGTGTCCAGAACTCAATGGAAAGTTTCTTCTTGTACTTGTGTAATTTTTCTTATAGAAAAGTGAAAAGTTTAATGCGGTGAAACTCTTAGGTCCGTAAATTCACACATAATACTCCAGATACTCATAACTATAGTCCATGCATGAGCGGCGTATGTAAAAAGGTTAAGTGGAGCTGCCCACGGAACGCGATGCCACGCAGAAATATGGGGTCATTTTGGAGTGTTACGCCCATGTTAATGGTATAGGAAATTAGCGTTACAGGGGTGGTAGGGGTCCAAAATGATCAAATTTTGCGTTACGTAATACTTGAAGGTTACTTTATGGATATCCCAGACACCCTTTTACCATTGGGTGTTTATTTTGACCATTCTTTGAAAGTTATATTGGCCTCAAAACCACCGTGATAGGCTAAAGATTTTATCACAATTTTGTTTTTTTTTGTTAAAGTGAGCCTGATTTACCATCAATACCCTACAATTTATTAGATATTATGTGCCTTATAATTCAATTTTATATGATAAAGGTATTTGTCAAATTTGTAAACTAAATTAAACCCTTAATCTAATGGGGATAGTATAACCAATTGTCGATATTAGGTTTGTTCAATTGAAATTTCTAAATTGGCATTGTGTGTGTATAAAGCCATAATTGATAGGATTATAGAATTGGAATATGGTAATATTGACCTATCCAATGTCTGAATTATCACGTTATATTTACCAATAAATTATATTATTACACACCCCTTTCACTAAATAGCACACCTTCAATTAGCGGGAAAGAAACAAACAAATGAAGGTGATGTATAGGTCCCATCAGCACAATACGTGAAATTCAATTTATTGTAATTTTATTTATTATCACATAATATTTACAAGGTTCAGTTTGTAAAATTTATATTATCTTTAACACTCGAGGCCTCACTTTGCCTATTTTTACAAAAAAAAAACTTATAAATTGAGACAATTTTTTTATATGTAACTATGAGATTTTTTCTTACTTGTCAGAAATATTTGATTTTATTTATATAATTGTAATTATGGTCATATATTTAATTTTTTGGTAAAAACTACTACTGGTATAATCTGTGATAGGTCTTATTACATGTCATTTTAAACGACATTTAATAGTTATTTATATACCAAGGGACTAAACTGGCTGTTTTAGTCCGGCTGCATAAGTGTTTCCTGAGCGAGCGTAGCGAGCGAGGGAAACAGAAATGCAAGGGACTAAAACAGCCAAGTTTAGTCCTGAGGTATATACACTATTTTTTGCAGGACCAAACATAATTTAGGTAGGTAGATAAAATTAAAATTAAAAACCACGCGTCTAAAATCGGTTGTTTTATTTTCGTAATTTAATCAAGATGCCTGTAAATTGCGAAAAGTCAGTTTCATGGCTATCGCGATTTCAATTGTTTTTTAATATGGTTGACACAAACGTCAAAAAAATGGACGAAGATGATAAATTTTAAGTTATATATAAATTGTTATAACAATGTTATTTTTAAAGGTTTTCTTTGTTAAAATCAAATAAATCGGTTTGAATCGCTAATTTATTACAAAACACCACCAAACCTAATTTTTGAACCAGCAAAGCACATAGTAAGTATAATATTTTAATATTATCAAGGTTGCCGTGATTTTTATTCCCTAGGGAGAAAAATGGCAAGTTTAGTCCCGAAAATGAAAGCGTAAAATTAGGTTTTATTCTTGGTCGTGCAAAAAGATAATTAAAACAAAGTTTTACTTACAAAAATCTATTCAGTATTTCAGAATATATTGGACAAAAAATTAAACCTGAAATTTAATTTTTTTAAAAATATTTTTTTAAGGTAAAAAAATCGCTGCGGCCTCAAAGGGAGTTGATATAATTTATAAGAACAGGTGTGATGGCTGATGAGTAGATAATATTTTACATTCGCGAACATTTATGAAGGTATACGCAAAATTTACGAGTTGTTGCAACATAAAGTCGACAAGTTTACGATATTATTACCGTGCCTAATGCTGACATCAATTTGACATTTAAAATCATCATTTTACATTGTAATAATATCACACATTATGTTTTGATCTAGTCTACCGTGAAATATCATGAAATATGTTATCTTTTGATTGCAAAAGCGAGCACATATCAACGAACTAATAACTATTCTCTCTAGAATAGGCATTTCATTCGTTAAAACCGACAAAAACGTCGGCAACATATACATTTGTCTGTCTTACTCGCACATCTTTGTTCTAACAGAGACAACAATACCAGTTACTGGTAACTGTTATTGTTCAGGCCTGAATATACCTACTATTTGTTTACAAACAAACCGAGATGTTGGCGATACTTTATTTTAACGGTATGCGTATTCTGGAAAGAAGAGTTATTAGTTAGTTGGCACTTATGGAAATAATATTACACTGAAAAATTGTCTTTCGATACGTTCAAAGCCATATTGAAGAGCACAGATTTTTGAATGAAGATCTGCACTCTTTATTCAAGGACATTAACTTTGGTTTAAAGAAATGATATCCTTGAAACAAGAGAATATGTATTTGTACATGTCGAAAGACACGTGTCCTTGGTTTAAATTCCTTTTTTCTATGTATACCGGGTGCGGTAATAATTGCATGTCAATAGTTCAGATAATAACCGCAAATAAGTAACTGATTTTTTTTAAGAGAGACATCCCGTATTACAAACTATTCGTAAAACAATATTATTTTAGATTAAAATTTTATATGTAAATAAATATTAAATATTATAAACCATTCGGTACACTGTAAAAAATAAATATATAATTACATACATACATGTAATTTTGATTCAGTGTAGATCTTAAAGTTACTAGATTTTACGTGTAATTTTAGAATTTTATATTAGAACTGTAAAATTGTAAAATTAGATGTAAAATCTAGTAAATTTTACATTTTACATTGAATCACGCGCAATTGTTTACAGAATAGTTTTTTTTATTTTATTTTTTTTGTATCAACCTCTCTGGGTTATTAGCAATTACGTTATAATTACATTGTTTTTGGGGTACTGATAGAATAGTTACTCTGTGTATTTTCCTGCTTTATGATGTTTTTTACTTTTTCGTCATATTTTAATTGGCCTATCGTTGTTTTTCAATTTCTTTTGAGAAACGTAGTATTCCTTAAGGAAATAAAATAAACAGTACGAATATCTTCACTGCAAACTTTTTAGGTTGATTAAAACGTTTCTTTTACGATACTCTTTATGTGAATATTTCCTGGTGATTTGTAAAACTTCAGCAGTTGAATACATGCTTTTTACAACCTTAGTCTACGTTCGAGTAAGACTAAATTGATAAATTAGAGTAAAAATCCGATAAAATTAATGGATTTTCCCGATAATAAAACTTTCCTTTTAATTTCAAATAAGTTCTTCAATTGAATCGTTGGGTTTTAAAAGGGTGTTATGTCACATTTTCGGTCAAATTGAATTAATAAAGTAGATTAAGAGAGCTTTAAGAAACATTTAACTTTAATAATATACCAGAATTCAAGCTTAAAATTTACCGGTTTAGCCTTAATAACGTCGTCACGGGCGTTTTTTGTCGT
Source organism: Brachypterus glaber (assembly GCA_958510825.1). Lineage (NCBI taxonomy): Eukaryota > Metazoa > Arthropoda > Insecta > Coleoptera > Kateretidae > Brachypterus > Brachypterus glaber. Next base: position 35,043,162 of record OY294051.1, read on the forward strand.
GGGGGGTATAAAGGTAAGATTTTCCGACTTTTTTTTATCAAAAAAAAATTGTTTTTCACCTCTAAAAATTTTGATGACTAAAAAAAGCTCATAACATTTAAAAACTGGTCTGAAATTTTGCCGATTCACCTCAAATTTGCCGACTATGAATAAAATAAATTGTGTCACTTCCAAAAAAAAAGCTTTGGAAAATTTCGAAGGGTCATCAATCTAAAAATGTTGCCGACTCATCTGCTAAAATTGCCGACTGGGTCATTTCGTGCATTGGCTATAAATAAGCTAATTTAAGTTTTAAAGAACATAGAAAAAACGGATTCCTTGAACCAAGGACACGTGTCTTTGTATATGTTCAAAGCCATATTCTCTTGTTTCAAGGCTGGCATTTTCTTGAACCAAAGTCAATGTCCTTGAATGAAGAGCACGTGTTTTGGAATAAAAATCCGCGCTCACTATTCAAGGACATTGACTTTGGTTCAAGAAAATGCCAGCCTTGAAACAAGAGAATATGGCTTTAAATATATCCAAAGACACGTGTCCTTGGTTCAAGGAATTCGATTTTTCTATGAATGGTTAAAGCGAACAACCAGTAAAGGATGTCTAGACTTTTCAAATCCTTTAACAGCAAAATAATAGCGGAGGAGGAATTGCTCTGTCTGTTTTTGTTTAAAAGAAATTCAAATACAAAAATTAATTTTTGCATTATTTCATCACATAAGACTGCCAAAAATTTTTGATTTGGAAAACAAAGCAAAGCAACTCTGTATACGGATTTCAAATCTACGGACAAAATTTAACTAGAATTTTTATAATAATTTTCTAAATTATACTTAAAATTGTAAAAATACAGTACAATCATGATGAACTTTTAGGAAAAATGATCTATTGCGATTTTGGTGTTGATTCTTATGAATAACCTAGATCCTATTCTACCTATATCCACTGGTTCTTTGCTTTGACCGTTCTTTGAAACTTAAAGAGAATCTGGGACTTCTGTGTCCCTTTTAAAACTCAACAATTCAACTTAAATTTTCTTAATACATTAATTTTACTACTTCATAGACAGTTTTATGGTTCTAATTACTCCATTACCTTGGATGATGTGAATATAGAATTTAAATTTACGATTTTGGAGGTTCGATATTATTTTAACGACATTCTACGTTAATTTATTATTCCTACTTAAAAAAATCGATTTTCCATTAAAAATGGCAAAAAGGATAACTATAGTTAAATAGCTATTTATTAACCATATGTTTTTTGCTACACGTTGCGGTGGGAGCCAAAAACCGAGAACCTTCCCAAAAAAGTCCAAACAATGTTTTTTGTGAGTCGACATTTGAAATGCAACAAAACACATATTTTTAAATAAAGCAATTAATGTTATTTATTAGTTTTATCAAATCAGTACTTAAAAAAGATTTTTATTTAATTTTATTTTATCACATATTTACAAATTATAATTCAAAAATTAATTGTTGTGACAGATATCAGGTTTAAATTAACAATAGATAGAGCAGTTTTAATCTTTTTGAACTAAATTGATAATAAACTGGTCAAATATTAAGAAAAACTAATAAACTCTATGTAATTTTAACGCAAAACTTTAAATTGCATTAAATTATTCAATATTTTATGGTAAAATATATATATTTTTGCTAATTTTGCTACAGTTTTCTTTACTTTTATAAACAAGAGATGGCACTACATGTGCTCATTCTAACACTTGATGAGGAATATTCATACCGTATCTAGAGCTAGAATGGATTCATTCTGTGTTTGAAAAGTGTGTCTATTTGTCGTAGAAAAATGTAATTTCTGGTCCATGGACCATAATATACTATTTTTATTAAGGTCGAAAAATATTTTTTTGTAAAACAATACGGATATATCCCGTACATTAATAAATAAATTTATTTTGGTATTTCTTGTGCTTTTTTTTTATTTATTTATTTCTTGTTTTTCTTGGGTATTATGAATTTCAATTCCAGTAAAAATAAATAAAAAAATTACCAAAAAATTGTAGATTTAAATTTCGCGGTTTTTGTACCAACTGTTTTGTGAAAGAAATAAACTCCCTAGAATTATAACCTAAAAATTTGGCCATGTGCAAAATCCGGAAAATTATTTTAAACTTGTAAAAGTATTTATAAATACAAGTATTATGCTTTAACCAATGCAGTTTTTCAAAATATGCATTCAGTGAAAAAAAATCTCTGTATGAAGTGGTCCTCCTGTCCTTGTGATGGTAAGTTTTTCTTAGATTGTTCTCATTTTTAATTTTTTGTTCAATTGTGCTTATCTCAGCAAAATTGTTTTAATCATTAGTGTATTTATAAAACTCTTATCGTGTATTTTAATTGTTATAGTCCCTGTTCTCTGAAGAAGCTCAAGTTGAGCGAAACGTTAGAATTAAAGTAATTAACTACTAAAGAAACTTATGTCTTTATGTGCCTAATACCCAAGAAAAACAAGAAATAAATTAATAAATAAATTATGTTTGTAAAACATTGATAAGGGTATTAAACAATTAAAAATTTGAATGTTTTTAATTGAAATTTAATCGATATTTTGTAATTAAAAACCTAATTGACTTTTTAGCAACACCTTTTTATTATAATTAAAATTTTATTATTTGTTTAGGGGAGATGTATCCATATTTTTATGTCCATATATTTACTATGGTATCCCACTTTAAAGTTTTTAAAGTTTTTATTTAATAAAGTTTAAATAAAGTTTAATTTTCACCAGAGACTGAGAATAATGCGGGAATAATTTAACTGTTTTCATGAAAGTTTTTGTCTAGAAATAATCACGACATGGACGAAGTTACTGGTGTAATTATTTCCTTTGAAAAAACTTAAATAAAAACAGTTAATTTATTGTGTAATTCGTAACTGATGACATCTGTCAAAATTTTCAATAAGTAAAAACAAAACACTATGAAAAATTCTTAGTAGGATAATCTGTGTGGAAAATTACCATTTTAATTGTTATTTGATTGGACAGAAAGAAACACGTGGTCAGAAATACTGTTAAATAAATGTTTAATAAAAAACGTTAAAAAATAATCCATAGTAATAACATAAGAGATTGAGATAAAGAAATAATTTGGCTGTTAAAAAAAAGAATCGACAGAAACAAAATTATGTCCTTTGTTTGATTTAGTAAATTGTCTGCTTTCATATAAATTTTTACCAAAAAAATAATAGCAAAAAATTATAAATGACAATTTGGCACCCTATAGTTTAGGACGTGGGTCCAATTTGCACACCCTTCCCTATGCTATAGTATTTTTTCACAATTAAAATCACACAATTTCCAATAATTATATCGCACATGATCCGTTCAATGCGCTGAACTTCGTTCCATTGGTCATTGTACGTTTTTTTAATTGCACCTATTTTTCATTGACTTTTCACAATTTTTACAATAATAGGTTCAAATGGTCGCCACTCCTGTAAAAAGGACGTTAGCTCTCTTTTGTTACAAGTTTTGTAACAATAGCCATTGAAAAGGTTTAGACCAACTTATAAGTGTGGTAGGAAAAAAAAACAGAAAAAACAGATGACTACTGTGTGGGATTTAAGCCGGATTTATGTAACTTTAATGAGATAACAATTATATAACAAAAGAAAGGGGTAATATATTCACCTAATCTGACTATTGTCATGTGCATTAAAAAATAAGAATAATATAGTTTGTTGAAAATATAAATTATTTATGTGGGTAATATAAGATATATTACTTACCTACAGGTAAGGTACCTATATAATTGTACTTTAATTTTTGTTAAAAACAAGCAAAACAAGCACATGTTCGTCCTTATATTAATATATAATATATATATATATATATATATATATATATTTATATATATATATATATATATATATATATATATATATAATAATAAATCTAAATATTCAGTTATCAATGGAAGGTATGATCCTATACAAATGTACTTTAATTTTTGTTAAAAGCACTATAGTTCTAAAGTCAGGTACTTTAATATTCAAGGACAGACATGAAATGTTGCCTGTTTTTAACAAAAATTAAAAGACAATTGTATAGGATAATAACTTCCGATTTTATATACATTTGTAACTGAATATTCAGTTTGCTTTTTGCATTGAAGCCTTTATACTAAAGATTTATTTACGCCAATATTGCAATGCATCTATAATATTATTAAAGGTAATACAAAAGGAATCGGATGTATATTTTTTGTATTTGGTCATTTTTATGAGAACGATTGCATTTAAATTTCAAGAAAAAAAAACATTCAAATTATGACGTGTCCAACGAGACCAGGGATGACTCAATGCGTTTTTCCGGAGTAAAAGGAGATCACAGAGGATTGATTCCTATAAAGTGGCATACGTCAAATTTCCTGAAACTCGGATATGTTACAGATTTTGTTATACTGATCAAAACTAGGAATATCTGTCATTTTAACTAAAGCTTTCTATTTTGAATTTAAATAATTCAAAATATAGTCTGTATGACTTGATTGATGAGTTTTACTTAATAGGACATTGATCAGAACAACGAGATCTATACTGCCGTCTATGAAAGACTCCCGTATCTGTATTTGTCAATAACAACGTTTTCACGTCAACTCGGTGTTATATTTTGAAAACGCTGCTATTGACAAATGGAGATACGGGGGACCTTCATATGACGGCAGTATAGCATATCTTAATTTTATGTAATTTGACAGTAAAAATGCATGAACATCACTGTAAAAAGTAAACTGAATATTCAGTTAGAAATGGATAGGAAATCAGAAGTTATTATCTTTTACAATTGTACTTTAATTTTTATTAAAAACAAACAAAATTTCATGTCCGTCCTTAAATATTAAAGTATATGACTTTAGATCTATAGTGTTTTTAACAAAAATTAAAGTACATTTGTATAGGATCATACATTAACTGAATATTTAGATTTAATATTTAAGGACGGATGTTTAGGATCATAACTTCCTATCCGTTTATAACTGAATATTTAGTTACTAATGGACAGGAAGTTATGATCTAATTTTTGTTAAAAATAGTATAGTTTTTAAGTCACGTACTTTAATATTTAAGGACGGACATAAAATGTTCCCTGTTTAAAAAAAAATTAAAGTACAATTATATACAATATAATAACTTTCGATTTCCTATGCATTTGTAAATGAATACTCAGTTTTCTTTTTACAGTGATGCGTCGAAGTAACCTATATTTGGAACATTCAAGTACTTGTTTTTTATTCTAAAAGCTTAAATATTATTGTGTGGAAAGTGAGAAACTTTTATCTTCTGATAATCTTATTTTGGGACTACTCTTTATGATTTATCATGTGAAAATTTGTAAATTTTGGTCAGGTCCCATATCTATAGTTATTAACATTTTCTGTCCAAGGGTGAACGGCTAACCCAATTTCAGAACTCCCATAGGACTGCCTTAAATCAGTTACCATGGTCCTTTGGTTTTACCTTACGTTATAAATCAAAATAATATGTTCCGGATACTCCACGCTGTCGTGATCTACAAAACACGTATTTGCTTTTGCCTCTACACTGATAAAAATAGGCACAAAATTTTAAATATAAATTTCATAGTTCGATAGTAATCAAAATTTTGTAATTCCATATTATTTTCCATGTTGCTGCGAAAAGTTAAAATATCTCCAAGATACGTTGAATATTATAATACTAATAGCACAGTTTTGAGCTACAAATATCAATTTTAGCTAAGAATATGTCGCTCATAAGTGAAAATTTTTAGGTTGACAACATCCATTGGTAGTGATATTATTTATCCAATACATACATATAATGAGACAATTTCCAGCTTTATTTTAAATAGATAAACTCAATAATAACCCCCGCGTGGCTTTTACTTTATTGAGTGGATAATTATTTATTTTACACACTCAACTGTCACTTGTCAAATTATTTTCTTGTAAATGTCATTAAAATTTTTAATAAAAATATGAATTTCTAAGCTATTTATTGGATAAAATGTATGGCACTCATGGGTAAACCGATATGCCCTCTCGAAAATTAACCTGATTGGCTGACGCCTCGCAGGTTAATTTTCTCATGGGCAATATCTTACTTTACCCACTAGTACCATAAATAACTATTTCCGTATACAAATTATTATTTAAACGGAAAAAAATCCGTGCTTTCAATTATTTCCAAGTCATCTTGAATTAATGATATAATATGATATTTCTAATATCGCGATATATCGCTGCTATTACTGTCCGACCACATAACCGTGGCCAGTTTAAGGAATTACTATATCGGCAACGTCGCGCTATGTCGCCTATTGGGATCGTGGTATGCTAAGAGAGGGCACAGAACACCAATGAGAGGCAACGCATTTCTTTCTGCTCCCGATGCCCCGTTAGCCGTGGTCGGACAGTAAATACTCGGGATTTTGTCTCGAGAAGCTACTTGGAAAAAAATCCTTTGCATAAAAGTTTTGAAGCCAAAATAATGTCCCCTTGATATATTGCAACTAGTTACAACTGACAAATCCCGGTATAAATTTGGACTATAAATCTGTGACTTGGTTCTATAAGGGCCAATGTCAAAAATTTTGAACGGATACTCTGTAAACCATTGGCCGTTTTAGCAGTTTAACAGAAATGTTTATTGAAAACACACAAAAAGTCCTTGTCGCTTAAAGTCTACATTTTCTCACAAACACTGACATTGGATTTTTCAGGTTATATAGATCTGAAAAAAAATAGTTCGGCGGTAAAACTCAAAGTATGGAAAAAGTGCCGTTGGCCCTTTTAGAACCAAGCCACAGAAATTAGCTGACTGAATATCTTTCTAATTTTACGAATTTAAAATAAAAACATTTCATATTTAATGTTCTGGTTTACGGTTATAAGCAAATTTACATTAAATTTTTATCCATGTGTCAAGCTTTCCATTTTCAGGCTTTTTCAGGCAAAACATTTTACTTACACATCGTCAATGGATATAGTACAAGTTTAATGGTGTGACATTTTAAATCCGATTTAAAAGCGTGATATATAACAGTTTTGACTAGATACACTTTAGTGTAAAATTGTTTTAAAATGAATATTTTACCATAAATTACAATTACATTTTGTCCCTAAAAATGTATGAAGAATACCATAATTTATGATATTCTTTATACAAAAGTCAGAGAGGAATGCGAGTCACATTATGAGACCAATTACACGGGTTAAATTATGAAATTATGTTATATTGTATGGTTTTTAATACAACGGATTATTCTATATGCGCCAATAATACTTTATGATGTTCTGGATACATGTTGTTGTTCCATTTAATACAATAACATATCGTCGTATCAGAACAACAAGGTTTCAACTGACATTGTGAGATTGCAGTAATTGTCAGTAAATTTTCTATGATAAATTTAAAATCCTTTACCTTGAAGAGTTAAAACTTTTTATAGATTCGGATTGCATTATTTTCGTTATTCGTACAAAATTTTAAATTTATAAGTAAAATCGTTTAAAATTTATCTTAGAAAATATACTGACAATTACTGCAATCTCACAATGTCAGTTGAAACCTTGTTGTTCTGATACGATGATATTTCTATCTTAATTCTTGAACTTTCTTTTGTAACGTGTGAGAATCTCACACTGTGAGATATTATGCTTAGTTAGTGTTAATTTACTAGTTACACTATTATTTATATGGATAAAACTACAGTTTTATCATTTTAGAACTTGCTTATCAATATCCATTACTGATTTTATAAATTCTTTACTAAGAATTTGTTAAAATGTTAAATACTTTAGTTGATGAATAAGTATTTACAGTAAAACATAACCTTGTTCAGTTATTGTTACAGTAACAACTTGTATTCAGTAAAAAAAGTTGCGAGGGGTTCCAAATACACAAAATCGTTCAGTATTCAATACGGTTACGAATTCTCAGTGTATAATAAATATAATTTAATAAGCAACAACTTAATTATGAAACCCAGTGTACAATGTTGCAGATCAACATTGTTGCACATGTGAGTCGTGATATAAGTAACAATAGATTTCGTTCTACTCTATTGGTCATACTGTTTTTTGACAGTTTATTGATTTATGGACATGACATGTTTTCAAAAAACGCGGAAACATGCAAACAAGCTGAAAACGTATATATTGCTTAGTTCTTTACAGTATAATTTTGCCCGTATCTATATATCTTCTGAAAACAATTTCCCACTTTGCTTTCAATATATTTTTTGACAAGGAAAAATTGAAAATTTTCTTAGCCTAACTTTGTCACAAGGAGCAAAGAAACAACTTTTTTTACAAGAGTGCACTTTTCGCACGCTTTTCAATTTGGAAAGTTGTACTTTTTGTACCATCTATCTATTATGGTTTGCTAAACACCGCTCCCTAACAAAAAAATGGGTGTTCAGTACTAGCGCGTAGATCATAGATGGCGCTATTTGTAAACATCTAACTAACAAAACCTTCTTATGTACTCAATTATGACAAATCAGAACTTTCAATGAGGGAGCATGTATCTCGGCGCCCAATACAGCACATCGATGTCATTTTTAATTAAAAGCGCTAAAAAATTATTATTATGGGCTTTAAAGGAGAAAAATTAATTTCCACGGATTTGGCTAAAATTTTAATATGTTTTAGTTCTTAGTTTTCTGAACAAAACTGGCCGGGTCACATCCTCGGTTGGTCAACGTTTTGGTGCAATAACCGTTTAAAAACAGACCTAATGTATACAGGGTAGCTATTACTTTGGCATACCCAAAATAATGCACTATATCTCAATTTATAGATAAGCTATCGACAAACGCTTTTTTGTAAATTGTTTCTTACATAAAGTTTTATTTTTGTAAAAATCAAAATGGGGTTAGTTGATTAAAATGGGGTAAAACTCCCAAACCCGTGAATTTGACTACACTGTAAAAACTGCATGTAAAATAATGTAAAAATACATGAATTTACATAGTACGGAATAGTAAATTTACTATTCTGGACTATGCATAATTCATGAATTTATGTAAAAGAATGTAAACTAATGTGAAAGAATGTGAAAGAATGTAAAAAAATGTAAAATAATGTAAAAAAATATATTTAGATTGATTTACATATTTTTAAATGATTTTACAATGTCGGGCTATGTTATTTTAAGACGCGCGTGCGCTTTGGACAATAACCAAGAAGGCGTCGCATCATGAGACTTTTAATATTGTTATTGTTAGAGAGATAGCGACGCATGCTGCTAGGTTAAAGTGTTAAAAGTGTACCGTAATTAATACGTTCACTGCCAACGGCTAGTTTTGACAGCGGAGCAATGGGTATGGGCAAGGGAAAAATAGAAAGAATTGATTAATGTTGTTAGGGGCGCCAGTTACTTTAGCTTTTACTCCTTTAGGTAAGTAACAACCTAGTGTAAATACTTAAGCTTTTCAGTTTGAGAAAATATAACCTCTAAATAAAATAAGATAATTCATTTGAGAAATTTATTATAAATAAACTTAATGAAAGCACATCAAGTAATGTATTAATATATATAAAAAATATGTGTAATTATATTAAGATATAATTAAAGAAATCTTAATAAAAATTACTAAATTCAGAAATCATTGACTTAAATGTATAAAGAAAACATGAAGTTTAGCAAGCACCAAGAAATGTATGTAAACAACAATCATTTCTTGCAGTGTATAAAAGTCATGCTTAAATTAGAAATCATTTAATCAAAAGTATGATATTTAATAATTAATAAATGAGATTAAATGTTTTAAAAAAAAAATAAGTACCTAAAAATGAACAAAAGCCAGAAGGGCATATAGTATTAATCAATACTATATCAGATCTGATAAAGTTTACAGTTATAAAAATATTGAAATAAAAGAATTTAAAAATATGAAATATTGCTTTCAAAAGTTTTCAGAATGAGTACTTAGCTGGTTTCTGCAAAATCCATGAGGTATGAATTCCATCGTCTCCATCTGTGCAAGTCTCCCCTATGCTGATGAATTCATTTCTCAAATGAAAGAAAAAAAATATATAGGCTGTCCCATCTACTTTGGAAAAATTATCTTCCAGGATAAAATGTACGATTGAAAATGTTGTCCGGGATTAAATATGCTTTTGAAAATTATGTCCAATATAAAATTGTCTGCTAGACGGTCATATAGAATTTATCTATGCCGAAAAATACAGAACCATGTTCCAACAGAACATCACTCCATGCGGAGAACTTGTATATCAAATATACCAAAATAAACTTCAACCCAAATTAATGTAATTCCATATTAATGGTATAGAAATGGTGAGTAATTAATGGTAATTAATTAATGGTAATAATGGTGCTTTATGGTGCTTAATTAATGGTAATAATGGTGCTTTATGGTGCTTAATTAATGGTGGTTAATGGTCTAGTGATTGTGCTTAATTAATGGTAATAATGGTGCTAAAACAATAATTATATGTCAGAAATATTCTAAGAAACAGAAAAACTTAACTTACGTCTCATTCTAAGTCCATCGAAACGTTAAATGCGTAATTGTAAAAAAATAACAGTTATAATATCTTCCGCATTGTTTAAATATTCATTTTCACTAACTTTAAATAAAAATACATGAAGGATTACTTCGATGATTACAGAAAATAAACACTCGTCAAAATGAGACCACCATTGTACAGAGTTCATCAAGAAAGAGCGAAAATCGACCTTATCAACCGGTATGAACCCTTTAGGTAAATAAAATCCTATTTCTGAACTATTAGCGACATCTATGCAAGTCATTATCAACTACAGTTTTACCGTATAGGATTCCTAATAAAGGTAACTGAAACGACACCAAAGATAACAACCAAAAAGACTATTTCCTAATAAATCTGTATTAGTGATATCTAACCTCAAAATATTACTCTAAGAAACAAATATAAACAATACTTATTGTTTATCAGCAAAACTAATAAAAATACGAACAGAATACTAAGTGTCCTGTGAACTAAGTATAAACAAAATACTGAATCTAAGTGAGCAGTTCCAGCAAACTATTTTCAACAAATTCTGGATTATCCCGAAGAAAACATACGAAATTTTCCAGGAGAAACAAGCTACAGATGAAAGCCAGTGAAATCCAACCCTCAATAGACTCTGAAACATATAAAAACCAGGTAAGTCCATAGACAAATGCACTATAGAGAAATAAGTCATATGATTCTTTATTATTAAAAATCATATTCTAATTATGTTTTCTTTATAATATTTTCAGGTAGAACTATGGAATAGAGACTCATATGGTTAGAATTCAGTTCCTGCTACAAAATAGTCCCAGATACAAAATAGTTCTGTACGTACGTAACCATTTATATACAAAACAAACATAAATTATAACGTAAGTAAACGAATAGTTTAATTAACCCTTGCTATATTACAAAGTGACGATTTATGTCGTTACAAAAGTGTAAAAAAGGTAAATATTATTTTTGTACGATATTTAAATGCTTTATTTGTGACCTAAAATTTACGTTAATTAAAAATTACAATATTTATCAACCAATAGATCTTTAAAGAAAGATGTAAGCAGTTTATACTCGTATTAAGGGTGCAAATCGTTTGGTTTATTAAACCAAATGAACTTTACGCTGCGATATTTCAAAAAAGCTTTGACACAGAGACTTTTTGGAACAAACATTTTCTAAGTAGTAAATATTTTTTTTCAAATTTCTAGTCCAAACCATTCTGGACTATGTAATTTTTAGCGTTCCGGTCTATGCAAAATATTACCATTCTGGACTATGTAATTTTTAGCGTTCCGGTCTATGCGAAATATTACCATTTACGGACTATGTAATTTAATGTAATTTATTTTTACCGTGTACTTTTCTAGATTTCACTTGCGAAGACTATAAAAATAAAAATTATAACTCTTTCATTTTGACATGTTTACACGACCCAGCAAATGATTGATAGTATGGAAAACTTAGTTTATAGCTAAATTTTCATCAATGACAAATACAGGAATAATTAAAGATGTCATTTTCAAACCCGAAAACATTTTAATTTCATTATTGATGGCAGTAGGCGTGTACAAAAAATTTAATTCATTTTAATGGTTCTCTGATTGTTTGCCAGAAAATTTATACCATTTCTCATTGTGCTTTTTATTTTCATTTGTCAAAAATTTATTTCTAATGATGATTAAATTTTGAACTGGGGGTTATTTTAATATGACGAAATAATAACAAACTGTATGTCCGCCTTCCTAAGCTGAAAGGTCCTATCTGTGTTGGTTAAACCTATGTAGATAGGACCTTTCAGCTTAGCGCGGAAGATGTAAAGTCGGTTACTAATTTATCACTTTGGGAACGTTTAAGTATTACGTAACGCATATTTTGATCATATTTCTCTCGAAAAACATTGGAAAAATTACTCCACATTTTTAAGTTTGTTTTTTCTTCGTAATTAAAGGCTTTGTATTTAGCAAAAGTAATTAAAATAAATTTGGTCGCCTAAAAAATTATTTACCTAAAATTATAAAATTTTAAATAGACAATTTGCGAAAATGTGTAGCCACTTGAAAGTTAACTTAGTAATGAAATTTGTAATTCTCACAAGAAAGGGTCCCAAGTTGTCAACTATAAGTTACGCTGAAAATTACCAACTGTTACTTTATTTCGTATTTTGCTTAATTTTTTTCGTTTTGCGCTTATCTCAAATAAAACTTTTTTAAATTGATGTATATTAAACTAAAGTAGAAAAAAGTTGCAAGTTAACAATAAGCTCTTTTTTTATTTAGACTTAAGTTTACTTGAACCTCGGGTTTTCCTTAATCGACTTTTTGTAACCTGGATCTTTGTCATAGTCTTAAATAATAGTTATTTATGGTACTAGTGGATAAAGTAAGATATTGCCCATGAGAAAATTAACCTGTGAGGCGTCAGCCAAGCAGGTTAATTTTCGAGAGGGCAATATCGGTTTACCCATGAGTGCCATACAAGGTTTTATCCAATAAATAGCTTAGAAATTCATATTTTTATTAAAAATTTTAATGACATTTACAAGAAAATAATTTGACAAGTGACATTTGAGTGGGTAAAATAAATAATTATTCACTCAATAAAGTAAAAGCCACGCAGGGGTTATTATTGAGTTTATCTATTTAAAATAAAGCTGGTAATTGTCTCATTATCTGTATGTATTGGATAAAATCTTTTTTAGCAATTGACTTAAGCCATCTATTTTATTCTACTTTATGACAAAAAGACAAAATTGTAACTAACAATTTGTTAATTTTTTAGTACAAAATAGTGTATTTTTTTAACTTTGCTATTTTTTAAGAAGAATTGTTGCTATTTTTTCTCTTTGCACCAACAAAATGCAAAGAAAAAAATTGGTTCTCGCATGTCATCACAAGTACGCTACCTAACTTCTGTATAAAATCGACTAAGAAATTAATACTATTAATTGTAAGAAAGGCTTACCGACTAGTTTTGAAATTTTTGACTTCCACGATAGCTTTTGGTTGGTATAGCATTCGACTGGAAGGTCTCAGGGTCGAATCCTGGTTGTGGTAGAAACTTTTTTATATATTACTTTTATCTCAGATTTATATGAATCTGCTAATAACCTTATTACATTACATTATATTTAATTTACGGACAAAAAAACTTAAAAATTAGAAATGTATCGTCATAAAAAAATCAGAAATCTAATTTTACTCTAATCTCAAAACGAATTTACTTCAATAGAGTACTATTTGCATCCATACACTTCATATTCTCTATACATACAATTTGGATCATTTTCTAGCGGTAGCACTCAAATTGTTTGTATTTTGGTACAAAAGCGCAAAATTGTAATTCAAACTTACTACCGTGCCCGTAGGTCACTGCAAGAGAGACTACAAAGGGAATTATTTAGAACGCTCTACAAAACAGACTTCCGTAAATTGGAGCTGATGGTAAAAAACACTACAAAGACTTTTATAAATATAATCAACATTGCCAATTTAGAGTAAAGAAACCCTGTTATATTGCACTGGGTGGTCCATAAGGCTAAAACTAATTAAATTGTTATCATTCAATGGTTATGGTTTTTGTTTTTAATATTTGGTCCAACAGGGTCGGACAACAGGAATTTTAAATTATTTCTTATTTTTGGTGAGTTTGTTTAATACATACCTATTCAGAATAAGATTATATGTTTGTATACAGACATATAATCTTATTCGGCATATGTATGTATCAAAGAAACTCGAAAAAATTAGAAATAAGTTAAAGTTCCTGTTGTCCGACCCTGTTATTGTAATGAAAGTATCAACTCTGGTAATCAATTTCCAACAATATTTTTTTTTGTATTATAAGAAAAAACTACATAATAGACTTTAGTCTGTTATAGTCAATTATTAAACTAAATATTGGGAAATCCAACGCTTATGATAAATATTTTCCTACGACCTAGTTAGTAGTTAGTGCCTATTTCCCACCCGTTGCCCATGACAACGGTTGGGAAGTGACGATCACCTGATTTTACATATGTGCTGTCAGAAAATAGTAAACGTCAAACACATAACCTCAAATTGACAAACTAATTATAAGATAATTTTTGCTTTTTTTACTCGGCTGTGCCTCGTAAAATAAGCACTCTCGTGCACTAAAAACTAAGTTCGCGTACTCGTTGCGTAATATACTATTACTTTTAATGTACCGGCCCTAGTTTTTACAAAAATATATTAATTTAAGATTCAGATATCAAACAAAACTCTATTTTCGTAATTTTATCTTCAATTGCATTTTTTTTAACGGTTGCGCTACAGTTTTACACTAAATGAAATTTTTTATGTATTTGTAAGTGGTTCAGGGAAAATGTATATTAGCGTCAAAAAGGTCTAGGTGTATTTATAAAGCATAAAGCAATCTTAAATTTTGTGAAAAATTAGAAATCTGAGCATGTTTTAAAAAAAGTTATGGTCCCCTGTGATCATTTCTTAAAATTAACCCCGAAAAATAGTACAATTAAAAAAAAATCTCAGAAATCTCTTCGAAAATCTCGGAAATCATACAGAAATCTCAGTCCTTGTAAAAATTTTTGAAAATGCTTAAAATAATTAAAATTGTTCATAAAATGTCTGTAAATCATGCTATATTAATGTTTACACTGTTTACAATGTAATTTTAATGTCTTTTCCGCGCGAATTGTCTTGGGCCGAAAACGGAATTGAAAGCGTCATAAAAGCTCGTATAAAATGATAATTCATTCACGTAGTACTAAAAATATAGCATGCTTTGCAAAGTTACATGAAAACTTTGTATAAATATAAAGACTGTAGGGGAAAAACGACCGATTTTTTTTTAATGCTTTTAATAATATTGAATAATTTTTATTAATTCGTGCTAAGCCATCTTTTATGATGTGCCTCGTGTATTTTTGTTTTGCCATCTTTTATGATGTGCCTAGAGTGCCCAGAAGATAGTTTTTTTGTGTGTTTTTAATGATAACTTTTTATATTAGCGTGGAAATTAGTACAGTAGTAATATATCAGTGATAGTGCGCAAGTCAGGATACATATCCGATTAGTACTTGCGCACTGGAAACCTCATGATTATATAGAGAAACCCTGCTTAATTATTCTGAAGAAAAAGACCAAATAAATAGAGAGAGAGAGAGAGAGAGAGAGATTCGTCTTCCCCACGTGATGCATCATGATTTTTTTATTGTGATCAATTATAATTGATAATTAAAAAATAATAAATAATTATTTAAAAGAAAAAATCCAATAACCAACATACAATAGAATAGAAATAAAGTACATATGCCCCCAAACATTTGGCGAATGCGAAATTGTAAAAAGTTTACTTGTGTAATTTTTATGAGCCATTTAAAATATTGTGTTTTTTGAAAAACTGTAGATCGTATGTCGTTTTTCCCCTGTAGTCTTTGTGTGTAATTTTGTTGCGTTAAAATTGAATAAGAGAAATTATTTAATAACCCATTTATAAAGTTGTAAAATTTGGAGGAAATTACTTTTTTTGATTTTCTGCTAATATACATAGGAAAATACGAGGGGTTTATTTATTGAAAAAAAGTGTACAAGGATTATGAGAATGAACGGATTGTGGAAGATTGTCAAAGATTGTCAAAAAGATTGTGAAATATTGTACAAAATTTTAATGAAGATTGTTTAAGATTGTGGGAAGATTTCAGATGATTGTGGAAGATTGTAGATTATTGTGGATGATTTTAGATGATTGTGAAAGATAGAATTGTCAAAGATAGTATAAGATTGTTGGATAGGTGTACAAGAATTGTCCAATAAATTAACCCCTCGGGAAAATATATAATTTAAAAAAATAGTCACAAGAACGTTAAAAGTAAATGTAAATGCCAATTTTTTACATCTCTTTGATAAAATATTGTCAGTTTAACTAATAAAATAGATACAGTAACTAAATAGGGTAGGATCACCGGTTTTAGCCACTGCACCGGTTTTAGCCAGTCAGAGTAGTTTTTTGGGTATAGCTAAGAAATAGGAGACTTTAGATCAAAATGATCGTTTAAATCCGATTTGAATGATAAAAGTTGGGATAACAAATATGTTAAATAAGTTTTAACTGTAGCGAAACGAATACAGCGCCTATTTAAAATTTTGATTTTGAAAAAAAATGTAATTTCTTATGACTTTTCTTAATAAACCGCCAGAAAAATAATTTTAAATATCTAATTCAGGTAAAATTAAATTCGTAAAACATTTATATCAAATTAAAGGTAAGTTATTAAACAGTTACTTTATTAATATTTTAATACATATTTTGCAGAATTTATTCTGAAATTTGCATGGCGATAACTGGAACACTAATATGCTTCTCTTTCTAGCTATAGCCACAGAATTGGCTAAAACTGGAACCTAAGTAGTACCAGTTATAGCCAATATCAAAAAATATCAATATGTCAAAATTACTGTACAAATATTAAAGATTAAATATTAGTCATTTACATTAAAAAAAGTAGGAGTATTATATAAAAAATATAGTCGAGAACGGGCCATCAAAATGACTCAAATGATTCAAGACTGAAGCTGAAAATTAAACATGTCACAATGTGAAATTGTAACATACTTGTAAAGTTTTTTGTAAAACTATAGTGTCGAATATGGTATAAACTACCAGCTGGTTCAGATCCCAAAAAGACTCTAAACAAATAAATAAAATTAATAAATCTTTATCGGACAATTATCCAAGAAAAGATGTATGTAAGAAAAAATGTAATAAAAAACGAAATCATTTTAAATATTGATTAAGAAGTATATATTTTTAAAAAACTATAAATTTTAAATGTTCTAAAATTGTTACAAAAATATAAATAATTTATTTTTAACATCTTTTTAGTTTTTTTTTTAATGGTGGCTATATCTGGTGAATTTTTATTATTAGTATTATTTTGTTTGTTTTTTATTTTATAACATATCAGCTGAAGTTATATTGTTTAAACATTTATTTTATAGTTGAGATATATTGTAAGTTTCAGAAAAACCAAAACTTGCAACCTTAACATTATAAAGGAACATAATAAAAAGAAATAAAAACAGAATTTTTCTTAAGGTGGCTATAACTGGAGTATCTACCCTATAATGTTCATTCTTTTTTTTTTTTTTTTTTAATAGTGTCATTTACTTTTCTAATAAATAAGCCAGAAATTTATTTGATTACTAAATAAAAATTGGTTCAGTTAGATGTGTAAACGATGTAGCCTTTAGATTAAATAAACTAGTCTAATTCTAATTTAAATTGCGCGGTTTTCTTGTTATCATTATCCATTTTGCTTATCTGCAAAGTGCAACAGTTATATTAGAGCACCTAAGCTTGAGAGATAAACACGTTATACACAATATTATTATACATTGTCATTGTTTGCTTAAAACATTCAGCAAATATTACTCATGTTAACATTTCACGATAAAACGTTAAATCCAGATAAAAATCGCCTTTATTATGTGTGTTAGAGGTTTTTTATAGTCCCTACCTGCCATTTAAGAACCACATTATCACATTAAATGTATATATGTCCATTAGAAGTGGGTCAATACTGTTCATATAAAGCTACAGACATAACCGAAATAAATAGCTTTGAAAAACTTTGCGATGGATAGTACTTATTAAGAAATATAACAATTTCAGTTCTATTTAAAATTGTAACTCGTTCTGAAAAATATACAAATCTACAATTTAAGCTACGAATTTTGTATAAATATTAAATACAATTTTTCTAGTCCTTCATATATGTTATTTCTGGATCGATTTTATTGAAATTTAGAATATACAGGGTGTTTCCTAAGTTGATACTTATTTTTAAACTGTGTATAGAAGTCATTAAAATAAACAATATTTTCAGTTAAATTTTTTCAAAAACTGAAAAATAAGAAACTTGCATTAATTTATTATTACAAAATGCGTCTAATACGGTCCTGTCCAACTTGTATATAAAGTTTTTTTTACAGTTTTTAATTTAGAATCACCCTGCAGTATTGAAATTTGTATTGTTGCATTTTTTAGTTTTTGATGCTTAGAAGGTGAAATTTTTTCTTCAACTCCTAACTCGAGAACGGTTAGCCCTACGGTGTTATATAAATAGTATCTTTTTTATGTATTTTTAATTAGAGATTAATATTGTATTAAGAAAATGTCAAAAAATCTACATAAAGAAGTTTGGGGCAAAAAAGTGACACCGCGTTGCGTAATACTTGAACGTTCCCTTAGGGCTCATTTTCGGAATAACCTTTATGGAAAAATGTTATTTATTTTAATGATTTCTATACACAGTTAAAAAGAAGTATTCACTTAGAAATCACCCCGTCGATCTAATATCTAAAAAATCGAAAATACCAGTTTTTAATTCTGCTAAATACCTAGCAACAAAATGTTACCTGTTCTGTCGGACATATTCACCAAATTACAACATTAAATCATTGCAATGTTTTAATTTTGGTAAAAGTTGCCTTTACGTTAACTTAACAACGTATCGGTTGTAAAACTACGTCTAATGCAAACAGATAAATATTTAATTTAACGTAAAAACATTAATTTTTAAATGAATTTAATGACAATTTTTCCAGATAACAGATTTATGTTGTGCCATTATATAAACTTAAGTACATACTTATTTTGTATATCGCATTTTTGTTTTTGTTTTTTCATCATCATTAAAATCTTGACAGTAGCGACTTCCCTAAAAGACCATGTAGTTTTCATGTCTTACAGAAAAAAAAGAAGTTTTTGTGAGGTGTAAATGAGTCATTTAAGAAGACTAGAACACCATATTTTTTTGGTAAATATTAGTCAATATTTTGTATACAGGGTGTATTTGAAATAGCGTAGGAAATTTTAACAGGTGATTCTACATGATAAAATATGACAAAAAGTTCCTATAAACATATGTCTAAAAATGCGTCATAAGGGAGCTACACCCCTTTGAAATTGACTAAAAAAATGGGTTTTTATTTAATAACTCAGGAACCCTTTGAGATATGTTAACGAGGTTTTGCACGTGAATTAATCCCAATAAGGCCCATCTTTGTATGTCATTTTCACGTACTTATTTAAACCAGGGGTGTGCGAAACGGGGGGGCCTTATCAGTTTTTTGTCCCAAACTTTTTTCTGTGTAACTTTTTTGCAATTTTATTTTTGAAATATGATTCCTCAGGTCAAAATACATAAAAAAGGTACTCTTGTTGTAATACAAAAAAGTTTGTCACCTTACGGTATAAAAGGTAATTAAAAACCAACAAGTAATATAAAAGAGTCATGTAAGTCCTTTTTATCTAATATAAAGTAATTAGACGTCAAATTTAAACCGAAACAACAACAACATGGAATTACCCAGTTTGTGTTTATATAACAGCAATTTTACTTCATCCTTAAACTAAAAAAAATGAATTGCATTAACAAGGGTCTGTTTACATCGTTTCCTTTGAAGCTGGACAATGCTGGCCAGTATATGTATAAAGGACGAATATGCTCCACTAACGACCACCGGATTAAGATTAATAGGGGATAGAAGTGGCCTATGGACTTAAATGAATTTTTGAACTATACGTAACTATTTTATATAACTTCGTTTGTTTTTGAAACAAATATATAAAGTAACAATGGCAAACACTTGGATTTTAAATAATAAAATTTTAAATATCGAAAATATGTATTTTTATTTTTATAAAAAACAGTTACGCGTCCGATTTAAGTAATGAAATATTTAATTCAAGGAAACATTTTTTTAAATTATCATCGATCGTCCTTTAATATTAACTAAAATCGTTTAAAGGAGGCCATCAAGGACACATCTTAAAAAATTTATTATCGTTTGTAATCGATAATATTGAAAATTTTAGATGATTGAAGAACTGAAATTTGTAGTTAGTAAATAGTGTTAACTAAACTTTAGTATTCAGTATCACATATATATGTATTCCTCATAAAATTTGGTACACAGACAAGATATTGCAGCTAAGTAAATCATATGCTTCAAACTACATAACCTATACTTATCTAAGTCTCCCCCAACTACAAGCAGCAATTTTAAAAATCACGTTACTTGGCTGGCTCGATTTGGACTAGGGCTATAGAAAACTTTTTATCTGCTTACTTTTGCTTAAATTCAACGCTGCATCTCTTAAATCCACAATCCTGCCGTCCTGAAGGACTAAATCAGATTTTATATCGTTAAGACCAGAGGCAGCTATCATGTTTTCAATTGTTAGACGGCAGATTTTCTTTATCTGTTTACATTTCGTTGGTTTAAAATTATTGAAGCGATTAAAAATATGGGATTTTGGTAAATCTTAATTACTGTTGCTGTACTGAGTACACCCTAAATTGTGGCGATTTTTCTTTTAAGAACAAGTTAAGAGATGATAGTGACCAGACGGCACCATGCATGTTAATACGGTAACGGGTCCTCAGTGTACAGGATTCGTAGTACTGATGATTCGCAAAAAGAATAAAATGGTACTATTCACTGTTTTCTGTTCATTTGATTTTAACGATAGTATATCTTTTTAAATCACAGTTGTTTAATATATTATGTTTTTGAGAATTTTGTTGTTTTAAAAGTACAGAGTTTTAGTAAAATTTTTCATTATTTTGAAAATTTTAAAATTATCTCATAAATCTCCTCTAGCTCAATATAAATATATATGTACTTATAAAAACACATTTATGAAAAAGTATTTTTGCTGAATGCCTTTTAAGTAGTTTTAAAACCCGTTTTCCTATTTGAAAACTGTTTGTACATGCAAAATTAATTTTGTTATCCTGACTTGCATATATTCATACAGTAGAGGAGGCTGTGCAAATTTATTAGATGCGAAGTTGGCTCTTTGTACTTTAAGCCAACTACGATGCAGCTGATGCTATTTCATAATCCAGGCCTTCCTTGATCTCTACGAGACAGTTAAAGCGGATATATACAGAAGAGCAATGCAAATAAAATGATAATTTATCCAAAAATTTAGGAAATAAGAATTATGTATCATAGAAACAAAATTATAAATATTTATGTATTAAATTTTACAGTTCTTAACGTTTAAACTTTAACTTTTGTGAGCTAAAACCAACGTTTCCTCGTTAATTCGAGACATACAGTGCGATTATAAAGTTCCGAACAGTTTGAAAAGAAAATACTCTTCGTTTGAAGCCACGTCTCTGTTAGAGTTGTGCGCGACAAGCCCATGTGATTGCTACGTACAACAGCTCGGTGGCCAGTAAAACGCACACAGCTTTTTTGCATTTTACTCATCGCTAATGCCAGTTTTGCATTAAAAAGTGTTCGGCACTTTATAATCGCACGGTATACTTACTTTTTCAAATTAAATATTAAATACTTGATGATATTTATGACGACAGTGTTTTTGACTTTCCTAGTCAATAAGGCGTGTATTTTTAGTGTTATAATGGCCAATGTATATTTTGTCAAATTGAAAATTCCGAATCCTTTCAAAACATTCATCACAATTGTTTATTTTGATTTACAGCGGAAAACAATTCATAAAAACCGTGTCACAATAGCCTATGGGGATAGTATGCAAATTTCTACAATAAAAAATACCGCCAAATGTGTAATGCTTCAAATTACCTAATACTCTCTTCACACGGTGCAGATATTATATGTTCTCTAAAAACTTCAAAAATAATGCTAATACTTCTTTAGAGACCTTAACTTTGGAAATAACTATCCTTCCAACAAACAATATGCTGTGAAAAGAGTACAGGTTTGATGCATGCAATAGTATATTACATAACTAGTGTGGAAACTGACAAACCCCACGAGTGTAAGAAATACACTTTCCAACGAGTTATGTACACTATTTTTCCTACGATTCCGAAAAAATATAAAGAGATCTTAATTTAATATTTTCTAATTTTTATTACTTATTTCGCGAATTTTTGAGAAAAGCCAAACACAAAATAGCATACAAATTTATATATGTATGTCAACAGGAAATATGATTTTTTATTTACCTTTAGTTTTCTTGGTTTTTATGTAATACAACATATATTGGAAGCTCAACACTGTTTAATGGGTTGCCTAACTGCAAGCATCTTTTAAATCAAGGAAAATTTGACAGTTTACTAATTAAATTTGATTTCTGTGGATATGCTACCACATAAGACTGTAAAATTCTACAATGTTTTACATTTTATGAGGAAATATTGATGTTTTTTATAAAATGTAAGGTAACTAAATCACAAATTAAGTAATTTTTATAAAATATAGACATTAATAAAACATATTAAGTTATATTGACCTGGGTCAAAATAGTAAGGTTATAATTATAGTTTTATTTTTGACATGAAGAACAGAAATATTTGGATTGAAAAACATAAAAGACTAAACAAAATTAGGCAAACCTGCAAAAAGTCCTGTATGGATGCAGAGAGTTTAAAAACTATAATGGACCGATTCAATTATGGCCACAATGCTCCACTATCCATGTTTTTACGATAAATTTCATTTGCATGGAAGTGTCTCTTTTGAATTAAAATTTTTTGGCATATATCTCTCGCTCCATTTCTCATAACGGAAAATATATAAATAACGTTGACGTTCATATAGCAAAGTGAGCTAACCGTTAATCTTTTATATGAAAATTAAACTGTTTCTAAAAACGCCAATTCTTCAGCATTTTTTATACAATTTATGCATTATTTTAGCGCTTGTATAATTTCAGTTAGATCTTCTATATCAAACACTTTTCTAAAGTTAACAAGCAACCCTCAGTGAAATGGAGAATGAATAAGTATACTAAATCAAGTGTTGGAATGATCACATATGGAGCCATCTCTTGTCTATAAAAATGAAGAAAATTGTAGCAAAATTAACAAAAACAAAACAATTTACAATGAAATATTGAATAATTTAATGTAATTTAAAGCTAATAAGTTTTTTTTTTAATTTGATCTGTTCCTAATCATATTGTGTAAAAAAAATCTAAAAATCTATATTATTTTTCGGTAATTAGATTAGATTAGATTAGAGTTTATTAATAAATAAAAAATTACAGTATATTTCTTATATTCTACATTTACATAATAAAATTATTATTTATTAATTATTTATTTATTTATTTATTTATTTAGGCCTTTAGGATACAGACGGGTGCATGACCCAAAAATAGCATCCCGGTATTACATTATTATATTTAGAATAACTTAGTGGTTTTGACAAAAACATGGTCTTAAAGCCATCAAGTGGCTTTTTAGCGACCATTCATTTAAATGGACATACATATACATACACTACCTCTCAAAGGTTAAAAAGTTTTGCCATATAAACGATGATGCTACATTTGCATTCGAAATGCATTAAACACATGTGTGATATATAGTAAAAAACGCAATTTTATTAAATAAGTTTTTAATAGATATCATACAAATTGTCATCGATTTAATGTTTTTTCCAGATTTATGTATAAAACATTATTCAATTTATTTTAAGAGAAATAATATTTATGATTATACAGCGTTATAAAATAATTAAAATTGTATGGAAAATTGACCATCAATTTAAAATGCTTTTGAACTCATTTAACAGTTTATTTACTGTTAAATTAATCACAAAGTTGGGATATTTAGCATTTCATTAACGCCAGAACATCAAAAATATAAAAAGAGTTAAGAAAATCCCGTACAGAAAAACATTTCTATGAAATC
Organism: Brachypterus glaber; assembly: GCA_958510825.1. Taxonomy (NCBI): domain Eukaryota; kingdom Metazoa; phylum Arthropoda; class Insecta; order Coleoptera; family Kateretidae; genus Brachypterus; species Brachypterus glaber. The sequence goes on from OY294051.1 coordinate 35,067,353, forward strand.
AGACTTCAGATAACTTAAAGTCTTAATTTAGCGGGATAATTCTATAATCAACTTCTTTTGGTTTAAATATAAACCCTTGTAACAGGGTGGCCACATTTCAGGGAAATCAGGGATGTCAGGGAATTTAATGTGTCAGGGAAATATGAGGTAAATGTCAGGGAATGTTATTGAAAAAAAATTAAAAATCAGGGAATTTTATTAAAAACTCTGGAATTTAATTTTTTTGTTTTATCCCTTTTTTTATATAATTTTTAACTTAAAACCAAAAAAAGTCAGGGAAATATAGTCCTGTCTTTTTAGGAATGAGAATGGTAGAAATTATCACGGACAAACTTAATATTATCTATCTCTTTTATTACTACGGCGTATCACGAAGCGAGCGCTAAAACGTTGGTTGAAGTAAGATACACCGTACGTCCCCAGGAAATTTCGCGTACTCTAAACGAATTCAATAAGAATATCAGCGATCGGCGCGTCGTAACTTAAAATGTTGTACAGTCAACATCTCATAGGCGCCGTGTTTTGTCATTTCATTTATTTTTTCTATAATTTAAAAGTGATTTTATAAATATTAGTATGCCACTGGTCGAATCCACACTCCAGCCGGTATAGGTAACTACTTGACACGGACTACATTCGCATTCTTAAAATGTCACGACTTTTTTTTATGAAAAGTTGAAAGGGAAAATTTTACAACTTCAGGAAAAAGTCAGGGAAATGTCAGGGAATTTTCCAAATAAAATTCTGTGACCACCGTTTGTAAACTAGTTTAATTGAAAATTGATGTTCCTGTTATTTCCTAAACTTTAACCTGCTTGTCTATAAATATGTTTCCCCTTTTTTTGTTGGGTTTCCCTTTTCTGAAACAACGTTTGAAAGGACCTTGTCACTAAATGTACAGGTCGATTTTTTGCCCCGGGACGCGTATGGGATACCCTATTCAGTTTCCGACTTCCTATACTAACTGTTTATGTTATGTTGCTTTCCAAAAGTCTTACCGATAAAGTTTTTATTATTTGGCAAAAATATCTCAGACACAATATGCCTACAAATAATATTATATATATTATATTAACATTAACAACATACAGGATAGACGGTGCGGATGATTCCCAAGAAGGATGAAATGGTGCTATATACTGTTTCCTGTCTATTTGATTTTAACGAAAGATAGATAATTTTCTATATATTTTTTCGCTTTAGATATGAAGTCAGAAGCGAATGAGAAAAATTCTTATAGAAAATTTTTTATTTAGTCTTACAGGGACCTTTTCTAAAGTATATAAAAACTAAAGCAAACCTATTACTGCTAATTAGTACTACTAATAATTATTAACATACACTGTAAGTTTCACAGTTGACCGTGTAGAAACGGTGTTAAAATTACACATATTTACGCATTTTAACGCGATCCCGTGTGAATTCAGGTCTACACGAACGAGTGTGTAAACGTTTTTCTCACAGTGTAAGATTTCTAGGACAATCTACCTAGTTTGAGGCTTTTCTTTTCTAGTGTTATTCAAGTAAAGTTTCACTTTACACTTTTAGAAACGTCTAGGTGTCAACTACATATATAATTAAAAAACTAAATTAAATTGTTTGATATTTACAAATTTAAAAGATCTATATAAAACATTTTACTATTCCTTAAAACGACTTTTGTTTGATTAACGCAGTCGTCCCTCCGAAGTGACTGATCGATTTCGTGCTTTTTAGCACTCTTCAGAGCCACATATCGGTAGTAGGGACAACTACGAAAATCAAACCCTTTCCATATATCTCTATATAGAGTTTAAAAATCGTTATAGGTTCTTGAAACCAATAACTGCTTCCTTTTTTGGACTGTCAATAGGTTTATCCAGTCTCTGCTTTTAGCAGTAGATGTCGCTAGCTGTTTCTGCTTTTCCTTATAACGATTTTTAAACTCTATATAGAGATATATGGAAAGGGTTTGATTTTCGTAGTTGTCCCTACTACCGATATGTGGCTCTGAAGAGTGCTAAAAAGCACGAAATCGATCAGTCACTTCGGAGGGACGACTGCGTTAATCAAACAAAAGTCGTTTTAAGGAATAGTAAAATGTTTTATACATATATAATTATAAAACATTATCTAGTTCACAGAAAAAAAAAAAATAATTTCAATTAATGGAATAAGCTTGGATTGACACGTAACATTGGAACTACCTCTTTTAATGATAAAACTCTTTTTTAATAAAAATTACCAGACGGTAGCAATTTTGATAGGATACGTAGTTCAACTATACATACTAAACTCAAACAAACAAAACGATTGTTTACACTTGTTTAACCTTAAGTTTTGACATGCATTATTGATATCTGATCTTTTCAAAAGGACTGCTTTTCACAAAGTTTTGACCTTTGTTCGTTAACTGAAAGATTTTTTTTTACCACAAAGAAAATATTGGCTGTTGTAAGTTACTTGCGGAATATGTAGACATGGGTTTTAATAAATATTAAATTTCGTTTTAAAAGACAATAAATAAATAATAAGTAAAATTCTTTGGTAATAACCCAGAAAGGTACTAAACTGCCCCAACAAGATAAAATACAAAAAAATATGTTTAAAATATCCAATAACAAGTATTGAAAGATTAAAAAGAAGAAAGATAAATATGTGTTTTAATAAATAATTTATTTAAAAAAAAAACATTTAATCACCGGGTGATTTGCGTAAGGGGTGTCCGCTATCTTGAATTTTAGGGGCGAGTGCGGTTATCTCGCTAAATATGCATCTTACGATAAAAATGCATTTTGTTAAGGAACGAATTTTCAACTATTTTTGTTTGGATCATTTTTTTAATATATTAATAACAATCGAGTTATAAATATTCAAAAATGGCCATGTTGGGGGTGAAATTGTTTTTTCTATTTATCATCATCAATAGTTTGTTTGGGTCTTTAAGAGACAGGCGCAGCCTATAGCTCATTTATCTAAAAAAATACTTGATCTGAATTGAAAGTTGGGGCAGTGAGTCTATGCTCACTGATGCGAGTTGCATCTGTCATAATTTTAGGGGGGAGTGAGTCTCTGCTCACTGATGCGAGTTGCATCTGTCATAATTTGGCGCTGGGGGGAGTGGGTGGGAGGGGGATGGGGAGGGATGGTTTTTTTTTTATCAGCCTTATCGGAGGATAAATAAGCAAACTTGTAGCTCTTTAAATTCTCTATGAGTTTTATATATTATGCATTTTTATAAGTATTTTGTTACGGTTACAGGGGGCGCTGAAAGTTGAGTTGCACCCTCTGTAACCGTAAAGTCCAAACCAAAGTATGAAAATTTATAATATATAAAACTTATAGAGAATTTCAAGAGCTACACTTTTGCTCATAACTTTTATCGTCCGATGAATAATTTGCCTGAAAAATGGGAAAAACCATTTTCACCTCGAACATGGGTATTTAGGAATTAACTCTTTTGTTATTAATATATTAAAAAAATGATCCAAAAAAATTGTTGGAAGTTTCCTTCTCAACAAAATTGGTTATCTGCATTTTTATCGTAAGATGCATATTAAGCAACTCATCCCTAAAACTGAAGATAGCGGACACCCCTTACTCAAATCACCTGGTGAAAAACTAACAGTAGTGTTCTGTTACCATCCACTACTACCCTTAAAAATATCAGCCCGTGTACATTTATTGCAATTTACATTTATTATTTGACTGGACTAAGTATTAAACACTTTTTTAATTTCTTGGCCATTTAATTTTTGTAAATTGAGTTTAAACTGTATAGAATCGAAAAGAAAGAAACCATGAAAAATGTTCAAGATGTTAAACCTAGTAGCAGTAGTAAATTTTTGGGTTGGCCAAAGCCGGACAACTAGGCCATTTCTGGCCCTTTTTTCTCACCCCGGGCAATCCCAGCCATTTACTAATTTGAGTCCTCCTTGAACCTGCCCGTCCTTTTAATAAAGGTCAGGATATTGGCCCGGGGGAGATCTCTTAGTTCCTCTTGGTTGAGTCTTTGAGTTTCAAAGACTTGCAACCTGATCCTGTCGTATCTGACACACTCGGCTAAGTAATGAGAGGATGTTTCAGCCTCTCCGCAATCTGGGCATAGCGTACTCTCTAGAATCCGCAGATTGTTGCCAGATGCTTCCTTAGCTTGTCTGAGTGCAGTTCTTCCTTTTTCCAGCAACCAGTCGGACTTTGATTTGCGTGGGCCAGCCAGGAAGTACCTAGCTTGCCGGCAACCGTCGACCGCCCTCCATTGCTCCTTTAGCTTGGTATTTAAACATATGCAGCAAGATAAAATAAACTGGAAAAATGTTCAATATCGCTTTAATAAATGTTTCATGAAGCTGAAGTTTGCAACGTTTTTTTGCAACAAAAATTCAAATAGTATATTAAGGTACTAGTTTCATAACATACGTTTTTAGCGCACGAGTACAAGTTTAGAAAACAAGCCGCTTGCGGCGAGTTTTCTAAAGTACTAGTACGCTCAAAACGTGTTATGGAATAAGTGCTTTAATATACTATTTGAATTTTCGATGAAAAAAAAAACGTTGCAAACTTCAGCTTCATTGTATTTCAATTTAAAAAAAAACACAATTAAACAATTTCAAACACTTTTTCAATTTCTTGGCCATTTAATCTCCGTAAATTAAGTTTAAACTGTATAGAATCGAAAAGAAAGAAACCTTGAAAAATGTTTGGGATGTCAAACCAAAAAATGAACGCCAAAGAACTTGTTTTTTGCGACAACTTCATCCAAAAGAATCCATTGTCGACTTTACTTTCCAATTTTCGCGTCTTTGTACGATAATTTATTGCCTCCTGCCGGCAAGACGGATCATTAATTATTTTTGCGTAGCACTGTTCTTGATAACCGCACAAAATATCGAGACGTTGGACTTCTGTTCGCAAGAAGGAAAAACTCCTTTTTAGTAGGAGAATGATAAATTGAACTTCTAAATGGCATTTCTTTGGTCACTTTTGGTAATTATTTGTTAGAGAATCAGGTCGATGTTCTTTAAAATTACCTACTTCTACTTAAATACAAAATGTCCCAAAAAATTATAATTAAAATGTAAATCCAAAAAAAAACAAGATTTTCATGATTATTTTTTAACGTTTTTATCAACCAATGATTTAAAAATATTTCTGACCACGTGTTTATTTCTATCCAATCATATTACAGTTATATCGGGAATTTTCTAATGTAGAAAATTCTCGGGAATTTTCTAATGTAGAAAATTCTCGGGAATTTTCTAGTGTAAAAAATTCTGGTGAGAATCGTTGTAGTATTTTGTTTCTCAGTATTTCTTTTCTACAACAAAATTGCATACCTAAATCTAATTAATAATTAAATATGAATATATTACTGTTTATAATTATTGTTACTAGTTTATTATTTATCAAAAAAAAACCTTAATCCCATTAAAAATTTAAAACTTACCCCCTCTCACGCCTAAGGGTGTGGGTGAAAAACAAAACTGATTTAATAAAAAACGGTCACCATTGATATTAAAGCTTATTACCAAACATAACATATCTGTTACGGTTTTTGAGATAAAAAGTTATAAAACTTCAAATAGCGTGTTTTTTATTCTACATTTTTAACAGCATAATTTTACAGTTGAAAAAAAAAACTTTTTTGGTAAATTATATAACTTTTTATGCTGAATTCGAATCTGAAAAAAAACATACACGTTCGATTTAAAGCAGGGCTGAACCCCAAAAAATGAAAATTTAAATCGAGACTTTTTTACCTTTTACAAGAGTCGTTTGGACTTTCACTGTATGTGAAGATCCTTAGAAAATACCATTAAATAAACATTACTTATCCCAGAAGTGGACAGAATTTCAAATTTAATAAACGTCAAACACAACACAAGTTTTAATGATCTTTTTGGCATGATTTATTTTATTATGTTAACTTTTATCTTGTTTTGTTTTGAAATCTTAGCTAAATTATCAAATAAAAAGTGTTTTATCCTTATATCTTAATTTAACATTTGTAACTTACAACTTGCAAGGATATAAAACATGACTAACTTTAACTAAAAGCATACTAATGAAAACTTGAAAGATTAAAGTATAAAATATATTTAATATGCGTTTTTTATTACCAAAACATAGGATATTAAGAGTTTTGGGTTTGGAGTTATTTAAAAATATTTATTATAAATTTAATAAAGGAAGGACGATAAGTATTAAAAATATTAATAATAATCAATAAAATTATATTTTAATATAATTTTATTAGTGCTTTAAAAAGCACATGATTGATGAATGTCAACTCAATGATTTTTTTATTTTTTTTCCACAATATTTTATGAAACATTTTATTATTAAACGACGTTATATTTTTTATTTGCACTTTAACCTGCCCAGATTTACACGTGATAAATATTTGCTTTTTATTCACATGTACATATTTGCCCAATAAAAAGAATACAAACACAGTTTTACATTTCACTCCATGTATATCATGATGAAACATTTTAAAGTAAAGTGATAAGAACAGTTGTAAAATTCTTCATAATTTGTCATCTAGAAAAAAATGTACTAAATTTTAAAAAACTTACATTTAAATTGATAACTGATTTAGGGATTTTTGTTTCGAATTGGCATTACAGTTTTCGCCCTGTTTAAAATTGTAAGAACGAATATTATTTTAATATATTTTATAGTAATTTCTTCTCTTTTCCACTGTAAGTAACCAAGCCACAATTTTAACACGGTAAAACATAACCTAAACACAAAATTTTGTAGAAAATTAAACTTTAAACCGACGTTTAAAATTGCACGGCAAATGTAAAGAGATAGACTTTTGTCTGTTGCTAACCCAAAAGAAAAAAAAGTAGAGACCTCTTATGGGCCTATGAAAACACGCAAAATGCGTGTGATTATGAGCTTGTAAGAGTCGCAAAATAAAAAAATCTATTTAAGAAATAAAAAAAATAGTATACAATAGTTATAATATTGTATACTAAATATATCTCTGAATGATTAATGTATGTGAGAAAAGTGTTCATGTTAAACATTTTTGGACTAAATTATTACCATCAAAGTTACATTGTTTAAAGATAAGCCTAGATAAGCTTAAATCGATTTAGGACCACCAAAGCTAGTGAAAAACAATTATCTATTTTGTTCAGTAGGTAATGCGATAAATATACGTTGAAGTTTCACCCACGCATTCACTCATTGTTTTGGAATATAACTAGAATATGTGAGATTTTGTATGATAAGGGACTTTAAAATAAATTAATCATGAGATACATTTTTTTGTATTTCCGTGAACAGTATTCTGACCCTGGTTTCCAAATATTTTGATTAATTTCGTTTGCTTATTAACTGTAATACTTAAGTTTATACTACGTTGTTCCATACACTGAAAAAAGATGATATCTTTAAGTAAAAATAATGTTTTTTGTTTGCCATTTTTGCTCTTAGGGAAAATGCAATACATTTTAGTAAAAATCTTCGCTCTTCATCCAAAGATTTGATTCATTTTTGGTATGAATGCTACATTGTCTTGCCGACTAGTTTTTCTGGCAAGAGATGAGGTTTAAAACATCTTACTATTTGATCACAGCTCCAAATTCTCTTACATCAAAGTATTATTATTTTTTTAACACAAACTTATATTACTTAGATCCAAAAGAAAATAAACTCTTTACAAATAATTAGTTATGGTACTTGAAATAAGCCATTCATTTGACGTAAACTACTTAAAATTTAAAGTGGAAAACCCAAAAATTGTCAACAAACTAGAAGCCAATTATCTCCGAATTCAATAAAGCGATTTAAATAATTATTTTTTTGCAAAAAAGGTACATCTTTTGACTATAATTCTATCTACTTAGAGTTGCCAAAAAACTTAACAGTTTACAGGGTGTTACAGAATAAATGTGACTTTGTTTTTCCGCTTAAACTTTAAATGTGTACCAAAGAGGAGAGAAATTTTGAAAGTTTTCCTTTTTTAGTAAAATTACCACATTCAGTTTAAACAATTTATTTATATATATATATATATATACATATATATATTAAAAGTAAATTCATTTGGTTTAAGCAAACGGTGTTTTCAGTATACTTGTTATTTTTTTTTATGAAACAAACCCAGAATGCTATTTTAATAGCAAAAAAATCAATATAATTTTTAAATAATCACCATAGTGACAAAATTTGCACTCGGGTCAAAAATATTCTTTGAAATCAACTTATGAATTATTTTGTCTTTTAAGATTTATGTTATAAGGTTTAAGTTTGTCTTGTCTTACTGCCCTATTTATGTTTAATATATGTTTGTAATACCCATACAGCTATGTGGTTATATTTAAAGTCTCCTATCTCACAAAACTTTCCATATATTTGTCGTAAACCTGCCTCATTATTCGTAATCGTTATAGTCGCCAGTGCGCCTCTAATGGCGGTCCTCCATACACAATGTCTTATAATCTAATAAATAATCCGCACTAGTGACAACACATGTGTACGTACTAATTAGCCACCCTTTGGACCACCGTCGTGGTTACGTCGCGCCATTTTAATTATATGCATACAACCGTGTGTGTGAAAAGTACGAAAAGTCCAGTAAATAGGTAAAAAATACCTATATTTTATATATAGGTTCGAAAAACAAAAAAATATTTTGTTTTAATAATAGTTTTTGAATTTTTTTAAAAAGTTTTACCCCTAATATATTTTTTGTTTTTAACCCCTCATAGAACCTCATTTTTCCTGAAAATTTCGAGTCGATCGGATTATTCGTTTTTAAGTTACCGTGTCCACAAATAACGTGACATCGGAGGGACGGACGGATAGACTAACATTTTCAAAGTTTGTTTGTGAAATTCGAAACTACCGTATAATACTATTCTAGCGCCAACGCACTGTGAATAGTATAATAATACAGTCCACTGTTATTTATATTTTATTCGAAGGACCAAATGTATACACACGTAGGCTAAATTTTGTGTCTTTTACCTTACGACGTACATTTACAAAATTTTCCTTTGCTTCTGGTACTTTCTAGCTCTAAAAAATGACAATGCTTGGATTGTTTACAGCCATAGTTCAGTCAGTACCTTTTTGATGTGTGCATTGTACGAGTCATGAAATCTTATTTTGGGTCATATGTCAAAATTTTTTGAACAATACATTCAAATTATAAAGCCCAAATTCTTGGTCCTAAGAAATCTACGTCATCTACTGGACTAACGTCTAAACTTGTATTACTATTTTCGTCTGTTTCCAACAGTCCTAAATAATAAATACGCAAAAACACGAAAATTCTTTATAGCCACTTGTGAAAATTTTCAATTCTAAACTTTTCCTATTCATCAGCTGTCAAAAAGGGAGAAGTTTGAAAACTATAAAGGATGATCTTCAGATCTACAGAGGATAAAAACAACAGTAATACCACCTTTGCGAAAACAATTGTCCCCAGAACAAATGATTGTATTTTCGTGGTAAATACGTAGAAAAGTTATCATTTGTTTAAAACCTGCGAAAGTTTTTGAGAACATTTGTTATCAAGTTAACGGTTTTCATAAATTTAATCCAAGGACTCTATGCGCAGTTAGATACAGTGTGTTTTAAAACAAACTTTGGTACAATTTTTATAAAAATTTGGTCTTTCAAAAAATATTACAAAAAGGTGCAGTTCATCAAAGATATCCATTTGAAAGAAATAAATTTGGAATAATTCGAGAAACGCTAATCGGATTTTCAAAAACAAAACACTGTTGAAACCACAATCAAAAAACATTTAAAATGAAAGATCTCTTGAGATATATGTCATATTTAAACTTTTAAGGGTGACACTCCTTAATGGCTGGAGATTATGACGTCACTCATATGAAAAAAAAACAAATAAAAGTTGTCCCGCTTAAAATAAAAATTGACCTGTCCGAGGAATGTTTATAAAAAATATAATTTTCAAAGTTATTAAATTTATTTATTTTGACTATTTCACAAACAATATGTAGGCCAATCAAAACCTTGCATTTTTAGTTTCTTGACCAATCAGATCAAAATGAATCTGATAATTTTTTCACAATGCAATTATCACTTGGTTACTATGGAAACAAGAAACTGACATTTTAATAAATGTTATATTTTTTGCAAAATGTGTTTTTTTGTTAAGCTTACATACCTTTAGCTGATTTATTTTTATTGATAAGCAATATAAATGCTTATTTTATTACCAAAAGATCCTAGGTATAAACCCTAATTAATTTCAGATAATATATTATATTTTATGCACTTTCCATCTTAAAAGCTTTAAATCACTGATATTCATAAATTTTTATTTATTTAATTGAATCTTGGTATTAAAAACAGGCCACTAAAATCTAATTTAAACACTTATTTATTAAAAATATATTTGCAGTAAAGAATTACGGAAATCAAAACATTAAATGACTGCGCTGGTACCAGTACAGCGTTGCCAAATTAGTTTATTAGTTTATTACTGTATATAAAAAAATATTTTGCTTAAGAAAATTATTTCGTGCACTCAAACAATTGCCAAGCAAAATAATTTTTTAATACAGTAAAAAAATTATCGATAATTCAAATGCACTTATGATATTACTACTGACAATTCCACACCGAGTTCCACACTGAAGATAATTTATAATACTATAAGTATCTAGATAGCATCTATATATGTTAGATTAGCTTGTAACTTAATTTTTGTAGTGTAATTGCACATCAAGATTTATCGCATAGCTAAAATCTTTTCTTCTTATTAGTAATAAATAATCTTTTAGTCTCATACAAAATTTATCCATTATGATTTACATTCAGAACTAAACTCAAAAAGGCACACATCAAAGTAGTTGTTTAAACGCTGTTTGATGCAATTCTGCATTGTAAAATAAAGTGCATAAATTCTTTGTACATCTTCCTTTCTGTAACTGACACTAGAAGTAAGAGCATATCTGAACATTTTTTATAGTTTTACAACTTTTTGATTCCGTGCTTAGAATATATGTTGTATCTAGAGAAACAAAAATATTCGAAAGTTTAATAAAAAGTGCTAATACATAATATGTATAATATGTATTACATATAAACTTTGTATTATTACATATATATTTTTGTGTATTTATTTTTTTGTTAGGCTAGGTCTAGGTTAGGTTTATCATTTTTTTTTTAAACAAATACCTAAATCAATATTATTAATTATTAGGTTTCCGCACACAAATGCAACCAAACAAAACAACCAAACCAAGCGAATTATTTATAATAATTGTATTTTTTTTGTATAAAAAATATATATTTTTTTACAAAATATTTCTTTATTCATGATTCTTAATTTTTTACGTTGTTTTAAAGGAGCAAAGTCAGGGGCTTACTACATCAGAATTTGGTTGAAACAAAAATTTTCGTTCCCCTCCACAAACTATTGCTTCGTTTTCTCTTTAGCCATTTGTCTGATTCTGATTTAGAACTAAAGAAAAAATATTTTATAGTAAATGATTTAACTAAAATATCGAACCTTACCCTGAAATTTAATACGTCAACTTCAAAAACTGGGTTTTACTAAAAGATCTGTTTTGTATCATCTACTTCCATTATTTAAAAACTTATTTTATTATACTACACAAGATCTTAAATGTAAAATTTCTTTTTTTTTTTGCTGTTGTTTTATTTTTTGGATTGAAGGCACTATTTGAGTAAAAACATTTTATTTTCTCTGATCGTATACGACAAATTTTAGATATAGGTATACAAAAGTTAAATAGTTTTGGATAAGATTTCTCGAGAGACTTCTGCAATAGTTATGCAAATTTTCAAGAAAATGTGCCGATTCCATCGCCAACTCTAAGAAAAGTTACGAACAAGTTGGGCTACCTGAGGATCACGCTGAAATAGACAAGAAAATTTGAACTTTACAGAAAGAGAACAAATTCTTATGTTTAATAACTCTAGTATAAAAAATACGAACGAATGTTAACTACTAAATACTGAAATCCAAACTACCGTATATAGTTCTCCGCATGAAAGAAAGTATCCGACGGAAGGGGGAGGAATCATTCGCGCTCTCTTTTTTCCGTCAAGAGCGTTATAAGTCGTGCGTGCCTACAACAGGCCTTCCACTTGCACACACATTCCAAACATATTTCCCATAGCCACAGATCCGTGCGTCAAACTATATTCTTCGTAACTTTTCATATTTTAATGGAAAATAAACCAAATCAGCGGCGAATAAATAGTTATACAATATTAAGAAAATAAACTCAATAATCTCATTAAAAAAAAAACCTTATATTTTTTTAATATAAAGGTTTAGCGTAATAAATGAGCTTTTTAATGGAACGAAATATTTCCATATAAATCATTGTTGTTGGATCAATATATAATTTTTGAATGTGTAATATACAAATTTTTTATAATAAAATTGGTCTCTTAAGGGTTTGCCTAATTAGGATTGATTTTGAAAAAGAAAGTTTGAAATACTTACCGATAGAATTTTCGTTAAAAAGTTCTTAAGTGGAGTTATAGAGTTTGTGAACTACTCCAATTACCTATCTCCATATTTTTCAATGGCATAATAATTAATAATTATTTCTATATTTATTAACAAGGCTTATTATAAATGCATAAATAAGTACACTCTTAGTTTTTAATAATTTGCAACGATTACTCATGTAATTTTCATATATAATTACACAAGAGGCTGAGAATTATGCGTGAAAAATTCACTGTTTTCATGAAAATTTGCTGTCTGGAAATAATTACGACCGGGGCGATGCCCCTGGAGTAATTATTTCCTTTGACAGCAAATTGAATGAATATGAAATTTTACGGATAATTCGAAGAATCGTGTGTAATTCAGAAGATTATTTTTTAACGATTTACAATATGTCAAACCAACTTTTATATTTTTTTCATCGCAAAATTATATAAATTGTTTTATTACTTATCTTAATATTTTTACAAGCATATTCTTTGATTTGGTTAATTTAATACCATTCTCAATTGCTAAACTAAAACCTTTTTTGTCTATTTTTAAATTGCAAATTATGGTTTTATCAATAGTTTAGTCACTTAGCGCGGTACTACGCTAGGCTTGCAACCATGTTCATAAAAGTCAACCTATAAAAACTGTCATTACATTTTATAAAAAGAATATTTTGAGGTATTTTTTGGTAAATAATAAAGTAATAACAATAATTATAAATATTAATATATTCATTTTTAATTTATTTTAGGCATGAAATCTTGTTGTAAAGAGAAATACTTAAAAACAAAATACTACAGCGATTCTCACTAGAATTTTCTACAGTATGATTGGACAGAAATAAACACGTGGTCAGAAATATTGTTAAATGATTGGTTGATAAAAACGTTAAAAAATAATCAAAAGAAAATCTTTAGGAAATGGTATGGTCAGGTTATTTTTGTTATACCTTATATTTCAATATTACATTACATATTCTTCGACATTTTATTGTTACTTTTTTCATATTCTCTCTAAAAAATATGAAAAAAATATTTATACAATAGCGTTAAAATTTATTTTCGATTTCTGAAAAGAATTGTAGATTCTTTCCAAATTGAAATATCGAATCAATGAGAAAAATAGGATTTTTTGACGCGATAAAAATCCTATTTGAAATCATTGTTTTGTCACAGACTTTCGTGGTCCAAATATTTGTGTGTAGCAATCCAAGCAGTCCTTGCGTGAAAGAGAAAAACTTTAAAATACCTTGTGCGCTTTTTATATATTTTTTTAACCGACGCGTCGGTGGAAATTGAATTTATGGCGTCCGGAAGCCAGATTGGTATTAGAAGTGATTCTACTCTACTAGTAATAAACTTCTTAATAGGGAGGATGTCAAGACGTTCTCAATCTTCCAGGCTCTACTATACAAGGTGATCAGTAACTGGCGTTCCAAAATTTAAGAGGTGATTCTACATCCAAAAATATGAGAAAAACGTTTTTATATTGGTCCGGAAATGAGCCCTAATCTTGTATACAAATTAAGTTTTAGTGATTTGCCAACGCAAACCAAGAGTTAATCCTGCTAGTAGGAGGTCTACGCATTAAAAAACCATTAACAGTAGAATCTGAGGTTCTTGGTTTCGGAAGATATGGACTTCCTTAGAAATGACCATAGCGGACTATGTAAATTTTGGTCAAAGATTTCAAATTCGTTCACATGTGTCAGAACAATAATTCACTAATAATAAGTGTTTGACAAATAATTTGTCAAGAATTATTGATTGATTATAATCGATACACTAATATGGATATTTTTTGAGAAAATAAGATGCAAAAAACCTCACTGATCCCTTTTTTACCGAAATGGAAATCAATAGACCGTTTCTGTGAATGGGTTTAAATTCTCTGATTAAAATTTATATAGAATAAGCTAAAAAAGTATAAAATGAAAAACTATTAAGTCGACTGTGGTTATTTCTGATGAAAAAAGTCCATTATCTTCCGAAACCGAGCCCCCAGATTTAACTGTCAATGATTTTATAATGTATAGACTTCCTACTAACAGGACTAACTATTGGTTTGCGTTGGAAAGTCACTAAAACTTAAATTGTATTCAATTTTAGCGTGCTAAGGAAGCTACGGTCCTTCGAAGATGGAGATATTGAATGGGGAACAAAAAAGCACCAATAAAATATTAATTCTGCAGGGCGATTCTTCAGTAAAAACTAAGCAAAAAAGTTGCATTTTTTTTAAACGATTGCTTCTACAGTGTTACACTATATGACATTTTTTTATGTATTTTTACTCAAGGAATCTATATTTTTTACAAAAAAATCGAAAAATAAAAACTACCTATATTTAAAATATATTCCCCATGGTATAAATTAAGTCCATAACTGTTTGGTTTTATCATAGACATCACAAATTGACCAAATCTAGTCATCAAATATTCGAATTCAATTTTCATACACACATTTCTATTATATAAGCAAAAATCAAGTCAGTCACTCAATTCTCGCTCGACCGACAAAACCCAATTCAATAAAATATATGCCAGCCTCGGAAAATGGGGTAACCCACCCCCAGTCTATTGATATTGGAGGACTGTTAAATTCACAAAACGTAATGCATAATAAACAGACAATGAAGCCTTTTTACAAGTCGAATTCTTTTTTCAAAACGTCGACGGCTTAAAAAATATAATATCTCTTTAAATAAAATTTTCAGTATACTGGGGGGTTCTAAATTTCTCCAACATTCAAATATCTTGAAACCGGTAACAGAAAAATAATTTAATGCAGATTTTTTACATAAAACATATTTATGGCGCAAAAGGAAAATACTGGAGGAAAGGGGTTGTAAAAAGGCAAATATTAATATTTGCAATTGCTACTAAACCAAAAATAATTTGGATATTGGCAGCAAGTCATGAAGAGCCCTAAATAAGCTAATATGCTTGTGCTAGGGGCCCTTCAAGAAATTTAAAAACAAAAATAGTCCAGATATACATAACTTAACAATTAAATTTTCAAAAAAATCTTCAAATTAAAATTCATCTGCATAATTTTGTTCGAGTGTTAACAATAATAAAGTACTTACAATTTAGTATAACAGATAAATTTTCTTGATTACAAATAAACCTTTAAACCCACAGTTAAGCTATATCCTTGCTAGAACCAACGTGGAACTATAAACACTACAAAGTAGTAAGTTTAGTCAGATAGGAAAGGACAATTTTAGTGCTAAAATACAACCTGTAAGTCATGTAGTTACATGATAAGGGTTTTGTGAAAATAATCTCTGAAACTGACCTCACTTAAATCTGGATAATGTTATTAAAATCTATTAAACAGTACACTGCAAAATTTGTTTTAGATGCTTAACCAACGCAATCCGTTATACACTTGTAAAGTTTGCTTCTCTCTCTCTCTCTCTCTCTCTCTCTCTCTCTCTCTCTCTCTCTCTCTCTCTCTCTCTCTCTCTCTCTTTCCGGCACATTGGATGGGTAGAGGCTAACTCTATACGTTTCTCTATCACGTCTGGTTTTCTTTTTTATTCAATTTATTATCAAAACGTAACATTGCGATTAGTTTTTAACGCAGATTGGAAATTAGTGAAAAATAGGTTAGAAAATATGCAAACTCTTGCGAAATAAAAGACTTCTCCATTTATTTTCGATAATTGACCGGCTGTTTTTTAATAGTTTTGATTTGGATTTATTTAATTCAATAAAAACCAGGTGTAAAAAAAAGTTTTCATTCCTTTATTTTTAATAAAATAAATGTTATTCCCCTATGATTAGAATCAAATTCGTTTCCTCAAAAAGTTAGTCATTTTGTGGTCTTTCCGGGCCTTTCACCCTAATTTTAAAACTTTTATGCCGTAGTATGCAGTTTCTATGAATAAAATAGCTGCAGGTAACATATGAGTGTGACTCATATGTATAAAAACGAATCAGTCTGTCCTGTTGGAACACTTTTTGACGAGCAGGAAAAAGAGGATACCTAAAAAAACGTTAAAAACGAAGTATTAACAAATTAAAATTTGTTAATACAAAATTAGAGGACAAAAGAAACTAAATTTTAAGCCTATATTATACATAAGTGCTAATTTTTAGATATGTATTACAGACAACTTCTAAAGTTGTAGAACTACTATCTCTTGTATAAAAAAAATCCATTGATTCAATAAAGTTAAATAATAAATTTAAATTAATTAAACATGCTTTTGAATTATTACTTTACTTTTTTTATTTAATTTTAATTTTATCTCAGCAACCTTGTTAATGCACACATTTAGTTTGCACGACTGATTTTTAAAAAGTCCAGTCAAATAATCAGAAATTTTTACGTTAAATTGCATTAAATGTACACGGGCTGATATTTTCAAGGGTGGTAGTATATAGTAACAGAATACTTCTGTTAGTTTTTCACCGGGTAATTTGCGTAAGGGGTGTCCGCTATCTTGAATTTTAGGGATGGGTGCGGTTATCTCTCTAAATATGCATCTTAAGATAGAAATCCATATAACCAATTTTGTTAAGGAAAAAATCTACAACATTTTTGTTTGGATCATTTGTTTAATATATTAATAACAATCGAGTTAAAAATATTCAAAAATTGCCATTGTTTTTTTCGATTTTACAGCCAAATTATTCATCGGAGGATAAAAGTGGTTATAAGCAAACTTGTAGCTCTTGAAAATCTCTATAAGTTTTATATATTATGCATTTTCGTTAGTATTTTGTTACGGTTACAGTGGACGCTGAAAGTCGAGTTGTGCCCTCTACAACCGTACCAAAGTACCTATTATAATATATGAAGCATAGAGAATTTCAAGAGCTACAAGTTTGCTTCTAACCACTTGTATCGTCCGATGAATAATTTGGCTGAGAAATGAAAAAAAAAAACAATTTCACCTCCAACATGGCTATTTTTAAATTAACTCGATTGTTATTAATATATTAAAAAAATTATACAAACAAAAATTGTTTGAAATTTCCTCCTTAATTGGTTATATGTATTAAGCAACTCACCCCTAAAATTCAAGATAGCGGACACCCCTTAGGCAAATCACCCGGTGAAAAACTAACAGGAGTGTTCTGTAACCATCCACTACTACTCTTTAAAATATCAGCCCATGTACATTTATTTCAATTTACATTTATTATTTGTGTTTCTTTTAGCTTTGAAAAAGCCGACAAGAAAAATATTAGGTGCCTTCAGACTGAAGGCTCATACCTAAATATTTTTTAAGCGTGAAAAGTGGGTTTAAATGGATACAAGTTTTCAGGTTTTTGACATTATTGCAAGCAAAAAAAAAACTGGTACAGAATTTTTAAATTTTAGCTTCTTTATTAACCATTTTTTGAGTAAATTCATGTATCGAAATCGATTTAAACAGTGTTTTGCTCAAAATAGTACATAATTTTAAAGAAGTTTTCCCTATTAACTTCAAGCCACAAAGTTTAAAATGCACCAGACAGACAATTAGGGGTGCCAACTGCTATCCTAACTACGTAGGCAAAATGTAAATGTTTCAATTGCTCCGCATTTACTGTGTAACTTTTATTTGTTTTTATTTGTTTTGACTCCTACTCCATATGAGCTTTTTATGCAAACCTAAATATATGCTTTTTATTGAAATTGTGTGAAATAATTTTAATTTTTGTTTTTTCTTCTTTTTTCAGGTAATACTCTAGTCTATGAAAAACAAATTGTAGAAAATATTTAGTAAGTACTAGATTAGTTGTTAGTATTAAAATAACTGTCTAACATGTTTCTTTATGATTTTACTATGTTTCTTACCCCATCTTCTAGGACTTGCATGTACGTTGTCATTTTTTCAGTCATATCAAAAAGTACTAAATCAGCAGAGTTTTTTGTTTGAAGTTCATGTCTTTTACTTCTTCTACAGTTTCTTCATCCCGGGGTAACGTTTTATTGCCGTCTGACGGACGCTTTCGCAGAACTGCCGCCGGACAGAGCGACCCTATTTTTTCTTCTAATCAAGTTGTTCAAACCCAATTTATGTTTTTGATAAACTTGATTAGAAGAAAAACGTAACTTGGTTAAGCTTCAAATTTAAAGCACAGCATCAATCAAATTCATGTAGTACTTTTTAAGTTAACTGAAAAAATGACAACTTTCAGGAAAATCCTGATATATCCTAAACCAGAAGTAAAAATGTAAAAAAAATAAAAAATAAAATATTCATTAAAACTGCGGCAATAAGAAAGACTTTAATGATTTGATAAACAGTTGCAGTGGCGTAGCATGCAAGTCCTAGAAGATGGGGTAAAAAACATAGTTGTACATTATTTGTTGCTGTTAATATGAAAAAAAAAAATAAATTAATCATTCGTAAAACAAAAGTAGACAATGTTTAAGCTTCAAAACAAAAAAAGAATCAGTCAAATCCATTAATTAGTTTTCGAAATATTTGAATTTAAAAAATCTCATTTTTTTAGGTGTCCGGAATTTAATGCGCGGCAGTGTATATAAACAGGGGGGTAACCCAGATATGTCGCTCAACTTTTAATCAAGTTTAATAATTTGGTCACCTAGAGGTCCTTTTTTAGAATTTAAAATATTAATAATTCATGTTAATGTTGCTTAAGTATACCCTGTATAATATTATCACAAAAACATACAGGGTGATCCATAACTGGCATGCCAAAATTTAAGAGGTGATTCTACATCCAAAAATATGAAAAAAAGTTTCTATAAAGGTTGGTCCGGAAATGAGCCCTAAGGGAGCTACGGCCCTTCGAAGATGATGTATTGAATGGGGAACAAAAAAAGCATCAATAAAATTTTAATGCTGCAGGGTGATTCTTCATTTAAAACTGAGCAAAAAAGTATTATACACCAAAACACCTAAATTTAATATTAAAGGAGTAATAGCCTTTTAAAAAGTAACGTTTTTGGTGGCACAAAATGTTACTTCCTCTTAATTGCATTTTTTTTTTTGATAACGGTTGCTCCTACAGTGTTACACTATATGATATTTTATATGTATTTTTACTCTAGAAATCTATATTTTTTACAACAAATCCAAAAAACATACACATAGAAAAGTTTGGGGCAAAAATGTTTTAAGCCTCATATATTTTGTCCGTCTGGGCACGCCTCTGGATAAATTAAAAAAATAAATTAACATAAATTGCCCTTATTAATACTAGTATACATGCAAAAGCTCGCCGCTCTAGCTTAAACGGTACCCGAGTTATTAATTAAAAACCTTATTTTTATTACAATTTTAAAGGGCCCTAGATCCCTTAGGGCTCATTTCCGGACCAACCTTTATAGGAACTTTTTTTATATTTTTGGATCTAGAATCACCTCTTAAATTTTGGCATGCCAGTTATGGATCACCCTGTATATTACATTAAATTCTGTAAGATGGTATATTAAATATAATAACATCATTATCTATCCTATTGTGTCTACTAAATTCTTAGACAAAGCTATGTAGTATTATCTCTTAATAATAAGATATCTGATTACCTTATTAACTTATCTTGGTTCTCGAATAACTTCATGCTGAAGATATATGAGGATGTTCTGACAATAGATAAGTTGAATTAAATTCCTTAAAAGGTACGTAGGTACTTGTTTTTATTGAAACGAATTTAATTATCTACTAGAAGATCATATTACTTTAAGTGAAAGTTTTTTATAGCTTAATCATAGAAAATATATGATAACAATAAAATAAAGGGGTTTTAATTTTACTTTTATAATACTAGTACATAGGTAACTTGATAGTTATTTTATTCTCATTGATTATAACTTTAAAAAGGCATTTTCTTTTTCGCTTCTTCTATCTATATTTTGACGTTCGTTCACGTTAACAATATTCGCCATAAAAACTATACTATTTCTACAACCTACACTGATAAAACAGTTCATTTTTGTCGACAAAATATTTGGTTGGATATGCCCAATTAAATTATTTAGTTGTGACAAATAAATTTTATTTCTGTCAAAAAAAAAGTCCATTAATGAATCATTTTGGAATTAAAATATTTGTTTACATGAACTAAATATTTATTTTACTCAAATAAAATTTGGTACTCACAACCAAAAAATTTAATTGGCCATATCCAAATAAATTCTTTTTATCAGTGTATAACTTTAATAAAACAAATTATTACCTCTAACTTAAAACTCAAAAGATTATACATTTTTTTCTCAAAAAATAGTTACGTGACTGGTCATAGTTTCAATCCTTATGATTGGTTAACAAAATATTCGAGAAATAGTCAAAGGGAAC
Source organism: Brachypterus glaber (assembly GCA_958510825.1). Classification (NCBI taxonomy): domain Eukaryota; kingdom Metazoa; phylum Arthropoda; class Insecta; order Coleoptera; family Kateretidae; genus Brachypterus; species Brachypterus glaber. The sequence goes on from OY294051.1 coordinate 35,088,066, forward strand.
GTTCAAGTATTACGTAACGAGCTAGGGAGGGGGGGGGTAGGGCGTCTCGAAAACGTTACGCCGCGTTAAAGAGGGGGGTGGGGGTCAAAAATGGCCAAATTTTGCGTTACGTAATACTTGAACGTTCCTAAATATAATAAACTTTTAACCAATAATGTTTTAGGACTCAACTTCTCGATTTTACTGTTAAATTTGCGGCCAGAATTATCAATTCCAAGCATATGCCCTAGGGTATTTACATAAGTTGGTATTACTGATTTTAAGAGACCTTTTAGGTTCATTTACATGCATATGTGACGATCGTATTTAGAATTTGAGATTAGTTTAACGAAAGGACACATATTGAGAATTATTGTTTTTAATTTTATGGTTATGTTCATTTTATGCTATAAGTATAATAACTTTTATATGCATTTATTTGCCTAATGTTTTTTAATTTTCCTTTCCATTTTATTTTTTTTACTTGAAAAAGCCTTGCTGTCATGCTGCCTTGCTTATTGAAAGCACGATGACTTTAGAACGCTTCGACTTAGAGACTTGTTTGACATACAGTTTTTTTTTTGTTTCCAAAAGTAAGGGAATAAACAATATTTTTGATCAATAATTTAAAGATTTAATTGGTATTTAATTGGTGCATAGGGCCCTAGAGCTGTTCGAGGTCGCTGAAACCGAATTTTATAATAAAAATATTCGAATTCCACCCCAGCGGGGCAGGGGCAATAACTTTTAACTGTTTAATGAAAATGGGAAAGCTTTTTTAATTGTACATTGTATTTTTTTAACTTTTCTGTTAAAGTTTGCAACTTTATTACAAAATACTATAAAAATTCGCATAAAACTCATAACGGTAGTTTGTAATATATTATGTTAACCTATTTAAAACAATTCGCTACAAAAGCTTTTTAATCTCTGGATGAAGCGTTCCTAAAAAAATGACTCATAATTCATGATAATACCTTCGGGAGATTTTTATATAAATTATGTTGTTAAAAAACAACGTAAAAGTTGTTTTAAATGCACACATGTGGTCAGAAGTATATCTAATCTGGAATTTATTTTTTGTGTGCAAAATTTAATACACACAGAGAAAACAAATCTTATGTGAAGTATTTGTGATACTCGTTTTAAGTATATAAACACTTGATAAAGTCCAAACCAATTTAAAATTGCTAAATTAATATGTGCTAAATTAATAAAATGCAAAAATAATTGCCTTATTTATAACCGAAAAACGCTAAAAATAGGAGTTTTACCCCATTCTCATCCCTAACCTCCAATCGTTTACCCCAAAAATCTAATCAGCTCTTCAAAATATAATAAGAAACAATATGCATGTTGATTTTGACTCAGAAAGGTCTAAAACGTCGAGAAATGTGAAAAAAACGGTCAAAGATTTTGACTTTTCGGAGAAGATTTCAATACATCGGCACTCTTAGTAGCACTAAGTGGCGATATAACATAAATTTTAAATGGAAACATTGTCTTAGTTACGGCACTAGACGGAGTTGCCAAAATTAAAATGTAAATTTACAGGGAATATTTTAATTTACACACCTATTTTTTCTGTGTATAAAACAAATCTTATATTAACTTTTTAAAATTCAGTAGTATTTTAAAACCAGTAATATAAAAATTAATGTAATCCAAGAATTATTTAAATGCCGGTCATAAAAATCCTATTTTAACCACCGTATTTTATACGATAGGATTATAAAATTAAAAATTGCCGTTATATATAACACCAAGATTTTATGAATTTTTAATTCCATACACTACATTAATTGTGAAATATATTCATTTCTGGGAATATATTTAATTTAAAATCCCCAAAAGTACATAATTTATATTTGACCGCTCAATTTTGTATTTCTTTTAATATATTTTGAAATGTTCTTTTATAGAAAAAATAAAATATTTTTTTACTAAGATGAAAAGTAAAGATTTTTTTTACTAGTCTGTAGAATTTACGGACGACGCGAAGCGGAGTCCGGAAACTACAAACGAGTAAAAAAAACACTTTTCCTCTGAGTGAAACATACTATTGTTTCTTCAAGCATCCTATATATTTTTTTTAATTATGAATTTTTGAATTTAATTTATTCTGTAATGAAGTATGTTTTTTTTATTATTAAAATAGGCCAATACAACCCTTTCGAAATAAACCTAAACCTTTCTTAGCTCATTTTATTTTTTTTTCGTAATCTAAATCGTACACTTTTCGCGATTTCGATGGTAACTTGTCTAATGTAGCATTTGCAATTTCGGAGAGATTTGTAGGTGTATAAACCATAAATTCTTCTTCAATCAATTTCACACAAGGTTTTTGCACAGAATCTCGAGTCAACCACCTTCTAACTAGTGTGTTCAGTTATAAAATATGAACATTTTAGTACGCTTGAAGAAAAAGTTCTTTTTTAGGTCTCTAGTTCTGTTTGACGCCAAACTATATATTTCTTTGCCATTTTTGCTCTTAGGGCAAATGGAATTTATTTTAGTAAAAATCCTCGCTCTTTGCCTAAAGAAGCGATATGTTGGTTGAATGATTTCTAATAATATTTTTTTTACCCATTGGTTTTGACATATATTTTAAACTGGCTGTCATTTATTTAGTCTTACAAATAATCATAAGAAAATGTATTCAAAAACTCAAAGATTGTTTAAAATACATACTGATATTAGGGCTTACAGGTTTTAGGAAATCCAAAGGCAAAATGGCAAAATTATATATATCTTGCGTTTTGAGGTCCTAAATCCTGCATACCCTAATGTTACTGATATTATAATATCAGCACGTAAAAATTTTGAGGACAAAATAATGATGAATCGTTTAAAATCATTATAAAACTAATTTTTTTATTCATATTGTGCTATTAAAATTTTACATTACTTGTGCTGGTGATACCTAACAATCGTTTACTATAAAACTTTTATTTAGCACTGTGTTATCACGGTACTCTTGAATGATCAATAGGTTGAACTAACGTGGCAAAAAAATCTGACCATGGAACATGGTAGTAGAAGGTTCACTTGTTATAGAATCACCGACAGCCAAATCCCAAAAACTTGTTTTTGGAAAATAATGTTTAATAACCATCTGCAGAGTTCATGGTCAATACAAACTTAAAGTGTACATTATGTTGCATGATTTTGGTAGTAATTCTCGTGCTGATTCCGAATATGTTTTAAGTTACTCTCTATCTTTTTCGGTTTTTGAGAGAAAAGCGTATAAAAATCACAAAAATTATTTTTTCGCATGTTTTAATGTAGCCTAGACATTTTGCTATAAGACAATAAAATAACTTTCTTAGCCTAAACTATTGTCCGATTCTCGTTCTGTATTATTATAAAGGAACATCTCGTCTAACATTTTTGTGAAAATTTTTAAAATTTTATATATATAAACGTGTTTAAATTAAAAAATTAATTATTTTGTTACAGTGTTCATAATATATCTTTCACTTTGAAAAGTAATTGTCAGATGTGTACATAGACGTTCCTAAAGTTATTTTCTATATTTTGGCCAGACAAAAACATTTATTATTATAGACTTCACAGTGTGAAGTATTGAACGATGGTTTTTAAATTAAATTAAAAACTCATCAACAATTTACCTCAGATCAAAAGTTTTTTACAATATACACGTTTTTTTTATCAAATTCTGAACTACCTTCTTTCATTTTCTGTATAAAAAATAAGTAAAAATTAAAGGAATTAGATTTATATGCTTATGAATTTAAAAACGGCTGCTTGTTTTTTTTTCTAATACATGATAATTAAAGCTTAAGCATATAGCATATTATGTCTAAACAATATAAAATAAATAAATAAATAAATTTTTTAGTTATCCTAAAATGGACTTCTTTACATTTTTTAAATGAAATTTTCACTCCGCAGGCAGCACAAACTGTTTTTTTATTATTTTCGTGGTCGCTCATTCTCTAAGATAAATTTAAAAGTTATCAGTATAGAAGCAATTATTTATTTTATATAACCGTAATATAAATTCTTTTTGGCAAAATATCACTCTTAAATCAAATATATAATTATTAAGTTCAAAATACTTACATATATGTAAATAATACTGAAGGTAAAAAATAAAAGCCTTCATCAAAATTCAACATTTATTGTTATAACATTATTTCTGACAAATAAGTCAATTTATAACAAGCTAGTAATAGGTAGGTTAATAGTATTATTAACATTCTCAAGTATTCGGTAAAAATTATTAACGCGCCTCTGTGTTGGACAAATCCATCAAATCTGAAACATCTGTAATGACACTGATTAACAAAAAAAAAGTATTTTAATAAAAACGCGATTTCAAGGGTGTTTAAATATGTATTTAGATTTACCAAAAGAAAAAAAAATCCAAGATATTCCTTTGGAACTATACAGAACGAGAATCGGACTACAATTTAAGCCAAGAAAGTTATTTTATCGTCTTATAACAAAATGTCTAGGCTACATTAAAACATGCGAAAAAATATTTTTTGTGATTTTTATAAGCTTTTTTCTCAAAAATGGAAAAAGATAGAGAGTAACTTAAAACATATTCGGAATCAGCACGAGAAATACTACCAAAATCAAGCAACATAATGTACACTTTAAGTTTGTATTGACCATGAACTCTGCAGACGGTTATTTAACATTATTTTCCAAAAACAAGTTTTTGGGATTTGGCTGTCGATGGTTCTATAACAAGTGAACTTTCTACTACCATGTTCCATGGTCAGATTTTTTTGCCACGTTAGTTCAACCCATTCAAGAGTACCGTGTTATACTGCTTGATTTGTAGATTGATGCTTTAGTTTGGACTTTGAGGACCTTTCTTGTTCTTTTTACCATTTTCTTTTCGATTTATAAATATAGTTTGGATTTTATTTTCAAATCAAATTAATTTTTTGATTGACAATAAATTTAAAACACAAGATTTTTAACCTTACATAGCGAATTAAATTTATTATGCCAACTATAAAACAAGAAACTAATGAGCATCAACTAGATAGATTATATCTTCATTCTTGCTGATCTATTTTATTAAAATTCGCCAATGGTTATTTCAAAATTTGGATAAAAAATAAAATAAAATAAAAAATATATGTAGGTTGTGTAAAAATTGAGACGAAACCTCTGAAAATTTTACCCGGAAAACGATAACTCAATTTCCGTACCGAAAAATTACTTATTTCAACTCGGTAATTGTCTAGTATTACTATAATAAACTGGTAAAAGACTTCTTTTACATTCTTATTCGAATATCAGCGAAATTGGAAGGCAGAAATTGAATAGAGCCCGCTTAAATCGTCGTTTTCAGCGAAGTACGTTTTTTTCAGGAGTAATATAAGTAAATTCTTTATTCTGTATAGATTGTCAGGAATTTCAATATGGCTTGTGCAAACCCTCGGAACAGTGAAGAGTAAACTTATAAAAATGACTGAAAATGCTGAAAGTATTAAATGAAATGTAGTGTTTTCAGAACTGAACTTCAGATTTCACGTTTTTATATTGCTATTTTCGTTTTAGCAGGAATACTTCTACACTGATATAAATAAAATAAAAAATAGACAAAGTTCTTTTGCTGGGTTTGTTTTAGATTTAACTAAAGCTTTTGATTTTGTTATTATTAAAGTCATTGAAGAGTAAACTGAAAATGCTGAAAATACTAAATGAAATGTAGTGTTTTCAGAACTGAACTTCAGATTTCACGTTTTTATATTGCTATTTTCGTTTTAGCAGGAATACTTCTACACTGATATAAATAAAATAAAAAATAGACAAAGTTCTTTTGCTGGGTTTGTTTTAGATTTAACTAAAGCTTTTGATTTTGTTATTATTAAAGTCATTGAAGAGTAAACTTATAAAAATAACTGAAAATGCTGAAAATACTAAATGAAATATAGTGTTTTCAGACTGGACTTTAGATTACTCGTTTTAATATTGGTATTTTCGTTTTAGCAAAAATACTCCTACAATGATACAAATAAAATAAAAAATAAACAAAGTTCTTTTGCTGGATTTTCTTTAGATTTAACTAAAGCTTTTGATTTTGCCTGTTTGTCTCAATTTTCCCAAACATAATTTCCTTGCACAATGACTTAAATAGAACAAAAAAAAAATAGAAATCAAGCAAGACATACTATCCTGGTATCCAAGAATTTTGGTACAAAGACCATACAAACAATACCATATGTGCAATAACACAAGACCAAGACCAACGCATTTTTATATTTGGGGTAGCTGAAACCGAATCTGACCTCAGCATTGCTCCATCAGGTCACATTTTTTCTCTGCCCATAAAAACATCTGAATTTAACCCTTTTTTGAAGTTTATAAAAAAATTGTGACCTGATGGAGCAATTCTGAGGTCAGATTTGGTTTCAGCGACCCCGAAAATATAAAAATGCGTTGGTCTAGTATCTGAAAAATGTTTTGTTGTGTATCCTTTTTATTTTTCACAGTGTATCGTTGAACTTCCACTTTTTTTGTATGTTTTTCAAGATGCACTTTAAACCAAAACTTTATCATCTTAAAATTGGGATTGTGTAAGTTTTCAATAAAAAAAAGTTACTGAAATCCAACACTTGTCTCAGTCGATAAAAAAAGATAAACTTCCTGAAAAACACAAGTACATTTTTGGATATGATGTTAAGTCAAGATGATATAAGTAGGTACATCAGCATTTTGTAGTGCGGTAAAACAATAGAAAAGGGGGGTAAATAGGGGTTGTCAGTTTATTTTTCGCAAAAGTAAATTTTAAGATAAAATGGCGATTCCAAGATAAAAAAACGACCAAGGGATCAACTCAAATCTGTGATGATTATTTTAGTAGCTTTGAAAGAAAAGCAAAGATTTTAATTTGGCTTAGGACCAGTTTTATTTCATGGTTAATGATTTGCTTTAAAGCAATGATTTGCTTAAAAACAATCTGTCAGTCAGTCAGGTCCACAAAAAAAAATTTCGGTAGCCAACAGGAATATAATGTGTCCACAGATCAGGGAAAACAGGGAAATCAGAAAAAAAATCAGGGAAATTAATAAAAACTCTAGTTTACATAATAAATTTTTACTAAAACAAGTATTTATTCATAAAGTTCCACCAATCCATCGGTCACTTTACTGAAAAAAGTAGAAAAAAATTAAAAAATTTAACACAAATTTGCAAAACAGCATGTTTAAATTTTTTTCGCATATTAGTTTTAAAAACTTTTTTGTGTGTACTAAAATAAGGAAAAATTCTTAATTTTGATCAGGGAAATCAGGGCAATATCAGGAAAAAATCAGGAAATCTTAATTTGCAAAACCTGTAGCCACTCTGTGTGGTATACAGTATACTATACAGTGTACAGATTTTGGGCGCTGAATCTGAATCTGAGCAGCTTTTCTTATTTCGGTGATTTTTATTCACCGATGAAAGCCAACTTCATAGTGGTTTTTCTGATGAAGTCATTGGCCTAGACGGTTTAGCTCCGCCCATATTCACCTAAATGTCAGGCGGAAAAAATCATTGACATTGTTTTTCTTAAAAGTCCAATAAATCTGCGTACAGATTTGGATGTTGATTTGAAATCAGTCAATTTTTGAAAAATCACGTCGCCCTAAACTTTTGACTATTTTCCCTAATTTTGACAAAACTTATAGTTTATTTATGTAGCTACATGAAGCTTTATCCAAAATTTTACTGTTATTCTTTTTCCAAAATCACTGTTTTCCTGTTTATCCCCTGGGATCGAAAAATGTCCGCAGCTGTTTTTTATTCAAGAGTTGTAGCGTACACAGTTTGACGATTTCTTTTATTCAAAACGTTACTATAAAGTTCCCTCTAGTAGAGAACGAAAAAAACTTAAACCACAAATTGTCGAAACAAATAAAAGACATACAGCGTAATAAAATTACAACTACACTGACAAAAATATTCAAACAGTATTAAATATGAATTTTTTGTAGATCCTTAACCAGTTTTCGATTGGACTTGTTTTAATTTATTTTCATGCTTCTGTAAAGGTACGTTTGTCATACCTAGGTATGTCTGGTTTTATTTTAATAGCTTTAAAAAAAAAAGTTTAAAATTTTTAAATACATTAAAATACATTATTTTTGTGCTCAAGTTGTTTTTTGACTTTGTGATCGACAATCCTTTCTCTTATAATAATAAAATAAAAATCTATCAGCCCGTTTTTGAGAAAAAAAAGATTTTTAATTGTTTAATAGAGATAAAAACTAATAAATTTGACCCAAATTTGAAAGTTTTCCACTTCCATTTTTTTTAACAAATTCTTTGCTTGTAGTAGAGTAGATATAATGGATAAAATAATACACTTTTAGTCAGCTTTACATTAGTTTTATTCTTTTTGTATTTTTGCGATTGCAATTTCGAATGTTTACACATTATAAACAAAAGTCGAATGACATGACTTAACCTACAAAGTACATAGCTATGTTTTAGTTTTATTCTTTTTATATTTTTGCGATTGCAATTTCGAATGTTTACACATTCATCTTCAGGCAAACTTAAATCTCAGATTAATCGTAGAAACAATAGTCATATTAACATTAAATAGTTAAAAAATAACAGTTATAAACAAAAGTCGAATGACATGACTTAACCTACAAAGTACATAGCTATAAAATAGCAAATAAAAACTTTCGCATACACATTCCTTTCTTGTGTATTTTTTTGTTGTCACTAATACTTTTAACGTAAATATCCGTTTTTCTGTGTAATAATAAAAAAAGACAAAAACATTTATTTCTAACTCATAATCCGATTTCTCAGTTTGTCCAATTAATCTTAACACGATGTCTTACACGAGTCTACAAAACGAAGCTTCCAGAAAATTTAGGCGCATAAAAAAGAACAACTTAACACTCATTTGGTAGCTGTCAGCGTTCTGGCACTTGTCCCTATCCATAAACCAAAACTAGACCATCCAGATTAAAGTAAGACAAAAAGGGATCTAAAGAATTATAAATTTCTCCTGAAATAGAATTTAGATTCAGCTATACTATTATCTGTGTCTGAAATAGAACGCAGTAACTAATACCTTAAACGTATTATACTGCTCTCGTATAAGAGATTCCCGTCAGACTTTCGCAAATGAGTCACTGCAGTCTATTTCAGACACGGAATATAGACGCCATAGATATGGTAGAATGTTTACATTTGAAACAGATAAATGTGAGATAATGACGTAATTTAATTATATTAAAAAATGTTCGCTGCTAAAAAAAAACTATTTTATTTGTTGCCTCGATTGTACCAGTAAAGGATTATTTAGAAATTGTAGACACTTTTTCCTTTTTGGCTTACCACCATATATTATCATGCCGCCCACGATCCATGTTCTTAGTACCTCAGTAAATAGAATCTCATAAAAAGCACGCGTGAAGCGATAAGTCCAAAAATAGGCTCAAGATGTAATTAGTTTTTTTCTCACTTTTGTAGTAATAATAGTAATAATAATATACACGTAATATTCAATATTGGTGTATTTTCAACACAGAGAAAACAGCAGTTGCCAAAAAATGTCCAAACATTTGGGTGAAGTGACAAATATAGATTTCTGAGAACCATTGCTAAGATTCCTTATGCATAGTAATTATACTCCGTCCAGTTATGTAAGATAGTAAGAGACGCGGCCCGTTTTACACCACAGAGCGCATAAATAGCATAATTATGCATAAATCGTAGTGTATCAAAAATTTAACAGATGTCGGTACTGTTTTCCTGGAAAGGGCCTATCCAAAGATTCAAGACAAAACAAGCATAGTACATAAGAATGCGATGCCAGGATTGGCTTGATGTGTCGTCATGTATTTTATAATAGTTGTTATGCGCGCCTCTGGATAGGTCTTGAGTTGTAATTGTAACCTAAAAATTTGACGTTTTCCTTGTGTTAAATATAATTTACGTTTGTACAGTATGTATAATATGCTAATTTAGTGTAAGTGTATGAAGAATAAACCAAAAAAGTACCTTTTTCAATACCATACAAAATAACAAAGTCCAAACCATTTTTTATGTAACTTTCTCTTCTTCTATTAGCACTAACGACCGTTAATCATTGTCATAGACAAAAAATGTCACAATATTTTATATGTTAAAAGGTACGAGTTTTTAACCAATGATGTAGCTTAAAAATCGCGGGAATTTTAAACTACTATCTTGCATAATTGGACAGACTATAGTGCAGGAATAGAAAATTGATTTTTTTGAGATACGATGTTTCGAAAACAGGGAGATATACAGAATTATTCAGAATTTAAATCAATTTAAATGAAGTAATGAAGTAAAAACTTTACTAGTTTGTTCTTTGTTCAATAACTGAGTCCATTTGCTAAATCACCCTGTGTTTTTAATTTTCTATAACATCTTTTGACAAAGTTCTCCAGACGGTAAAAATCAATTTTCTTTTTCCCGCTGGAAGAAAAACGTGCTTTCTTATAACAGGTAGGTCTCTTGCTCCAATAAAAAGGGATAATCCATTGTTATTATACTCTTTGAAGTCTTACAAAAGAAGCAATATTATAGGTTAACTTTCAAATTTTCATGTATAATTATCAATTACACAAGAGGCTGAGAATACTGCAGGAAAAAATCTCTGTTTTCATGAAAATTTGCTGTCTGGAAATAATTACGACCAGGGTATCGCCCCTGGAGTAATTATTTCCTCTGACAGCAAATTTGAATGAAAACTGTGAATTTTTCCCGATAATTCGAAGAATCGTGTAATTCAGAAGATTATTTTTTAACGATTTATAATATGTCAAACCTACTTCTATATATTTTTTTCATCGCCAAATGATATAAATTTATTACTTATCTTAATATTTTTATAGGCATATTCTTTAATTTGGTTAATTTAATTCCATTCTCAATTGCTACACTAAAACCTTTTGTCCATTTTTAAATTGCAAATTAACGTTCTGTCACTTACTGCAGTACTAACTAGCGCGGTACTGCGCTAGGCTTGCAAGCACGCTCATAAAAGTCAACCTATAAAAACTGTCATTACATTTTATAAAAAAATAAGTATTTTTTGGTAAATAATAAATTAATAACAATAATTATAAATAGTAATATATTCATATTTAATTAATAATTAGTTTTAGGTATGAAATTTTGTTAAAGAGAAATACTGAAAAACAAAATACTACAGCGATTCTCACTAGAATTTTCTACAGTAATATAATATGATTGGACAGAAATAAACACGTGGCCAGAAATATTGTTAAATGATTGGTTGATAAAAACGTTAAAAAATAATCAAGATAATTTTAGCATTAATATTTCTAATGTAAATTAAACTCATGACAATTTAATTTTTGTATCTCATAACAATTTTTCTTGGAAATTGTTCAAGTACATGAAAGTCACACTATGAACTCTGTTTTGTTTGAAGTTTGCGGATCTTCATTTAAAAACCGGTACTCCTTCATTCAAGTATATTGACTCTGGTTCAAAGAAATTCTAGCCTTGAAACAAGAGAATATGGCTTTGAACATATCGAAAGACACGTGTCCTTGGTTCAAGTAATCCTTTTTTTCCACCTAAATAAAGTAAATATAACAAAAATTATAAAAGGTGTCATTTATATTTTAAAACAATTACTGCTAAGGGTATACACTACGGAATTTGAAGCATTAAATCTTCATGGCTTATTTTAACTAAAAAACGATTTAATTGACTTTTCCATTATGCTTCTTAATCCGCTGTCCCGGTCCTCTCATCTTGAATTAATTTCACTTTTCTTGGGATTTTATGGATGAAGTGTTATTTTTATGCAATTTTTTCTTTAAAACTCTTATTATTCTCATCTAAATAATTTATTATTCTTTTAATAAATGAAAACTCTGATAATTTCAGAAAAATGCTGAATCAAACTGAATCAAACGCGCACGTAATATCAATTAATATTACATTATTTTGGAGCCGGTAATTATTTTTATCCAATACATACAGATAATAAGACAATTACCAGCTTTATTTTAAAAAGATAAACTCAATAATAACCCCCGCGTGGCTTTTACTTTATTGAGTGGATAATTATGTATTTTACCCACTCAACTGTCACTTGTCAAATTATTTTCTTGTAAATGTCATTAAAATTTTTAATAAAAATATGAATTCCTAAGATATTTATTGGATAAAACCTTGTATGGCACTCATGGGTAAACCGATATTGCCCTTTCGAAAATTAACCTGCTTGGCTGACGCCAATTTTATCATGGGCAATATCTTTACCCACTAGTACCATAAATAACTATTATCCAATACATACAGATAATGAGACAATTACCAGCTCTATTTTAAATAGATAAACTCAATAATAACCCCCGCGTGGCTTTTACTTTGTTGAGTGGATAATTATTTATTTTACCCACTCAACTGTCACTTGTCAAATTATTTTCTTGTAAATGTCATTAAAATTTTTAATAAAAATATGAATTTCTAAGATATTTATTGGATAAAACCTTGTATGGCACTCATGGATAAACCGATATTGCCCTCTCGAAAATTAACCTGCTTGGCTGACGCCTCGCAGGTCTATCTTACTTTACCCACTAGTACCATAAATAACTATTTCCTATGACCTGGTGGGTATAGTGCTCATTTTCCCTCCGCTGCCATGACTGCGGTCGGAAATTCAAAATCAGCTGATTTTACATATTTGCTGTCAGAGAATGAATAAACGTCGCAACCTCAAATTGAAAAATTAATTTTTAGACAACTTTTGCGTTTTTTGGATGTTTAGGTGTTAGGTCGTGGGAAAGATAGTATGCGCACCTCGACGCAAACCATTTTCAGTGCAGTGAGTGCTGATTTTTTTAGCACTCGAAGTGAAAACTAGGTTCGCGTACTCGGTGCGTAATATACTATAATTGTTTAAACAGAAACATTTTTGACGTCTCTTTCTTACAAACATTACAAAAAAAAAGCCTGTTAAATTATTTATTTTTTTGTTCCTACTTGCTTCAATATAGCTACGCAGAGACAAAAAAGGAAAAAGGGACGCTTTTTTACTTTTGCATTGTAGTTTTTATTCTGGGTTTTCTTAAAAAAAGTGTTTCCTCTTAAAATAAACATTTTTATTTAAGTTTCCGTTTAAACCCAAAAAAATTCTTAAAATACTTGTAAAAACCATATAACTCTTATCGCGTCGGGGAATCTAAAGTACTACAACATCCGTATGGGATCAAGGCATTTTCATATGCAATTTTACCCTCAATAATCTACCTCGTAAGGCCTTTTTACTTCGGCACTACTAGAGAACTGATGTATTAAAATAATTCACAGCAACCTCTGTGAGTCCAAATCTGCAAAGAATCCTTCTGTCAGTATCCAACTTAACTTAATTTCTGGACAAGATATCAACCAGAGTTTTTTTGTAAGGTGGATGAGTCAATTATTGTCAAGTCTTACATTTTATTTTTTTACTGCATTTAATTTTATTCGTGATCACCTAAAACTTTACTACATTAACAATAAACATAACTTTATTCTAATGGGTAAAAAATATACAAACTGCAGGAGTTTGGACTTTATTAGGAACCCATGTCTCAAATATTGCCGGGGTACTGGCAATAATAGTAAAGAACAAAAAATTGCCAAGCTAATAAGAAAATATTTTGGCACAATAACAGTTTCAGCTGTTTTTAGGGCACTTAAATAACAATTTGTCGGTTTTAATAAGCCCCACGCACTCTTCATGTACGTATCGATTACAATCTCATATCGGACTGGCGATTCGCTTCGAATAAAAAGCAGTACCAAGATTCAGAACTCTTTGATTTCTTCGTAACTTTCTTTGCTTGTTGTTTTTTGTTTTTGTCATTTTTTTGTTGTCAACTACATGGTAATATTAGAAACACAGCTACTTAGATAACAATTTCAAAAAATTACCTGTTCGATTCTTTATTGAGTGAAACACAATATGGGCCAAGAAAGTGCATATTTGTGCCTACCTTATTATGTTCTTGCCCTGAAATAATCTATGCTACGCAGCCTTCGACAGTCAGCACAATTTTACAAGTTTTTATTGTGGAAGAACAAGAAACACGAACTGCGTTTTTGTGTACGCCATTACCAACTCGATACAGATACATCATATTTAGAGGAATCTTTTTGATATAACAGATATACTGGTAGTGTCATCTATGACACAGAGGAAGAGGAAGTAAAAAGCTTAAGAGGGGGTGGCAATATTAGGAACATGGCAATAATTGGCCCACCCACCTAATTATTGTTAGGTAAATGGGAAGTGCTGGTTAGGACCGTTTTTTACTTTTATTATGTATTTTTGCTACAATTTTAAATTGCTTTGACCAAAGCATCCTTCACTTCGTCCTTCATCCTTCGTCCCTCCTTTGAAGCTAAAGGAGCCTTGTTCTAAATAATAAGAACAGATACTCTGAAGCTTTTAGCAATTGTTGAAAATATGTAAATATGTATTTTTTTAGTATACATTATTAAAAATAATCTGACACCTTGTTGCTTGAAGCAAATATCATTTACAATTATCCCATGATATTCAATAAAATCTTAAAACTAGTGAAACCTAGATGAACGTTATGAAAAGGGAAGTTGTATAAATAGGCAACCATTAATACACCTGTGTGTTGCATTAGATTGCATTTTACCCCCATTTTTTACAGTGTATACTATACACTGTATAGGCCTAAATATTTTGCACCCCGCCGAAGTTTGTATCATGCTTACAGCTGTTCATCTTGATGTAGTATCCCGTATTCTCTTAGACCGAGAACGTCTTTCGGGGTTTCCCTAGGGAAACTCGGCGGAAACTTTGTAGCTATAATCCTATCGGGTCAGCATTTAGAGGTTATAAAACTGGACCTTCCACTCAATATTGTAACGTATAATCAAGATTGAACTCAAATACCTCCATTTAACTTTATTTAAGAGAAAAGTGGAATTAAAAAAACGTCCCTTTAGGATCCTTTAATATTGGATGATCATTATCGATTTTTATAGCCTTCGAGGATTATTTTAAATCTTTTTCTTGATTTCTGCTATCAGTGAGCTTAAAAAGCCTAAATTCACTTTTACTTTTCTGTAGGAAAGTCCTGCGTTAGTAAAAAAAAAAATATTTTTTATTCGATTGATTCTAAAAGCGACACTTTTTCTTCATGTTTTACGGGCGAAAAGTTGAACTTTGTGGCCCTAGGGCCAAAAAGTTTTTTTCGACCGCTAGTTAACTAAAACTTGTTATTTTTAAGCTTCTTAAAAGAAGATTCTTTACCTTTACTGTAATATTTATAAAGAAATATGACCTTTTGGTCACTTTTGGTCTATAATCATTTCATAGAAAAAAAAAATTCTCCTATAACATAACCTTAAAATATATGTTCTTCTTCTTCCTTTTTTTGGCCTTTTCTCAGTGAGATAATTAGCCAAAAAAATATATGTTAACTGATTAATCTGTATTTACCCACTAAAATAAATTAAAAACACAAAATTTCAATTGTAAAATCACTTTCAATATTTATTTTATTCATAGAACGGTTTCAGAAGTATTATTTTCACAACAGACACATTTAAACAGAAATTAGTCACAAAGCTATAGTTTTTTTAATTTGAAAATGAAACCGAACGGAAAAGAAACGATTCAATTGTTTTTTAGCGATTGGATTGGATAGCAATTTGTCATGGATAACTAAATAAGTAATAAAACAGTAAAAGAAATATTTTTTGAAATCTAAAATTAAGTATAATTTATTAATTTATTATAATTAGTAACAATCGAATAAAAAATATTTTATACACGGGCACAAAGTTAAATTTGGATTTCTTAGGTTTATTACCCTCGGGCCGGCCCCATCGGCCGGCCCTCTGCTTCGTAAAACCTACTCAATCGAAAATTTTAACTTTTTCCCCTTGTATTATAAATAACTATTTTTTTTTTGCTTAATTTATGCTTTTCAACGTGTTATATGTAAATAATCTGATTTACCCCGCATGCCCCTTGCCAACGTTTTAAAAGTTAAAAATATCAAATATGTGCAAAAAGATAGATAAAGTTGTCTTATTTACTTGTTCCAAAGTTTAAGTCGATATCTCAACTCGTACAAAGTTAAGATGGGAGGGGTTGACTTTTGGATCGCACTGCATAAGAAATCAATTACAAAATGGATTTTAGATTTCTAATTTTTCAATAAATCTTAATCAACTAAATGGAATAGTTTGAGAAGTAATATACAGGGTGTATTTGAAATAGGGTAGGAAATTTTAGCAGGTGATTCTACATGATAGAATATGACAAAAAGTTTCTATAAACATATGTCTAAAAATGCGTCATAAGGGAGCTACGCCCCTTTGAAATTGGCTAAAAAGATCGGTTTTTATTTAATAACTCAGGAACCCTTTTAGATATATTAACGAGGTTTTGCAAGTGAATTAATCCTAATAAGGCCCATCTTTGTATGTCATTTTCACGTACTTATTTAAACCAGGGGTGTGCGAAACGGGGGGGCCTTATAAGTTTTTTGTCCCAAACTTTTTTCTGTGTAACTTTTTTTTAATTTTATTTTTGAAATATGATTCCTCAAGTCAAAATACATAAAAAAGGTACTCTTGTTGTAATACTGTAGGATTAACCGTTTTCGAGAAAAGTTCATTTGAAGGTGAAATTTCACGGTTCGAGGACGAAAAATTAAATACTAAAATGTCGAAAACCAAAATTTTAATGATGCAATGTTATTCTACATCAAAAACTAAGAAAAAAAGTTTCCATACATGTAGGTCGAAAAAACGCTTTTAAAGCTACCATAGCCCTTTAAAAATGGTGCATATTTAGGAGCCATAGCTCCATTAGGATTGATTTTTGGAAGTACCTGTATATAAGGTTTTTTTCTTATTTTTTAATGTACATTTTTTATGTATTTTGACCTAAGGAATCATATTTCAAAAATTAAATTGCAAAAAAGTTACACAGAAAAAAGTTTGGGACAAAAAACTGATAAGCCCCCCCCCCATTTCGCACACCTCTAGTTGAAATAAGTACATGAAAATAACACATAAAAACCGGCCTTGGTAGGATTAGTTGACTTGCAAAACTTTTTATGATGTAGAATCATGTGTTAAAATTTCCTACGCTATTTCAAATACACCGTGTATTTTATTAAATGAGTTATACTTCTTCAGTGTCTCGTAAATAAAGAATAAAATTTATTTCACTTCTAGTTTTTAGCATTTACTACTCAATTATGTTAAGAATATATTGGGCTATTATTCGAGTATTAAACGACATGAAAGTGTCTCGCAGGGCCGGATTAAGGAAGGGCGAGGCCCTGGGCTTCTGAGGTAGGTGAGGCCACACACATAAAAAAAGTAAATCTTAAAAAAATATATGTTGTGTTGTTGTGTTGACTAAAAGTAGTAGGTATATGTACCATCCTCCTGTTAAGGGTTTAAACTTGATCTATTTGAAAAAGATATTATATTTTTATTCAAAAGCTAAGTCAACTCAACTAGATCCTATTACAATTATTATTTTTGTATTTTGTTTTCTACATAGATAGTCTAGACCTAAAATTTATTGTAATATCTTTATATAACAATAGATATTATAAAGATGTTAAAAAACACATGATAAGATATAAAATATTATTATTATGGGACTATTGACCAATAATTGTTATTTATCATCATGTATCATCATATACAGGAAACTAATTTATGATAATCAATAAACAATAGATATTTTTTAAAGTTAAAATATTTTTATTTAATAAGAATATTTATGCGTTATAAAATAGATCGTACTGAGTGAACAAAAAACTCAATTTTTTTTAACTTTTGAACAAGATGAGATATCGACTTCAAATTTAGAACTCTTAAATAAGACAACTTAAACTATCTTTTAGCATATATTTGATATTTTCAGCTCTTAAAATGTTGGCAGGGGGGCATGGGGGGACATTTTTTTAAATGGAAAGGGGGGTTGTGTGATACATTATTTAAACTAACATTTTTAAATTTTTTAAAAATGTTTTTTAAGGTTTTGATTTTTCAATTTTTTGTGCTAAAACATTCGATTTTTTAAGTTTTTTTTATAAATTTTTATTTATGTCAACTAAAATTAGTTTAAAAGTATAATTAACATTTTTTTATGATGAAATTAGGCATTTTTTAAAAAATTATTTGTTTTTTTTTTTATTTTTTTAGAGGAATTTTGACATTAATACCCATTTTCAACCCCATTTTAAACCCAATTTTTTTTTTTTTTTAATTTAAAAATATGGAGTTAAATGGAGAATTTTATAAGCTTAATATGATGTATTACACGACCCCCCTTTCCATTTAAAAAAATGTTCCCCCATGCCCCCCTGCCCACATTTTAAGAGCTGAAAGTATTAAATATATGCTAAAAGATAGTTTAAGTTGTCTTATTTAAAAGTCCAAATTTGAAGTCGATATCTCAACTGGTTCAAAAGTTAAGAGGGGGGGGGGGTGACTTTTGGACCGCTCTGTGTAAACGATTTTTGAAGTAACCCAGGGACACATCCTTAACTATTAGTCCAGTCAAATAACGGGAATTTCCTATGTTAAATTTCATTGTGCATTTTCATAAGTATTTTGTTACGGTTACGGTGGGCGCCCTCTGTAACCGTACCAAAGTACCTATGAAAATTTATAATATATGAAACTTATAGAAAATTGTTTGATTAATAATTTGGCTGAAAAATTAAAGAAACCAATTTCACCTTTAACATCGCTATTTTTAAATTAACTCGATTGTTATTAATATATTTAGAAAATGATCCATACAAAAATTGTTGAAAATTTCCTCCTTAACAAAATTGGTTATATGCATTTTTATCGTAAGATGGATATTAAGCAACTCACTCCTAAAATTCAAGATAGCGGTTACCCCTTACTCAAATCACCCGATAAAAAATTAACAAGAGTTTGCTGTTACCATCAACTACTACCCTTTAGAATATCAGCCCGTGTACATTTATTGCAATTTACATTTATTATTTGACTGGACTACATCTGGCAATATATAAAAAAAAATAAAAAAATATTAAAAAAACACCGCCTTGAATAAGTATACTTCATTTCAACAGTTTTTTACTCAAACGCTATCGCGCTATCGAGTATCTTATGATAGATAATTAAATTTAATTGCTAATAAATAATTATTATAATTGCACTAGTAATTACATGTTTGCGTGTAGTAAATAATAATTTTATTTATGTTCTATGAGCTCGCATTAAAATGACTCGTTTCAACTTTGCCCCTATTCGGATAATTTTTAATTTACCATCAACCTAGTTATACTATAATCAGATTTGTATTTAAGGGCTATTCCATACAAAAACATTGCGTATTATATCGGGTGTTTTTTTTTTAACCTGAAACTTTCAAATATCTCTAATATTATGCATTTTAGAAAAAAAAAATATCGGACAGAAGTTGTTTATTTTAATGGGGAAAACAAAATGGCGTATTTATTTTTTACGGATATTTACGTTTTCAAGGTAAACTTTGTTTTTTTAAATAGAAACATATATTTTTTTACTGTTATTTAATTCCCCTCAAAAAAATAAAAATCTTTTCTAAAAAACTTTTTTTGATCGAACTTTTAGTTGCAGAGATAACACAGCCACACAAACTTAAAAAAGTTAGATCTCCGACGGACTTGACTAGTCAATTCCGATGTATTTTGAGCCGCTGAATCCGAATCTTAGGTCGGAATTTGAAATTTAGCTCCCATTTTCAACATAACCTCAAAAAAACATACTTTTTGCAATGATATGATATGTTTTTTGAGGTTTTGTTGATAATGAAAGCTAACTTTTAAATTTCGACATCAGATTCGGATTCAGCGGCTCAAAATACATAGGAATTGACTAGTCAAGTCCGTCGGAGATGCAATTTTTTTAATTTTTTGTGGCTGTTTTATCACTGCAACTAAAAGTCCAATCAAAAAAAAAAAAAATGACAAAATATTTTATTTTTTTGAGGAGAATTAAATAACAGTGAAAAAAATATGTGCTTCCATTTAAAAAAAACAAAGTTGACCTTGAAATGACTTTGAAAACGTAAAATCCTTAAAAAATAAATACGCCTTTTTGTTTCCGTCATTAAAATAAACAACTTTTGTCTGAGATCTGTTTTTCTAAAATGCATAGTATTCGAGATATTTAAAAGTTTCAGGTTAAAAAAAACACCCGCTATATAAAAGAAGAAAGGAAGTTTGGGCTAAATAACAAAAATATATTTTTTTGTTAAAAAAAAATAATGTAAAATGAGGAAAATATATGATAAAAAAGTGATTTCTAGGTTTATTAATTACTTGCGATTTTACCATATCCTGCAATTTCTCTATGTAAGAATTACCAATTCGAACATTTAAAAAACATATGTTCCGGGCCATTTTAAGAGCTTAAATTTTTGGAAAGTATGCATTTCCTATACAGTGCGTACATTAAGTCTGGAATCACCTGATTTACTTTTCAATTATAAGACTTTTAAAAAAACGCTCGGACAGGTCGATTTTAATTTTTAATTTTTCAAATTTTGGTGTAAAAAAAGTTATCAAAATTTTCACCCCCTTGCACCCTCCCATCACAACTTTTTTTTTTTTCAAATAGCAACCTACCTCTTGTGACACATCGTTGGAAAGGTTATTTAATAAGCTTTCCAACGGTGTATGCCAAAGCCTTATTTAAAAAGGGGCTTAGAAAAAAATTAGTGGCTATTTGGAAAAAAAAATTGGAATAAGTGGGTGCAAGGGGGTGAAAATTGTGATAACATTTGGTGTAAACCAAAATTTGCAAAATTAAAAATAAAAATCCACCTGTATGAGCATTTTTTTTAACTTCCCAGTTACAAGTTAAAGAAAAAAATGCTTAGACAGGTCGATTTTTATTTTTTATTTCGAAAATTTTGGTTTACACCAAATGTTATCACAATTTTCACCCACTTGCACCCACTTATTCCAATTTTTTTTTTTCAAATAGCCACTAATTTTTTTCTAAGCCCCTTTTTAAATAGGGCTTTGGCATACACCGTTAGAAAGCCTATTAAATAACCTTTCCAACGATGTGTCACAAGAGGTAGGTTGCTATTTGAAAAAAAAATGTTGTGATGGGAGGGTGCAAGGGGGTGAAAATTTAGATAACTTTTTTTACACCAAAATTTGAAAAATTAAAAATTAAAATCGACCTGTCTGAGCGTTTTTTTAAAAGTCTTATAATTGAAAAGTAAATCGGGTGATTCCAGACTTAATGTACGCACTGTATATCTAAAAAGTGTGCAAAATCCTATTATTTTGCGTGTTTAGCTTAAAATCCGATACACTCCTTTAGACATATGGGGCCGAAAATTTTAAGGAAGGTTTAACGATAAACAAACAAAAATATTTTTTCAAATTGATTAAATCTGTTGACTAAATTTTCTGCTTATTATTAGTTTTCTCCTTCAAACTCGTGATTTGATTTGTTATGTGTGCCTATATCAACAATAAGTGTATATTTTATGTTTGTTTTTAAAAATCAAGAATTTAAAAAAACTGCGACACCGAAGCTGAAGAATTTATTATCGTATTTATTATCCCTAAAAATTCATCAATTTATTTTTTGTATATTCTTCACATGGCTTAGCTCACATGTAATTGAATTAGTAACAAAAGTTTGACATAATTTATCGTCCCCCTTTGCAATGTTAAAATATTTAATCAATCACAAAGCGTATTACAAACATAAAAAGTTTCTTCTGTCATTCGAGACAGCAGAGATTAGTTGTGTTTAGTTTCTGGGCGATTATTTTTAGTTTAATGCATTGTTTTGATTCGCTCTAATGGTTTAGTGTGTCTATGGATTTAAATAAAGACTTTACCGTCAAAGAATAATATTTGAATTTTGCCAAGGAAAATATTTTAAATTATGCTTTAATACTCCTCTACTAGATAATGTATGTAGTTTGCTTGTTTAGTTCTTAATGTTTTAAGTAGCTATATTTAATAGTTAAATTTGTGTTTGGGTTTAAAGAGTGTCTTTTGCTAAACTTAATATTTGAATTTTTGCGAAGATAAATATTTAAATTACCTATATAATATATAATTAATATTAATAGAAGGGCCGTAACTAGGGGGGCCAGGGGGGGCTAAACTCCTCTGGCCTTGGTTTGAGCCCTCCGAGAGTTTTCGCTGAGTCCCCCCTGGGCCTTTTTTTTTGCAGGGGCGCTAAGTTTGGTAGATACCGTCAGGGTTTTTTTCGTAAAGGTAATTTTTGGGGCGCCAATTGTTTCTTTTTTGCAGGGGCAGAAAACGCCAGGGACAAAGCTTTTCTTAGTAAAGGTAATTTTTGGGTGGGGCGCCAATTCTTTTTTGTAGGTGTAGGGGCGCCGGCGCCAAGTTTGGCATAAACCGCCAGGGACAAAGTTTTTTTTAGTAAAGGTATTTTTGGTGGGGCGCCAAGAAGTTTGATAGAAACCGCCAGGGACAAAGCTTTTTTAGTAAAGGTAATTTTTGGGGCGCCAATTTTTTTCGCTGCAGGGGTGCCCTGGCGTTTTCGCTGAGCCTCCCAGGTATTTTTTTGGAGCGCCAATTTTTTTGCAGGTATTTTTTCTTTTTTTTTACCCTGGGGGCTGAGCCCCCCCTAGATTTTTTTCTGGTTACAGCCCTGATTAATAGTGTAGTATCTTATACTACACTATTTATACAGATTTTTTTTTTCATTATGTTTGTCTTCTCTTACTTAATAAATCTTATATGTAGTTCTTAAAACATAACATGATATCATGATGTCTTTATCAAAATTACACCTGTAAAGACATACAGTAACAGCAATAACAGTACAAAAAAATAAGAAAACAGTATAATGGTTAATTATACGAAAATAAAACAAAAATATGCGTAGATAAAATAAGAGAGAAAATTCAGTTTATTGGAAAAAAAGTTTTGGCATAGGCCTTGTGAAAAGTTTTTCCAACATTTAGCAAAATTTTGCTGAAAAAACATTCTACTGATAAAAAATCATATTATTGATAATAAAACAAATAAAGGTTCAATGTTTATCCAAACAAAAACTAGTTATCCTTATCGCAAAGTATTTATTGCTATGATTATTTTCACAAACAAAGTAACTAGGTCTTTATTTCCAATATTTTTTTTATAAAAATAGGTCAATATTGGGCATCTAGTTGTTGTTTCTTATTCCTTAATAGTTACAAGAACATAAAAAAATTAATTCTTAAGGTCTTTTTTTAATAACTATGTACTTCAAAAATAAGTTTTTTTTAATAGATAACAGTTATATTATTAAAACATAAAATAAAGGAAACATATAATCGGTTAAATTTCAAAGTCACACAAAAAAAAGTCCGGTACTTTTAACGAGACACATGTATTTCTATGTATTTTGAGTCGCTGAATCCGAATTTGAGGTCAAACGTTCCTTTCATATACTTGAAATTAAGTTTTTTAAGGTTATTTTCAAAACTAATCGGATGAGGTGCTATTTTGACCTCAGATTCGGATTCAGCAACTTAAAATACATAGGAATACATGTGTCTCGTCGGAAGTACCAGAGTTTTTTTTGTGGCGTTGTTAATGTAATGCTTATTAAACATAGAGCCACTAGGGACTTTATGGTTGACTGAAAAATAACGTAAATAGTCATTGTATATCTAATTATATCTAAAACGCTTGTTGCACCTAGCAAATATGTGGAAATCCTCTAAAATAAGCTAGACAAATAAACAATTTAGAATTAATTTTGTATTCTATTTTAAAGGTAGATATATTTTGTATCCAGTTGCCAGAGATGGGTTATTAACCCAAAGAAATTTCATTTTGAATTCTATTGTTTTTATAGGTGTCAGTATGATATAAGGGGCCTATTTTAGAAACTATATATCCACTTTTTAAAAGTCATGTCATAGGTACATTAGTTCTTTCATTTTTTTTTCAAACCTTGTTAGTATATTATTTTAATTTTTGTAAAGACTAACAAATCACTTTTAATCAAATTATTTGAAAAAAAAATCATCAATCTCTGATTGTTTAGAATAAGTTTTTTCTTACAGAAATACAAAAAATTATGTAATCTTTTTTTCACTTTTCCTGTTTTTCTCTCGTCTTCATTCTTTTGATTCATGACCTATCTGTTAAAAAAGGGATACATCCCCTATAATAATAAGCATTGATATTGTTCGATAGAAATTGAAAAATTGCGACAAGAAAAAATATCAACTTAAAGACATATTTCTATCTTTTATGTATGTCCCAAATTTATTATTGTTTGTGTTTTATATTTATATATTTTTTATTGGCGCTTTTTCATTTTTGTATAATTCTGCATGAATTCTCTGGGGAGGTCAAAATCAGCTTTCCTAAAACATTTACCATTTTTGGCGCATTATCCTGCTAAACTATTTAGCGGATGCTAATAATTCTCTACTGTGGTAAATACTATACGATTTAGTATATACAGGGCGGTCCAAAAGTCACACCCCCCTCCTCCCCCTTTTCTTAACTTTTGAACGAGTTGAAATATCGACTTCAAATTTGAAACACTTAAATGAGTCAACCCAAACTATTTTTTTTGTATATATTTAATATTTTCAGCTCTTAAAATTTGGACAGGGGGGCATGGGGGGACATTTTTTAAATAGAAAGGTGGGTCGTTTGATACATCATTTTAAAGCTTATAAAATTTTCTATTTAACTATATATTTTTCAATTTTTTCAAACATTTTTTTTTGTGTTTAAAATGGTGTTAAAAATGGATATTTTCGTCAAAACAATTTTTTAAAAATTACCAATTTCATGATGAAAAAACGTAAATTATACTAATTTTAATTAATATAAATAAAAACTTACAACAAAAATCATAAAAAACTCGCATTTTTTAGCACAAAAATTTTAAAAATCAAAACTTTAAAATCGTTGTTTAAAAAATTAAAAAATATATAGTCCAATAGAGAATTTTATTTGCTTTAAAATGATGTATCACACGACCCCATTTCCATTTTAAAAAACTCCCACCTGCCCCCTGCCTGCATTTTAGGAGCTAAAAGTATTAAATATATGCTAAAAGATTCTAAATTTGAAGTCGATATCTCAACTCGCTCAAAAGTTAAGAGGGGGGGGGGGGTGACTTTTTTATACGTTCAGTTATAAAAAATTCTCAGTGTAACGTTACAATAAGGACTTTTATTCTTTCTTACCCTTATTTCCGGATAAAAAAACCTATATTTTATACGATCTACACATTTTTTTAGGTATCATAGATTAAAAGCGACTAGAGTCTAGCAGAACAAAGGACCCACTACAATAGAATAAAGGCCAACTTGATCGAAAAAGAAAGTGGATTTAGAAATTGAGGCGCTCAGTAAAATATATGGCACTTTTATAGTGAATTTGTGTTCAGAGTTTTCAAGTATCTTTAAATTATTAGGGACAAGCGTTACTGGAGTGGGTTATACAAACAATAACAAACTTATAAAAAAGTGGTTTGTTATATTTAACGATACGTACAGTGTATGCATGTATTTTGAACTTTAGAGTTATAAACTACACTGAGAGCTCGTTTTTTTTACGTGATATCAATAAAAAATACATTTTGCACGGATTTATGTTTTTTATTGTGACAAAGAAAATTTTATTATATCAATGCTTACAATTGGTTGTCCAAATATAAAATGTATTTAAATAATAAAATTCGTTAATACAGAGCGGTCCAAAAGTCACCCCCCCCCCCCTCTTAACTTTTGAACCAGTTGAGATATCGACTTCAAATTTAGAACTTTTAAATAAGACAACTTAAACTATCTTTTAGCGTATATTTAATACTTTCAGCTCTTAAAATGTGGGCAGGGGGGCATGGGGGCACATTTTTTTTAAATGGAAAGGGGGGTCGTGTAATACATCATTTTAAAGCTTATAAAATTCTCCATTTAACTCCATATTTTTAAATTTAAAAAGTTCAAATTTTTTGGGTTTAAAATAGGGTTGAAAATGGATATTAATGTAAAAATTCCTCTAAAAAAACAAATAATTTTTTAAAAATGCCTAATTTCATCATAAAAAATGTTAATTATACTTTTAAACTAATTTTAGTTGACATAAATAAAAATTTATAAAAAAAAAATTTAAAAATCGAATGTTTTAGCACAAAAAATTGAAAAATCAAAACCTTAAAAAACATTTTTAATATGTTAGTTTAAATAGAGAATTTTATAAGCTTTAAAATGATGTATCACACGACCCCCCTTACCATTTAAAAAAATGTCCCCCCATGCCCCGCTGCCCACATTTTAAGAGCTGAAAATATCAAATATATGCTAAAAGATAGTTAAAGTTGTCTTATTTAAGAGTTCTAAATTTGAAGTCGATATCTCAACTCGTTCAAAAGTTAAAAGGGGGGGGGGGGTGACTTTTAGACCGCACTGTATAATGAATTTATACTTGGCTGACGCCTCGCAGGTTAATTTTCTCATGGGCAATATCTTACTTTACCCACTAGTACCATAAATAACTATTAAATTTTTTTTTTTTTGAATAGTTCCAATTATTTAATTTTGTCTATCTATCGTAAATTTGAATAAAAATAGTTTTGACTTTTGGTATCTATAATAAAGAACAAATAAAATAAAAAACAGCTTTATCAAAAAAAAAGAACGGGTTTAAAGTTCTTAAATAAAAAAGCTATCGGTATTTTTTTAAATAGTTGCTTTTTTCTTTGTACTTTTCTTTTTTTAAATTTACGATATCCGTAATTCTTTTTCGTACCTTTTTCTTATTTTCCGCAAAATAAATTCCGTATAATTGCCGTTTAAGTGTTTAAATGAATAAAAATAACCAATCAGTATAATTTATTTTTTCACCGATTTTTTTCACGGCATACGCTATTAGTCTGTTGATAGGTTTATAAATATGTATGGTTTTGTTGTGGAAAAACGAGAGTTTAATTCGTTTTTATCGTTTATTTTTATACTCTTCGACACTTACAGCCAAAAGCGTGCCTAGTTTACTGAAAAAAAAGAAAAAGAAAACCAAAAATCTATATAAACTGGGAAAATAACTATTGGTCATGATTTTAACCTAATTTTAATTAAATCATCCTAGGAATAAAGGAGGTAAGATAAATGATAGATATGACTATATTTTCACGGAAAGAAATTAGTGGGCTCTGCGCTATACATTATAAGATATTTGGTAACAGTGGCAAATTATAGTGATTTAAGCTATAGATTATAAGGGACACAATAACTAATAATGTTAAAAATAAATTGGAAACGACTATATATATTACAGACACGATTATATTTATTACAGGCACTATTATAAATTTACAGAAATTTTATTATATTATAAAAATTATTAGCACGGACAATAATTAAATCTATTTAAGCTATAAATGCCATACTATTTGTTATATTTTATTATTCACTAAACAATTAAAGTATTTCATATAAATTTTTACACTGACTGCCATAATTGTAAGAGAAAGCCTTGTATTTATATAATACGCGATTATAATTTGCTTGGTATGTGTGTTATAGCGCTCCTAGCTATAATTTTTTTTTTCCGTGTTCTCATATTTTAATAATAATATTTTAATAACATTTGAGATATATTGAGATATTATCAATTCATTATTAATAATTTTTTCTTAGTTCTCATTTTAATAAAAAATTAAGTATACACTACGAGAAGTCTACTATTATATTATTATAACGCTATACAGGGTGCCCGTTTTTCGACCTCAAGCATGGGTATCTCGGTTATTATAAGAGATACAAGATCGGTTAAATTAGAAAAAAGTTGCGCATTTTTATGCTGAGCAATAACCGGAAAGAAAATTTGAACTGACATTTTTTGTTTTTTAATTATCGCAAAAAATAATAAAAATCCCGAGTTTCGTTTTTATTTTTTTGACCGAAAACCAACAAAGCTAGACGTTTTTAATTAAAACATTGTTAAGCTACTTTTTTACAAGGTATCTAAATCTGTTATCATATTATCCATGTCATTTTAGATGCAACACTTAGATTTTTTTCTTATATTTTGGATTTTTACATTTTTGTATACACTTTTTTTTTGATTAAGATAATGTGTCACACGAGATTATCAAGTCTCAATGTTTTCGCAGAGTTCTTCGAAAACAACGAATAAATTAAATGAATAGAGATTAGGTCTAAAAGAGTAAATATTGTTAATGTGACCTACGCGCATGCGTGAGCTCGGTATTTAGATCTACTCTTAAAATTTTTATAATTTAAATGTCGAGCTCACACATGCGCGTAGGGTCAATGTCATATTAACAATATTGACGGTTTCAAACCTAACCTCCGATAATTTAATTGCTTCGTTGTTTCCAAATCACTCTGCTCAAAAATGTTTTTTTTTAATTTCGCTCAAATGTAACACTTGATAATCACATGTGATACATTATCGTAATCAGAAAAAAAAGTGTATTTAAAAATGTAAAAATCCAAAATAGCGCCCCTAAGAAAAAACAAAGTTAAGTGTTGTAACTCTTGAATCTAAAATGCAATGGAAAATATGAAAATATGATTAAGATTCCTTGTAAAAAAGTAGCTTAGCAATATTTTAATTAAAAACGTCTAGCTTTGTCGGTTTTCGCTCAAAAAAATAAAAACGATTTTTAATTTTTTTGCGATAATTAAAAAACAAAAAAAAAATAGGTCAAATTTTCTTTCAGATTATTGATCAGCATAAAAGTGCGCAACTTTCTCGCAATTTAACCGATCTTGTATCTCTTATAATAACCGAGATACCCATGCTTGAGGTCGAAAAACGGGCACCCTGTGTACTATACAGTGTATAGCGTTATCTATATTTGGAAGTTTGTCTTCAATTATTATGGTAAAGATGGGACCAAAAAAATTCACAATCTGTGCAGACATTTTCATTGAAAGTAATGGCATGGAAACAGATTAACGGCAGGAGAAATGATTATATTTCTTAAACGCTTTTTTTTTCCATTCGATTCATGAAATAGGACACAGAATACTGAGAAAACTTTGGAAAAATCTACCTGAAGTACAAAATAAGACATATAAACTAATAAATGATCCAGACTATTTAATGGGTTTATATAAATATAAATGTAAGATACAAAAATTGATCAAGTACGAGTTAACTCGTATGTAGCTTTTTTACTTCTTTTTCCTTTTCGTACCATATCTCCACGAGTTTTAGTCCTAGCTCAGAAATGTACATGGCATTTTTTGTTGAGAATTATTTCAGCTTTCTTTTTTTACACACATTTTTTCTATGCTACAATTATTAACCGAGTTTTTTTCACTTTTTGCCCCTTTTGTCCATCTTGATACACTTCCCTATAGTTTTCCTTAAAAGCTTATGTCATGTTTATTATCCATACTTCAGAAATGGGAGGGGGGGCAAATATCATAGTTGTTTTTTTATGTTTATGTATAATGAAAGACCTTTCATATGATACGTACGCATGAAACCCTAAAAATACCTTATATTTATTTAACTCAATAAAACAACATATATCTCCCCCTTTAAATAGTAATAATTACGTTTTACGTCCCTCGCACTCACTAGGGACCTAATCAAGACAGGATCAGTGTTTATAATCTCTGTCTAGTAAGCAGCATCTTTCTATCTCCTTCCATGATCTAAGCTATACCCTCGACTATACCTACATCATGTAATGAATGTATTTAGTTTTTAAGTTACCTTAAGGGTTTTTAAGTGGCATTAGAATTTTTAATATGTCTTACTTTGCGCATTGCGCTTGGGAATTTATTCAAAACTAAAACGTTTATTGAAAAATACTTTATGCCAAATGAATACCGAATAATTCTTAACATAATTACAGAAACGTCACTTTTTCAAAGAATGCATTAAACCATGTTTACGGTAAAAGCGTGTTTAAAACTATTTTAAACATTCAATTTCATCGCTCATTAATTTTAATAACAAGAAATAATGTTGGGTGTTTTCTAATCTTTTTGTAATTATTTCTAATTTAAACGAGCGTACAAAATAGAAGCGAATAGTAAGAATTAATAGATTTAACGAAAAAATAGAACTGTTAAGTTAAATTAAAAAAATATCACCTAATAAATTATTACATCTATCTGTTTCTAAAATAATCGTGGTACACTTCAGTTTCGGGCTGCTGGTCTTCTCCAGTACCAAGAATCACTTTTACTAATTGATTAAAAATATGTGCAGACTTCATTTATAGATATTTATTTGCGCGCCATCTATTTCTAAAAGAAGACAACTACACATACCTTTTCCAATTTAATAGCCTAGATAAAATGTGTATAATTTCTCTACACCTTATTTAAATTTTATATTATTACAATATGTCGGTAAAACTGCAGTATACTATAGTACTACTACATAACAGCTACATAAACTAGTTTAAAATCAAAAATAAACAATAACAGTTTAAGTATCCTATACATAACCTATAAAAGTTCAATTATGTTTTAAAGAATCAATAGCGTTATTGCAAAATATAAAGCGTAATATAAAAACGATCATTTTTATTTACTCACGCCAAAAATAAACTTGTTTTTCAGTTACCATTTAAATCACATTTGACAATCTTATATTTTCAAATGTTTGTGTTGCAGTGCAAAAAAGCCTATACTAAATTTTATTTAATTTGACTCAGGAAAGAGAACGATATGAAGGTCACATACTAGAAATTCCCCCATATCTACCTTATTTTTAAGAGCTACCAATCGTACACACAGTGTGTATGAAGCTAATTGTACAGTGTCATTAAAAAAATTTTAAGGTATATTTTTCATCAGTTACTCCTTATCAAAAACACCAAACCTGCGAAAAAAACCAACGTAAACCAACGGTTAAAAAAATTAGGTTATGTAATTATTCATATGTCACTCTGTTATTTTTTCCTGGGATGATTTAATTTGGGTAATGCCTCTTTAGACTGGATTGTTAAAATATTCTGTTACATTCCATCTTGTTTACCTACAAATATATCGCTTATTTTTGAGCCAAAATTAAAACAAGAAGAATCACTCTAATCTTAGTTTTGTAAAATGGGTACTATCTATTTTTTAGCTGTGAATAAAAAAATATATACTTTTAGTTGTAAATTTAAATTTTTACAATTTTGGCGAAGGCGCAAAATTTGCCATGACCAATTTTGATTTAACATATGGTATAATTCTCTTGTTTGCTTCGAATTTACAAACAAGGCCCTTTTTTGCAGTAAGTTCACAATTAAAATTTTTATTACCAAAATAAAGTAGAAGTTAATAATAGTATATGACTGGAAGTTATAGTATTTTTAATAGAAAATATGTTAGATAATTAATATCAAATATTACCATAAAAGTTATAGTTATTGTGAAATTTGCATATATGCATAATATAGAGATGCAGTAAAATTTAAACTATCAAAACCATAATTAATTATTCTTATTGATTAATCTGAGAGTTTAATTATAAACGATCTTCAACAAGCAAAATGCCATAAAATTTCTTAAATTTTTGTCAAATACACATTAATAATTACTTAAAACAAATACATAACATTCAGATCAAGTGGCTCAAAATTTTGCAAAATCCGCAAGCTTGTTATGTGCTTAAATTAAATATTTTGCTTGATTGAAGTTGATTTACTTAGAACAATACGTTAAAACTAGAATCACGTAAAAGTGCTTGGTTTCAATAATAAAAATTTTGTATTGAGTTTAAAAGAAACCTAAATGAAAGATGACAAGTAGACATTTATACTGAGTATTTAAAATACTTTAAATGTAAGTAAGTAAAAATCGTACTATGCATACATCAAGCAAGATGGTAAATTAAAAATCGCATAGTGAATATTTCTACAACAGGTTTGAATAGTATATGTGTGTGTGTATATAATATAGTTATGTTTTATAAAATAAACTACACATTATATTCGCACATCCAATATTCGAATCTGTTTTAAAAATATTCACTGTGCGATTTTTAATTTACTATCTTGCTTGAAAAAAACAGACTATAACTGAACTTGAAATAAATTATTGAAATTTTAAAATAAGTTAAATAAGTATACTTGCAACAAGTACCAAAAATGTTTTTTAGCCTCGAATAAATTGACAAAAAAATCACACTTTTAAAAAATTGCCAGAACTTTCCGACTACTAAAAATATTACTTTGACCACTCATCTAAAATTTTGCCAACTGGATGACTACCAGACAATTTTTAGGGAAAATTTCTTAAAATGTTTAAAAATATTTGCCAACTATGGAGCTAAATTTTCCAACTCGGAAAATTATTGAGAGGGCAAGCCCCCCTTAAGCCCAACCCTGGTATATAATTAAATTTATATGCGGTTTATAATTCAAAGCATGCATTGTTGATTTATAGGCATAGAACCAACATCAATTGTCTTTTCTTAATCCACAAAGGGGCGGATTTCGTTAAATATCTGAGGTCGAATTTTGTGGTTTTGCTCTCTAGTAACAAGCCGTGAAGATACATAATGCTTTGTTTTCTAAAGTAACTCCTCGCAGTTGTAAGTTCACTTTAATTTTTCCTGGTGAAGTTTTAGGTTAAACTTTAATTTAGCTTCAGGCGTTTCCTTTATTTTTTCTTTCGAATTTTTTAGCCTTCTTATTTTAGGAGGATTTTTTTATCTGGTACTTTTAATAAATATTATTTTTTCCTGCAAAAAAAAATTTTTCTTCTGCTATTTTTTTTAATGTAAGTCTTTATAACCTTTTTTAATGTAAGCTTTTTTAACTCATATAATACCAGATCTCAAAATGATTATAATATATAACGTATATTTTTGGATTTTGAACATTTTTTTTGGGTCTGAATTAAATGTGTAATACTTCTCTGCTGTGAAGCTACCAGGAGTATAACTAAATCTGAAGCCACTGGACCAGATGCGATTTAATTTCTCAGTTTGTCTATGCGCTTATTCTATGCCTCTAATTTGATGACAAAACCCCGGAAAGCCTTCGAAAGGGAAAGCTCTTTAGTCACTAAAGTCTATGTTTTATTAATCCCCAGTCAAAAACTTTGTTTTCACATGTGTTTGTCTAATAATAATCTCACATGTAGGCAACCACAATAATTTTGACGCAAGGACAAAACAGTGATTCCAAGGGCCTGATTATTCTAACCCGGAAAGGGCATGCTCTATTAGTTTTAACGCTATAAGTTAACCTCTTAGCTTGGTTCGGCACCCCAAAGTTCAAGAATCAGGCCCCAAATGGTTTGTTCACCACATTTTTTCAAGTATGAAAATTTGAAATACGTACACACGTAGAAAACTATCAAGTAAAACTATTTATATATGCGAAGTAACTTAAATTTTGACATTTGGCTTCATTTCTTCGATTCGAAGATATAGGAGACTAAAGAGCTCTTTATAATATCGTCCGGGCATTTTTCCATAGTTTTACTTTAGAACTGTTTTAATATCCGATTACCAATAATATATTTTAAACATTATAAACACATCAAATCAAATTTCAGCAGTAATATCCAGTAATTTAGTATACGGGTCACTTGATTGTTTTATTTTTAATATTACAATAGACTAGTCAAGATTTGTATACATAAAAGCCAGTGTGTAGTGCCTTCGGAAAACTTTGGAGGTTCTAAAGGCATAAATTGGTTTCTGGAGCCAAAGGGCTAGGCATATAAGATTATATTCTACATCATAATAGGCTAATTATTAATTTAAGTTTGGCATCACCAGGACAATATCCCTCTAGTAGTTTGAACTTGGACAAAGTTTCATCGTAGAGATGTCAAATATATTCATTTTAATAAGCTTAGCTGTTTTCCATAATACATGTAGACATTATGCATATATATCGTTGTTGTTATAACAAAACATCTTTCTACATAAAATAGTTATACATGAAAGTCAAAAACTCTTTATTTTTTTTCAAAATGCTTTTATGTAATTTACATTTCCAATCCAATGAGACTCAAGGTTAGTCTTTATAATTCTAGTTAAAAGAAACGTTGATGCTGACAGTTCAAACTACAAGTAATACTACTCAGGGCTGGGCGTGCATAATAAATATTTTTTTTTATAAAAATATTTATAGTAAATTATCTTTTTTAGCGAACTAGCTTAAGATATTGCTTAGTACACTATGATTTCTTATTTTTTCTACTTATAAATTAGTTTTGTGAACAGTTATGCTTATGGCCAAAGAAAGAAAGTCCTTATAAAATAATGTATTCACCTTTAAAAATTTTCAATCAAAATCTAAAGCAAAATAATTAAGTTTTCTATTAAGAGTATATTGAAAATTTTCCAACATCATGGTTTTCTATTTTATGGCATTATGTTAGGTTTCCACTCTAAAGCTTCTAAAACGGTTATTAAATTAGGTATATCCCGCTTTCTAATTAATTTAAAACTAAATTTTAATTTTCCTTACTACTAGGCCATCTTAGAGAACGGAAAATACTTATTAAATGTGTCCTACAAATCTTCAAGCCGTTAAGTAACAGATCAGTAACAGAAATATAAAAATTTGAAAGAAATTAGGTAGTGTGACACCTCATGTGATACTAATTATTTTTTTCCAACGAATATGGATCAGAAAATGCTTTTTAACGAAGCTACAGTCCTTAAAGCAAATATTTTCTTCGATAAAAATGCATTTTAATGTGGCACGTACGCAGTCGGGTTTTTAGTTTTTTTTTTAATATAATACTTATAATAATTATATGAATACAGGTTGGCTAAGGTGTAAATATCGAATATCTAATAAATTTTTATTACCTATTTACTGAATGAGAAGCTGTCGATTTGTCGGCTTTTGAAAGTAAAAGATTAAAATACTTTATAGCCATTAAGCTTTACCGAAAAAGATTATTAAATTTTTGTATTAAATTATTGCCGAGAAAAACGTGACTTAAATCAAAAATTTAAGGACATATATTACATCCCAGTTTAGTATTTTTCTTTTAATTGCGATTTCTAATTACAAGTAAACTAAGAAAAACTGCGCAATTTTTTTTTTCACTACTAGCTTTAGAACATACCATTATTTATCATTTTTCAGACTTTGAAAACAATTTTCTTCACCTATAGCAATAATAATTTTTTCTCTCCTAGTAGGAGTAAATTTTATTAACAATTGATTTCTGTCACTTTAGATGTTTCAGTTCTTTGTGCAATTTTTACTAATTAAACCCAAGAAAATAGCTTTAAATAACTTTTTATTTATTAAATATAATTAATTATAATTATTACCAATTAATACAATCAATAATTAGTTAAATATTATGAAAAAAAACTAAATTTTAAAACGTCAGTTCAAAATACTTATTTGAGCAAATTTCATTGATCAAGGCTACTTGATTTTTATGAAAATTTCAAGATATATCATTTCTGCTAAGGGAGCGTTTAAGTATTACGTAACGCGCTAGAGGAGGGGTGGGGGGGTCTCGAAAATGTTACGCCGCGTTACATGGGGGGGGGGGGTGGGGGTCAAAAATGGCCAAATTTTGCGTTACGTAATACTTGAACGCTCCCTAATAATTTATTTCATTATTTGAATAAAAATAATTAATTAGTGCTAGTAGTGAAAAAACTAATGTATAAACAACGGTAGAGAAGACTATTAGAGCCTCTTAAATACCTTGCTGCTACACAGCTCGGGATTTAATTAATACGCTCGGCCATAAAAAATGTCTTCTCTACCTTGGTATATAATTACTATTAAAGGGATTAAATAAAATGAGACAATTGAAATTACACATGAATTTATTCTTTTTTCCTTTTCCTCTTCCATTTTCTGCATCTTTCTTGTTTCCCTTCTACGTTTACCTTTTATATTCCTTTTACCTAATTTTTCATATTTCTTATTTTGTTCCTGAAAACAAGTTTAATTCATCAACATCCTCTGTTATTATTATATTTGTAAAAACGAAAATTTTCTCGTTCTTCTGCTTCTCCTTTTTTATCATACCTTTCTATTTTTTCTTTTCGTTTTGTTCCTTCTTTCTTCTTATTTTTGCTCTTGAGTGACAAGTGTTTTTTAGCAAAACTTCCATATTATATTTGTAGAATGTTTCTACTTATTAATGTTCCTTATTTGTTAAAATATCTTTTATAATAGTGGATATAATAGTGGAACTTCATTGCCTTTTTTATAACATATAAATGTTACATCTATATTTTATAAATAGTCAACATTTCTTCGTTTACTTCATCTTTATCTTCTTCTGCGTCTTGTTATTCTGCTTCTTCTTATTCTTCACTTTTTTTTCTTATTGCGTTTCATTTTCTACCTCTTATTTTCTACCTACTTTTGTCTTTCATTGCCGAGTTTATTTAACCTAAATAGTAAAGTTTTTCGTCATGCCTTATTTGATAAACCAACTTTCATACCCTTTTTTAGTAACATTTTCGTTATTCAAATTTTCTCAATTTTAAACAACGTGTTCTCAGTGATTTAATTTATAAGGTATTTACAATACGAAATACGTGAATAAATTGAAAATTTACATTTAAATTCAACGGCAACGTGTTTTGAAGCAATGTTCACACTAGTTTAATCTATCAAGGTAGTATCACACAATAAAATATCCCATTTTAAAGACTCTATGACATTGTGTTACAATATTATTAAGCTTTATTGTAAGAGTTTCATCCCTGAATTTTTTCAGAATTTTTGAAAAAAATCTAGAGTTCGCTCTCAGCCATTTAAAAAAAAATGTTTCTTAAGCTTTTTATTTTTTTTTTAAGGCCGAAGGATTTTTTATTTAAATCTTTTTACTTGGTAATTTTACAGATGATTGTGTTTTAATTTTGATTTTTTATGTTTTTTTCTTTGTTTTTACATGGTTATATTTTTGTCACGGAGTATATTTTTTTCACATGGTTATATTTTTTTAATTACGGATTAATTAATTTTTAATATATTATCGGTTTTTAATTGGTATTAAATACTTGCATACCATATTTCAAGTTTCGACGACCTCCCTTTCAAAAGTTATTATTATTGTTTTTTGTTTTTTTTTTATTTTTGTTTGTCATGGTGTCTCTACATACCAAATTTCAAGTTTCTACGACTTTCTGTTAGAAAGATAACATTATGACAGGTCGGCCATCTTGTTTTTGTTGGTTTTTGTTTTTCATTGCACCCAAACATACCAAATTTTAAGTTTCTACGACTATCCGTTCGAAAAATTAGGTTAAGCAATGTTTACTACCACCAATATAAATATACCTAAAGGTCACTAATTTTCGAAAAATGGGACACTTTTGTCCAACTGTGCCAAATGTAAATGATTTGATAAGCTTTTGTCGGTTGTATAGTTTTCGGAACATTAAATGTGCATTAACTTTGTAAAATGTTTAGTGTTAAAGTTCTATTATTTAATACAACTATACAATTTCTGAATTCTGCATTTGTACGAAAGTTTACTGCAAATGTACAATTTAATTCAAAATTAATTGATGTAAATAATAAGAAAAACAAAGACTTTAATTTAAATACATTTCTGTATATTAATGTTACCATTCTGGATTTGGGGTACACGTAAACTTGTAGGGGTAAATTTAAGGATAATAGAGTTTTAACAATCTTCGGTTTATATATATATATGTATTTGAATGTGTCATATTCTTATTTAAGAACAAGGAAAAATTTGAACACTTGCGTGGTAACGATAGAACAAGAACTATAGACTACAACTATCCCAGGCATAGGTTGGCCACTTTTGAAAAGGGGGTCCACTATTCTGCAATATCGTTTTTTAATCGTCTTCCCAACGAAATAAAAGTTATAGAGTCATTTAACACATTTAAAAAATCTTTGAGTGACTTCTTAATTATTTGGAACCCTATAAACTACATGACTTCATTGATCCATTGTCATGATTCATCTTGTTTTGACATTTTTTTTTCATTATTTTCGGTTCAGGAGTTACCTTTTGTTTTTGTATAAATACAAGAATTACTGTAAAAACTGTACTGTGATATTGAAAAATAAGATAGATAGATAGATAGATAGATAGATAGTTTATTAATCCCTTGATCACAAAGTGATATAGGACACATAATAATATTTTACAAATTGCCATATAGAAGCAGTACATAAATATTTTGCATAACGCTACAATAAGTAAAAAATAATAATATATAATTAATAAGTTACATAATAAAATGTAAACATAAATTCTTTAAGTCCTTGTAAAACTTAAACATAGATATAATATTAAAAAATAAAGTATATTATTATTATTATTATTATTATTATTATTATAAAGGAAGTAAAGTAGCTGTTGTGTCCAAACAAGTATTGTTTACCAAGACAAACCAGCCGTCTCGAATGAGCGAGAATACTTTCTCATAAAAAGTTACGTCCAATTTCTAATATTTAGGGGGGGGGGCGGTGTTTGAGAGGGAAAGGTATTTTTTTATCTTTTAGGTGGTTTTAAAATAGGAAGTGGCTATTTGAATGTCCGACGTCCACGCAGCTACCTACACGTCCAGTATTGTATATAAAAATACATCTACATACCAAATTTCAAGTCTTAAGTTATCGTGGATACAGACAGACCGACAGACAGACATAATTTTTTGTGTTGCTTATGTTGATTTTTCTCGACGTTTCAGGAAAAAATAAGATGATTTAAGCAAAAAAAAAATCTTTGTTTTTTTTTCTATCACGATACTTTCTTTTATGAGAAAGTAAAAACAGAGAAATTTTAGTAAAAACATAAATCTATAACGATTAAATTTTTAAATTTCATTTTATTTGTCTCCAAAGTTGCAACTTTACGGTAAAATATTTCGTCATTATAACGAATATCTATCCTTTCGTAGGGATTTAAAGCGTCTTTTTGATCTTTAATATGCCTGCATTTTCTGAGTCACATATCAAAACCCAAAGTAAATAAAGAAACTTAACGCCTCGCAGAAAAAATGCTCTTAAAAATACCGCTACTTAATGGTTTTCTTCTCGTGAAAATTATCAACAGATTTCCCAAAAAAAAGAGGTTATCAATTTAAAATGTTGGTATTTTTTTATAAATGTTAGTTTAATCTAAACATTTTTATATAAACTATGCTTGCTTTGCATGTATTTAGTTTTTACATATTTCCTAACTAAACCTGTGTCACTTCAATTAAAAAAATCTGCAACTTTGGCGAAATTTTTTATATGCCTTGTTTTCTTTTTCTTACTATTAAGTTTAGTAGACTTAGTAACTTTAGCTGTACTCTTTTCGTTAAAAATAAACTGGTATACTAAAATTTTTGCGGTCACTTTGAGGGTATTTTTATTTTATACTATCCCTTTTCATTTCATATATTTTTCGCTATGGTACACATGTTTCATTAATTTTTCCGCGTTAACGCGTCTACGGATTTACACTTTTATGGAAAAACTGTCGTTAATTGTGTCTAGAACTCATACAATTGTATCCCTCGTGCAAATAATCAGAGGAGGGATGTGTAATGAGGAGGGGAGTAGTTTAGCAAATAATTGATTCATCACATTTAGAACTAAAGCTTTAGTGCAATGTTTAATATTTGCTGGCCTTTCAACTTCATATAGACTAGTTATTATGGTAGACCGGAGTAAAATGCTTATCAATTTGGTTGCAGTTTGACGTAAAACGCAAAATATTTGCAGTTGACTTTTAACGCTATATTTGATTCGCCAATCATATTGCTGACATAACTGATTGGTTGACAATAGGAAAAAGATTATTTGGAAAAAGTCTTATAAAATGGTAAATATTAAAAAAAAATATGATAGCTTTTCTTTTCCACACGTGTTTGATATTATATCACACGTGTATGAAATATGACACTTATTTGCTCTCTAAATCGTGTGAAATTTGCTGTTTTCATAGGTGGTCGTGGGAAAAATTGTATAACCTACATTTAAAGGGGGTTAATATTTTATACTTCATTAGTTTCTTAAACGTTGGGCGCCAAAACTATCTACCAACTATTCTAAAAATACATCTTGTAGGTATTATAATAACCTAATCCTTGTTTTAAAACGATGTAAGGAATGTAAAAACAACCCCATATATTACGTTTTATCCACAAAAACAATCCCTAAAATGTAAACCTAAAAACAATGTTTCTTAAAATAGTTGCAGGTATAGTTTTTCATACAGAAATCGTACACATTCCAATCCGCTCTACGCTATCATTACTCACAGGTCTAAACTACCCCACATATTCCTTTTTGCAGCTGTTTGCTCTAGATAAACAGTCAATAACGATCGGAGTTACTAGAATCACGGTTCGCCGTTACTCACTTTTAGTTCGACTTTGGGAAACACTCAATATCAATTTAAAACCAAAAATCATATAATCTATCGGGCGAAACGTTTTTTAATCGCGTGACCTCCGTAACTTTTTAATAAATAGGTTAATTTGAACGAACATTGCATTTTCTTGTTCACTAATGAAAAATATAAGACAATTTAATCTAAAAAATACAAAAAAAAAAATAAAAAAAAATAAAAATATTTTTTAAATATTTACAATTTTATTTTTTTTTAACTTTTTTTATATTTGGTTTTTGATTTTTAATTTTTTTATACTTTTATATTAAACCGTCTTTTATTTTCAGTTATTAGGTAAGTGAGAGAATGTAACTTTTGTTTAAATGAACCTATTTTTTAAAAGTTATGGAGGTTACGTGACCCTTTTTGCGATTATAAAACGTTTCTCCCTATAAATTATTTAATTTTTGATCTTAAATCGATATTTACATTATAGTTAACAAATAATAGAAGAAAACTAAATGTTTTCCAAAGTGGAACTAAAAGTGAGTAAGGACGAACCGTGTAATATGGTGTACTAGAGGTTTATCTACTAAAATGTGTTAAAAAACATTTAGCGTTTATTTTTATAGGAGGTGTCAGCTTTGAAGAGACAGCTAATTTTATACTTTGTGAGTACAGGGTGTATGAAATTAATTAAAGATTTATTGAACCTGTTTCTATTTTAAACTAGCTTTTGATGAGTTTTTGTGTAAAAAAAAACAAAATCTTTTTTAAATAAACAGCATTGGTGCAGGTATTATTCTGAATGACTAAAAATTGGATAAATAAACAATATATTAAAAAAAATCACATTTAAAGACTAAATTCAGTCTGTGCCAAACGTGTTCTACATTTATCTTTGGAACATCCTGTAGGTATATCGCATTATATTCCCCCGGGAAAAAACTTATCCCCGGATTTGAATTACTATAGACTTTAAAATCCAACTCAGGCATTAAGATAGTGTTTTGAATTTTTTGGGTTAAACTGCGGTTTTCATTTGACAGTTTTATTTTGTTTATTATATAAACAAAAGTTTTAATGATCGTAATTTAAAGCAATAATTATCGCCTAATTATAATTAGGCGTAACAATATCAGTTAAAGGAATTTTAACAAAACGATTTAGTGGTTATATTTATACTTATTTTAAAGTATTTATAACTTTAAGGCCTCATTAATAAAATTAACTAGTGTTATATGTAAGCCGCACATGTGCACACCTTCAATCAAAATGATATAACTACTTTTTTTTCCTAGATACAAGGACTATCGAACCGTTTTTTGGTTTCACGCCTGGATTCCGAATCAGTTAGTTAACAAACAAAAAATGACCACATAAAATTATCTTTATCCAACACCTTCACAGAAACACTTGTTTTAAGCACTATTTTAAATGTCAAAAGTGAGTTTTTTTCCACTAGTGACTAAAAAATTTTTCACCCACTCTTTTACGTACAGCTTTTGATCTCACCCAAAATTATTTACATGCCCTATTAATTAAGTATTATAACTATTCTATAAATAGAACGTTAACTAAACCATAAAAATTAAAGAAAACCCCAAATTATTTTTTAGTTTTTGAATAAAATACTGTTTTTATTAAAACTTCTGTCATCACCGCGTCCATTTTGACGTTTGTAAGAAATGTAAAACTAGCAATTGTTTATTTTTAATAGGCATACTTAGGCCATGGCTACCTATTATTTTAGTATTAAGAAAACTTAATCTTAATATTTTTGACATAATTTTTCGCAAAATTATAGATTTTTATTTAAAAATAAAAGGTGTTGGATAAAATTAAGTTCTCAACTCGTGTATTAAGTGATTTTATCCACTTAAGAATATCAGCCCACTCGGCCTGAAGGCCTCGTGGATAAAATTCTACTTAATACACTAGTTAAAAAAATAACTATTATTCTTGTTTAAATACTTTTGTAATATATCAAAAGCTAAGAATTTTAAAGTTTAATACTACTCTTTTTACAAGCCTTTATAAGTTGCTTTTCATTATTGTAATAAATAAATAATAAAATAAATAAATGTCCTATAATAATATATCTTAAGTGCCTTTTTTAGCAACAAATCTTAAAAGAAACACAATAGATGTTATTTCCCATTTCCCATTATTTATGTACCTCCCTATTTCACGAATACAAAACCTATATTTTTTTTGAAAAAAAAAGCAAATGAATAGATTCCCGTATATGGCGATGGGAACACTTGAAGAAATCCCGGATCTTTCAATAGTATATATATAACCACTATTGAGAAAAAGTGCTCTTTCTAGGTATATCCAGACATGTTATCACTGACAAAGAATAGGACTACTAGATGCTGGTTAGCTATGTCTAACAGAAATGTGCCCTTTCGTTAAAAGGAGTAGTTTATTTTCATCATTTTCTTCTTTTTCTAGTTTCCTTTTCCGGATTGTTTAACTTTTGTTTTAGAAGTTACTGTTTGACAAAGACATTCTAACTTTCAATTTTCTATTTTTCCCACTTTCTTATTACATTTTTGTATTTGAAGTTTAAATATTTATGCCAATTTTGTATAGATAGTGTTCTTTTTTGTAGACTTCTTTAGATTTTGTTTTAGTAAAATTATTTTTGGACTCAGTTAACTATTTTTTAACTTTCTTATTACAGTTTTGCTCTTGTTTATGTCCTTTCCTTCATGCAATGGATATACATATATTTTTACTGTCTGAGATTTAAATAGGGCCCAGCTCTTTACCTACAGACTGGCCCTTTTTCTCATGGATGAACACGTATAGCTTTTCTTTACAGTGCGACGTGACTACACTCGAAATTTCGTCAGGATATCTTCAGCTTTCATTAATTCTTTATAAGGAGACAGGATAATTAAAGCAGGAATGACAGAATAGGGAATTTATACCTGTATCACTTTTCCAGTTAAAATTCGAGCACAAAAAGTCATTTATCATGACGTTAAAAATAATAACAGTAGTTATACTTTGACGCACGGATCTGTGGCTACCGGAAAAATATTAGGAATATGTGTGCAAGTGAGAGGCCCGTTGTACGCACGCACGCCTTATAACGCTTTTGACGAAAATAAGAGAGCGCGAATGATTCCTCCCCCGTCGAAGACTTTCTTTCATGCTATAAGTGCCATTTTTTTTCCAATTAATTACTAAAATATACTTTCACATCAGCAAAAAAAAATCGTACAAACTAAATAAAAATTTATTAATATGTATGAGAGTATATTAAATTCAGAATATCTTAAAACATTAAATGTATCTACAGTGTAGACTCTGCATATTATAAATTATCCAAATTATCCAAAAAGTGCTATAACAATTGGCGCCCAACGTGAAGATGTCATTTATATTATGCAACCCAATATTTATTTATTGGTAATTTACATTGCCTATATTATTTAATTTATTTACGGATTAACCCCTGACTATAAATAATATTTTTATGTTTTACCTATCCAGCCACTCAAATATATCTATCTATTGGTGATAAGGCCTGTCAATAGTAACAGTTCAAGTAACACGTTCAAAAACCACGTATCTTTAAAAATAAAGCGAAATAAATATATTTTTAAATTTTTTATACAAGATCTAATAAAAACTGTTATTTTTCACCTTTGAAACGTTTTTTGTACAGGGTGATCCAACGTTCAGTACACAAGTAAATAACTCGGTGACTGCTAAAGCAATTTATTTATTTTTTTTTTGACTTGGTTCAAAACTGTATCACTTATTCTTTTTTTGCACAAATAATTGTTTCTTTTATTACCTTTAAAATTAGTTTTATGTGGGTTATTATTTATATTCAAGGTACAAATATACAATGTTGTAAAATGTTTTTCTTAAAAATAAACTAATCAAATTTGAGTCATTCTGTATGCTCTGTATCTTATTCTCGTTAATAAGATGGAGCATATTATTAAAAATATTTCAAAAAATGACAAGGAAAAAAATTTCAAAAAGTAATCAATTCGGGGTTACTGAGATATTGGCTTGTATACTCAAATTTGGATCACCCTGTACAAAACTATTTTCTATTTTTGTCAATATTTTATCGACCACTATCTTTAACGAATTAATCTTTTCCGTGACATATGTTTTACCTACCCTCAAGAAAAGAGGTTAAAAAAGCAGCCACTCAAGTATATCTACTTCCGATAAGACCTGTCAATAGTAATACTTATTCTTCAGGATAACATGCAAATTCACGTCGGATGCTTTCCGAGCGTCTGGATAAATCTGGATAGATTAAATTCGTCTTCCCTGCCATTCAGGTCTAGATCTGTCAGGAACGTCTACCGCGACTAGTGTGGACGGTATTATCTAAAAAAGAATTAATTATAAAGTTAATATCTAGGAGTATTAGCCAAAAACAAATCAATTGGGCCAATATTATAGTGTAGTTTTGTTTGACTATTATAATAATAGTCAAACATACAAAAAACGCGAAACGAAAGTTTGACTAGTATTGGT
This sequence comes from Brachypterus glaber, assembly GCA_958510825.1. Classification (NCBI taxonomy): domain Eukaryota; kingdom Metazoa; phylum Arthropoda; class Insecta; order Coleoptera; family Kateretidae; genus Brachypterus; species Brachypterus glaber. The sequence goes on from OY294051.1 coordinate 35,132,824, forward strand.
ACTTAAGCCTGCCCTTTAGCTTTTAGGTTATATCAGTTTTTTTACGCCAATACTTTCCAATACAGAGGAAGAGGGATGCAACTTATAAGTGGTCAAAATTTCACGTTATTATGTGTTTTGGTTGGGCTTAAGAAACATGATAATTCTGCCCTGTTAAAGTAAAGGGCAGTAAGGGACAATGTCGCATAGCGGCGTTTTCACGTCAACCCTGATGTAATATTTTGAAAACGCTGCTATTGACCAAACTCACTTATTGCCCTTTACTTTATCAGGGCAAAATTTAGTAGAAATCAGATTCGAATTTGGGGGAAAAAATAAAAAACAATATTGTTCTAAAGCTAAAAAATTTTCTTTACTGATTTGTTATGTACTCATAGCCTAACGGATATCTTTCCGTCCGTACGGTTATTTAAGTGCTCCCACCTAGGCAGAATACAGTTACTAAAGAGTATAGTCTGTCACGAGCAATGACACAGTTCACCGGTTCAACGTGTGTTACACCGCTTTAATATAATATACCGCGCTAGTTAGTGCTTTCTTCATTCTTTGCCTCATCCATACAGCATCAGCACGATGGATCCATAGAAGTCTAGCTAGACAGAGAAAAAAACGTCACACGTTCTTCATTTGTCCACCGCAATAACGTACAAATTGTTCAACCGCTTTCCACATCATGTCTTAATATATGTTTATTATAAAAAATTGTATTTTTGATATAAATTGATTTATGGAAGTTAGTGTACTACATAGGATTTTTTACAACAGTGGATACGAAACATAATTTAATTAAATTTAATTACTTCACTATTTTTTCATAATGTTCGAGGCTCAACTTTGAGTTTAGTTTTCATTAAAAAACTATAGTTGGTTTTTTGTTGGTTGGCAATATCCTTTAGTATTACTGCCCTTAGGTGTTACTCCTTACTTGATCAACGTGTCGAAAGTGCATTTATACAGCAGTGATGTGTTTGCTTGAATATATTATCAAGTCGAAATGGTACAGTTATTTCGTATAAAATTATTATTGTTATCTCTTTATCTAACACGATTCAGTTTCGTTTTTGTACTCACGCCTTAAAAGGTCTTTGGAAAAATTAAGCGATTTTTTAGTTCTCAGATTAATGAAGCGAACGACTTGCATTGTGAGAGAGAAATATCGATTCATCATGAATAAAATCTTATTTCTACTTAACTCACAAAAATAATAGATTCTCTTCCCACTCCAAACAATAATACTTATGTTTTATGTCACTCACTATGTAAATTTTATATGGCACTAGCTATGCTGGACGTAAACAAACTGCAAACTAGTATAGGGAAATATAGTCTATTTATCCTTTTTTTGTTTGAGGTTAAAAAGTAACAGAAAAGCACGTGAAAAGCCGTTCTTTTGTTTTTTTTTTGTACAGGAATATCGTAAAAATTATCTTAACATGCTAAAAAAATATTGGGTAGGCCATATTTATCTTCTACCACTTCAACCCCTTCCGCTCCAGCCGGGTTTTCAAGGTACAGGGACTTAAACCAGATTTAAATTTTTATGGAAAATTCCGTATACAAATTTCCAACTGTGGATATTGTGGTAAATTTGGCCTAGCTATCCACATGTGGATACAATAGAACGAAAGGGGTGAAGTTCACCTTGAATGTATTTTTCATATATAACTAAAAAACTAGGACCTTCTTTAACCTAAGTACACATTTTATTTGACAGGATATGATTGAGATACAAGATTTTAATTTGGAAGGTAATGACAACCAAATTAAAGTAAAGGTAACGTGCGTCAATGTGCGTCAGACTGATACTTATATAAGTATCAGTGTGTATACACAGAAAGAAATCCTCAGTAAAATTAGACATTAAAATCCAGTTAATACGGGTCAATATGACACTCGAGCATTTTCATGTCTTACTATGGTAGTACTATAGTTTTAATATTAAAAGAACAAGCATTAGGAAACGTTCAAGTATTACGTAACGCAAATTGTACCAAAATTCAAACACTTCATACCCCGTTTCTCGGGTTATTATAGATTATAGAGATTTCATATTTTGGCTACCCCCCCTAATTGGGGTGTGTTAGGGGGGTAGCCAAAATATGAAATCTCTACAGCCTTAAATAACGCGAGAACCGGGGTATGAAGTGTATGAATTTTGATACAATTTGCATTACGTAATACTTGAACGTTCCCTTAGCGCAGAATCTAGTTATTGTTTTTTTTGATGGATTTGGACGAAAAGAACAAAAAGAATAACCATATGTGTGTCCACAACATACTTAATAAAAATAGTTTTTCCCGTTGCAAAAAAAAAAACACGCCGAGAAAAAGGGCGAAATAAAAAATAATTAATAACACAAACACTGGCTGCGCTTGTGTGACGGCTCGTGGCGGCAAAACAAACAAAATTATTGCCAAAGAAACATTATAGGCCGACACCCTGTGTGTTATACGGCAATAAAAATGACAGCTTTTCTATTAACGTTGCTAGGTTGGAATGGAAAAAAAACAGAATTTTTTACAGGATGTCGAAAAATTGGCCCACTTAGAAGTGAATGATATTTAAAACCACCCTTTGAAAACAGATTTAAAATCGGTGCGCAGGTTTCGGAGAAATTCATCAAATGTTAAATTAAAATGCCACAAAACAGCATTCATTAATTAAAAAACATTAAAAAAAAATCCTTTTAGGTACTTTTTACAAATATGTTTTCCAAAAACGCACTATCCATCATTCACATGATTTTTTACCTCCGTATTCTTAACTAAACTATTAAATTAGTTTGTAATTTCATATTCTAACTTAGATCTGAAATAAAGAAACTAAGTCAAAATCTGATTTCTGATTGCTGATTGAGCAATACTGAAATAATCTATCTAAAATTAAGCACTCTAAACTATACTCCGTCCAGTTATGCATGATAGTAAGGGACGCGGCCCGTTTTACACCACAGAGCGTATAAATAGCATAATTATGCATAAATCGTAGTGTATCAAAAATTTAACAGATGTCGGTACTGTTTTCCTTGAAAGGGCCTATCCAAAGACTCGCATAACAAGCATAGTACATAAGAATGCGATGCTAGGATTGGCTTAATGTGTCGTCATGTATCTTGTAATGGTTGTTGTATGAGCCTCTGGATAGGCCTTAAGTTGTAATTGTAACCTAAAAGTGAGTGTATGAAGAATAAACCGAAAAAGTACCTTTTTCAATATCATACAAAATAACATTAAGTATAACCATTTTTTTATGTAACTTTCTCTTCTTTTGTTAGCTTTAACGACCGTCAATCATTGTCATAGACAAAAAATTTCACAATATTTTATATGTTAAAAGGTACGAGTTTTTAATCAATCATGTAGTTGAAAAATCGCGGGAATTTTAAACTACTATCTTGCATAATTATCCATAATTATAATTGGACAGACTATATATCTAGATATTTTTTTAGTAAAGTTTATGGTTAGCTCGTTAAATTTGGTCGTTTTAAACCCCCATTCCCTATGTAATTTATGAGAATGGCAATCGTTTTGAAAGTAAAGAAAGTGGAGGTACTAATTGACATTAAAAAAAAACCCTGCTAGTTTTTATATTCTATCTGACTTAGATGTAAAATTAGGAAAAAGCTGAGTCAAAATCTTATTTCTAATTGCTGTTTCAGCAATACTAAAATAACACAGCCCCACAAAAAAAAAAGTCCGGATCTCTAGACCAGACATGTGTATCCTTATGTATTTTGGCCCGCTGAATCCGAATCCGAGGTCAGAAAAAGCCCTACACCCCAGGAATTGGCCCCAGAGGCCGAAAATGGCCGCTGAAAGGTGTGAAACGGGAATTCCGGCATGACGGATGCTCAGGGCAGGTTGAGATTGCATTCTCAAGGCAAAGTCGAATTAGTGGGTAACCGAGCTTAGATCCGACAGGCATCGCGGCCCCTGAGGCCGGAAAATGGGCCCCTGGGGGCCGAAAAATCGAGATTTTCACGTCGGGATCGCAGCACTTCGATTTTCTTGTAACTTCAAACTGCAGCAACGTAAAGAGGCTGGAACCTCTTCCAGGCCCATTGAAATTCACACCCAGGGTCCGAAAAACGGGCCCTCAGGGCGGGAAAATCAAGATTTCCACGTCGTCATCACGGCACTCAAATTTCTATGGACTCTAAAACTCACGGAAACACTGACAATGTAGCAACATTTCAAGGCCTGAAGTTGTTCCAACATCTTCAGTGTTTCCTGAGTTTGAAAGTCCATATAAACTTGAGTGCCGTGATTCTGACATGGGATTCTCGATTTCCGGCCCTTCAGGCCCATTTTCTGGGCCTTGGGCATACATTCCAATGAGCCACGAATTGTTCCAACATCGTCAGTGTTTCCTGAGTTTGAAAGTCCATAGAAACGTCAATGCCGTGATGACGACGTGGAAATCTTGATTTTCCTGCCCTGAGGGCCCATTTTCCGGACCCTGGGCGTGAATTTCAATGGGCCTGGAAGAGGTTCCAGCCTCTTTACGTAGCTGCAGTTTGAAGTTTCAAGAAAATCCAAGTACTGCGATACCGACGTGAAAATCTCGATTTTTCGGGCCCCAAGGGCCCATTTTCCGGCCTCAGGGGCCGCGATGCCTGTCGGATCTAACCACCGTTAGCCACTAATTCGACTTTGCCTTGAGAATGCAATCTCAACCTGCCCTGAGCATCCGTCATGCCGGAATTCCCGTTTCACACCTTTCAGCGGCCATTTTCGGCCTCTGGGGCCAATTCCTGGGGTGTAGGGCTTTTTCTGACCTCGGATTCGGATTCAGCGGGCAAAAATACATAAGGATACACATGTCTGGTCTAGAGATCCAGACTTTTTTTTTTTTTTGTGGGGCTGTGTAATCTATCTGAAATTAAGCACTCTAAGCTATAACTACATGTTTTTTTAGTAAATTATCTAGTTCACTCCTGTGTTTATTCAATAAACACAGTTGCATGATAGGTCTCAGTGATTGCCCATTATGCAGAGAATGTGGAGAAGGAAACTAAGATCCTTATTATAAGGTAAATAAATATATTGACTGATGTCAGTTTAAAAAAATGGAACCAGGAGAATGCCAGAGTATTTTTGTAAAAAACATAGCATACAGGCATACATATAGCATAGTTCTACCTTAGAATTATTAAATTTTTCTTACTTTCAAAAAAATTTTTTTTATAGCAAAGTGGTAGTCATTTGTAGCCTCGCCAATCTTGTTGTAAAAGTAAACTAGAATTTACAAATCTAATTTCCTTAATTTTGACTCTAAAATATATATCGACTTGTAAATTTCAAAACCTCGTGTATGATGACTGGTAACATATACAAACTCCAATAAATAACTCGAAAATAACGTAACTTATAAACTAATTGGTAGAGAGTTGATTAGTACAAGAAACCAACTAAAATTATGTAATTAATAATGTCACTGAAAAAAGGATGTTGTTGAAGCGACAAGATCAATAGTTATAAGTTAGTATAAGTATCAACAAGTATCAATAGTAGAAATTTGCTAAGGGTAACAACACAACTATCAGTTTTTTTTTCAGACCTTAAATTCCTAAAATATTTTTGGTATTTTGATGGTAACCTTTAAAAAAAATAACTAGCCGAAACTTTAAACGTATAATGTAGAACCATTAAATCTAGCTTTTCGATTAAAAAATCAAATATTTTGCTCCTGCCTAATCTTTACGGGGTAGCCTACTAAAATGAAACTAGATATAACCATGAACAATAGGGGAAACTACGATATGATATATACCTACATATAGCAGGAATATAGCAGGAATACAGCGGAGATAGGACAAAGAGGTAATTAATCATTTGATACAATACGATTTAATTTGGATTAAAAATAATATTTTATTGAATAAGGGCCTAAAGTAAATGTTGTTAGATACATAGTAGAAAATAAAATAAGTGTGAGACAGTGTCGTTTGTTTACACTTACTGCATTTTGAAGTTGAATATACTATAACATTTACCAATTATAAGTTATCCATAGTTGTATTTTTCTTTCTTGAACTCTACCTCATAAATGGCAAGAACCCAAAGGAACCACACAATGTATTTTCCAACCGGTATTGCATATAATGCTTTTTGTTATTTATATATTTCCAAGTTAAAATTATGACGTAGGGCTTGTTAAAAAAATTCAACTATGCCCTGCATTGCCCATCCAAAAATATTCTATTAGCTTATTTGAAAGATTGTCAACTTAAAAAATCTGAATGTTTGACATGAAATATTTACATATAATTTATTAAAATTATGTACTCTCATTTTCTTCAAAATATTTATATTTTCTCTTTTTTTGTTGCAGGTATGTTGATTTTTTCAATTAAAATTTACACCAATTAAGCCATTTGTAAGTATATGATTTTTTTTAACTTAACAAAAGTTATTATTTTTTGAATTAATTGGATTGAATCATATTTCATTTCTTAAGGAATAAAATATGTCTTTTAAACCTTAATATCAATAATTTCATAAAAGAAACTAAAAGATCTGATTATAAAAATCTAGCACACGGCTGTCTTACAGGATAACGGACCACAGGACTTAAGTAACGTATAAACTATGATCTATTTAAATATTGCACAAGTAAATGTATTTGAATCGGTTATTGCTAAAACACCCTAAGTCAAAAACCGATATTTAATAATGTGCTAAGTTAAAAAAAAAAATAAGAATTTGACTAAACACTTGTTTAGTGTGTAGTAACAGTTACTGAACACAAAACAAGTATTTACTGAAATTCCTAATTTATTTGCACATTATTAAATTTCGGTTTTTGACTAAGGGTGTTTTAGCAATAACCAATTCATTTATTTCAACTAATTATATCTATTTCATTGGCAGCGTAACGAATACTGTTTAAATCTCGCTTAATAGCTCCATACTGGAACCGTGCCTGGATATAATATTGAAACTCCTCTGGAAAAGTTGCAGATATTTTAATCCCACGGGAGATGGCACTTTCGAATCGAATTTCAAAGGAAAAATTTCCTGAATTTCCATCACAATATTCTAAAACGTGTGTATAGTATTTGAAAGGTATTAAAAAGGGGGAAACTCGAGGAGTTTACCTTCCCGAATCCGTTTTGAGTACCCATGCCAAAAATGCCCTTATCGGTTACAATATAGGTGATACCGGGTGAGTTTTATTTATGGACACCCCCAAAATTAGGAGTAATCTTCATTCGATAAAAACGAAACTTGGGTGAGTTATATAGTTTTACATTGGCTATAAAATCGCTGATTAATTTTTTTTTGTTTCACTTCCGGTTTCGCCGAAAGTGGCATAAATATGTTTTTTTTAATGGAACAACCTGTAATTTTTACATTTTTGAATTCATCAAATAACTCTATGCATAAAAAACTGATTTTTTTTTTACCTTTTTTTTTTTCATTTTTATATTATAAAAACGAGATACACATAATTTACCTTGTTTTTACTTAACCTTAAAAAAATATAAAACTTACATTAACATAAAAATTGGATCAGTGACTGAATTCAAAAATGTGAAAACATATTTATGCACCTTCCGCCGAAACCGGAAGTGAAACAAAAAAAATAAATCCGCCATTTTATAGCGAATGTAAAATTATATAACTCACCCAAGTTTCGTTTTTATCGAATGAAGATTACTCTTAATTTTGGGGGTGTCCATAAATAAAACTCACCCGGTATAAACGGTTTTTTGTGCGATGAATATTAAAATGTACTTCAGTGGTTTAACAGAGGGGCATAAGTCAATAACAAAATAAAATAGGACCAAAACTAAACGGTTATTTCACTTTTCTCGAATTAAATGTGCCCTAAATAAAAAAATTGAATGAACTAAAACCTGTTTTAAAAGTTGGAGAGTATTTCTAAAAGTATGCTCTTATTTATAACTCCATAACGACTAACAAGGTCCCATTCTGGCGAAAATACACAGTATTATTATCTAAAGTTTCCGGGAAGCTTTGATATAGCCAGTTAATAACTCTTTTGGGACGTCTTAAAACTGGCCTTTAAAGGAAAAAGTACCCCTGAGTTTTATTCGAGATTTTCCAACCAAAAATATTATGAGCACAAACCATGAAGATATACAAAACCCTTCCCATTTTCACAGTATACTCTACGGCGTAGACTCTGCGGCGTAGAGTCTACACAATATATAAAATTTGAAATTTTTATAACTTATAACTTCATAATTATTTGCAATGTAAAGTGTACACATTATACATAAAAAATAATTTATGTTTTTCTGTTTTTTGTTCTATACTCCACAATCTAGGTACATTTTTGTGTTGGGAAACAGTTTGTTCATAAATGCTTAGAAGATGTCAGGGTGTTTTCCACTCAGGTAATTATTGTGGAAAATATTTATCATTATTAAAAGGCATTTGTATCAGAAATTCTACAGTTTAATAATTATTTACATTTTAAGTTTTGATAATCAATTAATTAATACTAAACTAAGGATTTGAACAATGAAATGTCAGATTTGTTTGTCACGTCTTATTCCATTAGTCAAGATCTTAGTTTAGTGTTAATTATTGGGTACACAAACTTTTAAGTGTTTTGACACTTTAACAGACCGAGGCGACGTCGTCTTTTACATAGTGGCGCCTTCACCATATTTGCAAATTTGAAGTAAAATAATAAAAAATACACTGTCTGTATAGAGACATAAAATCTTATTCGGCATAGATATGTATTAAACAAACTCACCAAAAACTAGAAATGAATTAAAATTCCTATTGTCCGACCCTGTTACTGTAATAAAAGTATCAACTCTGGTAATGATTAAAAATTTAAAACGTATTTAGCGGTGTATCGGACATTTATAAACATTGGTTCAAAGTTGCGACTATGTTGGCGAGTTACAAGCCTTGCTGTTGATTATCAACCAATGTTTCTATTTTTCCGATATGCTGCTAAATACGTTTTAAATAATAAAACATTATTTTTGTAAAGCATAATTTTTAAATTCTTATTTTTTTTTATTTTTTATTTTTTTTTTAATTAAAATACTCTTCTTCTTTATAAAATCAAATAGTGTTTAATAATAATGTAAACTTATTGTGACACATAAAGATTAAGCAACCATTGCCTTTGTTCATGTTTTGCAACGTCTAAGAAAAATAAAAACACAAATTTTACTTCAGAAGAAAGACCACAAAATCTTGTAATTACCAAATCCGTAAATCTAAGTTTTGGTTCCTTATCTGGTAACCACAAGTTCTATTGTTGCCCTTACCGGACTTATGGTTACAGAAACTAAAAAAATAGTTGGTCCATATTGAAATATTGATCTGTTTGCCCCAACCAGATATTTTTTTTGCAGTGTATTTTTTATTTTATTTGTTTATTATGCATATAAAATTGAAAGTTTTTGCCCGATTTGTATATTTAGCTTTTTGATTTTTGGGGAATAGGACTTTGGATCTGACTAAAATTGTTATCTAATTTGCTGTGACGTTTCGACTTTAATTCTCTGTTCGAAAACGACGAAAATCCATCGTCGAAACGTCACAGCAAATTAGATAACAATTTTAGTCAGATCCAAAGCCCTATTCCCCAAAAATCAAAAAGCTATTATGCATATATACTCAGTTTAAACCATAAATATTAACTGAACATCCAGTTGACTTTTGAAGGAACAAATAAAACTGAATAATTATTATTTTGCTTCTGAAAATTTTGTTAATTTTGAACAGTGTATACAAAAAATTGTGTTTGACATATAATATACTATATCCTTTAATAAACTTGACAAAATATAACCTATTTATAACTTCCAAGATGTTTTTTATTGACCACATTTACTTCAAAAGAACATATTTTCAGTCTCTTATGAGGTCATAAATATTAATTATTACAATTTAATGAAAAACTAGCTTACTAAGTAGTCTTTCAAAAGTTCTTTAACCTCAAACAGAAAATGTTTTTGTAAGAAAATAGGAAGCACTACTATTTATTTTAACTTTTTATTGCAAAATTAATTCAATTTTACTGGGAGCATAACGTCATCTAAAGGCTCTAACGGTCTAACTCCAAAACGTCATATTTTTCAGGAGACGTAAAAAACGATTTAAAACTTAATTATAGCAATTTAGAACTTTAAAACTAGCTTGTTCACAGGTAAAAATGTTTGAAATGTGTTAATGTATTTAAAACTTTTCATTGTTATCTATTTTATATAAATTATTTGAAAATTAAATTTTAACCACAGAATCTAAATTCACTAATGGTCTAACTCCAAGGGAAGATAAAAGAGAATACCTATCGTATTATATCGCGTAATATTATTACAAAAAATTTAAATTTTTATATTTAATATATAATATTACTACTAGGTAGGCATAATATATATACCTACATAATATTAATATTATAAAATTTATACATTATAAAACCTTCATAAAAATAATTAAATCCCATGAGAAAAAAATATATTTTATTTTGTAACGTTTGGATGTTATAATAAAAATATAATAATTATTAAGCAACATTCAAAACTTAAATACCTTATTTACATTTTTGTGGTCAATATTATTAAAATCTAATATTATTAAACAATCAAATATTATCTAACTAAATTCTAATGTATATTATTATACATAATTATGTATGTATCATAAATGTAACGAATCTTTAACAGTTTGCTGCATATTTTTTTTATGTTTTTTGGATTTAGTTAAGTATTTATTATTATAAAAAGGATTTAAGTTATAATTATTTTAGTTTTTTTCTGAAATAGAAACTTAAACATAGGGTATAAACGGGATCCCCTGTTGTCGAGAAATAGTTTGACATTAGTGACAGTTCTCATTTAATTATTTTCTCACAATCATATGATGGAGTTAGACACTTAGCGACTTAAAATATTTACATTTTTGCATTTTTTGAGGCTGATATTGGTTTAATGCAACTTTTTTTTTTAAGTATGTTGGTAATCAGATAATGAAGCAATGTTGATAAAAATCTCATTTTTGAAAAATTTGGAGTTAGACAACTAGAGCCTTTAGTGGACGATAACCTGTTTATTTTATAATTTGTCACTATGAATTTTATTATGTTAAATGTTTATAAATAATTTAAACATTTATATATTCAAACAAAAATTAAAAAAAAAACGAATTAATAGTACAAATAAAAATAAAATTTAAAATTCAGTATCAATGTTTTTATCACATTGTTACAATGAAAACAGTGGACAGCGCCGTTTCGACCTCATTTGGTCCTGTGGCTATGTTGGTTAGATAAAAGCTTGCCTGCTGTCTTTTAACAAATGTTTCTTTTTAGTCTAAGAGCTGGTGGCCATTTTTATATCATTATTTTTTCCCAGCTGTATTTTAAATATGTTTTAAAAAAATTAAAGCTGTTTGCAGATCGCGAGGTCCTGGATCGGGTTCCTTTGGGTGCTAGAAGCTCCAAAAAGGTGGTGAAATAGGGTACCCGAAATATATGTTTTTAACTTATTACATTTAGATTGGTCTATTTTCACAGTTTTACACAATTATTCAGCTGGCCAAGGGGTAAAAAAAGACTACAAAAAGTTTATTTGATATAATATGTATAACTTATTATGTTAATAAAAAAAGTCGAAATAGTTTTCATTTAATCAAAATGTCATTTCATTCATTTCAAAAAGTTCTCATTTCTTTAAAAAATTGAGTATCACGTGTCTGTGGCTTGGTTCTCAAAGGGCGGATGTCACTTTGTCAATAGCAGCGTTTTCAAAATATTACATCAAAGTTGACGTGAAAAAGTTGCTATTGACAAAGTGACAGCCGCCCTTTGAGAATCAAGCCACAGATATGCCAAAGGCACTTTTTAAAGGCTGTTTTTATCCCTCGGCCGCAAAATAGCTTAATCTGAATGTAATAATGTAATTATATGACTCGGCAAGTCAAAAACAATTTTTTTGGTAGTTCATTGCCATAGCTTTTGGAGCTTCTAGTACCCAAAGATTGCGGATCCGGGGTCTAGCAATTTATAAATAGCTTAACTTGAATGTACTTTAAGACATATATAAAATACAGCCGGGAGAAAATAATGAAATAAAATTGGTCACCAGCTCCGACTATTTCGTTGAATTTAAAATTTTAATTACAGATACAAAATATTTGACTTTTTAATCAAATAAAAGGTAAACTATATATTCTTGTATATTAACTGTTAATTTATTTTCTTTTAACTTCACATTTGTTGCAGACAAAAGTATGCTCTATAGTCCAGTCAAATAGTACAGAACGCTCCTGTTAGTTTTTCACCGGGTGATTTCCGTAAGGGGTATCCACTATCTTGAATTTTAGGGATGAGTTGCTTAATATGTATCTTACGATAAAAATGCATATAACCAATTTTGTTAAGGAGAGAATTTCCAACAATTTTTCTTTGGATAATTATTTATCGGATAATAAAAGTGGTTTTAAGCAAACTTTTAGCTCATGAAATTTTCTATAAGTTTCATATATTATAAATTTTCATAGGTACTTTGGTACGGTTACAGAGGGCGCAACTTGACTTTCAGCGCCCACGATAACCGTAACAAAATACTTATGAAAATGCATCATATATACAACTTAAAGAGAATTTTAAGGACTACAAGTTCGCTCATAACCATTTATCCTCCGATAAATAATTTGGCTGAAAAATCGAAAAAACCAATTTCACCCCCAACATGGCAATTTTTGAATATTTATAACTCGGTTATTAATAATATATTAAAAAAATGATCCAAACTAAAATTGTTGGAAATTTTCTCCTTAACAAAATTGGTTATATGTATTTTTATCGTAAGAAGCATATTTAGCGAGATAACCGCACTCACCCCTAAAATTCAAGACAGCGAACACCCCTTACGCAAATCACCCGGTGAAAAACTAACAGGAGTATTCTGATACTATTCCTTACTACCCTTTAAAATATCAGCCTGTGTACATTTATTGCAATTTAACAAAGGAATTTCTCATTATTTGACTGGACTGCTATGCTAATGCATTCTGTTTCCTATGTTTATTTTATAAAAAATGCCTAAAGGCATAAATGCCATTTAGTAAAGGAGTAAATAATCGTTGAAAGGCACTTATTGAATTAAAAATATTAATAGTTCAGTATTTATAGATTACACATGACAAGCTTTTCAAGCATATGGACAAAAGTTCTTTTTTGTAACACATACTCTTTTATTTTTTTATTTTTGGTTTTAAGACTGGTAGTTTTCAAACACTTCTACTTGGTTCTTGTATTTTTATTGGATATATTTTTAGGTTTATAGTTTTTCAATGTAAACTTCAAAGAAATAGTTATTTAATGCTTTAACACTTTTTGGTTTTTTAATTTTTAATATCAAAGTAGCTTTTTTTTTAAATTTTAAATATCGTTTTATTTAATCTTGTCAGCAAAAAATATGTATTTATTTATTCCTATTAAATATTAGCTTATATATTAGGTTAGCTTATATAATATAAACTGTTGTCAATGCTTGTTTACGTGACAGCAACAAAAAGTAATTAAATAATTTATTATTGACCGTTGACTGACAGCTATGTCAAAATAATTTTAAAACTATAATTTTTTGATATTTGGGGTTACTAGACCTATGCGAACTCTTTTAAGTGTTCTCAAATAATTTTTTGCTTCGAATTCGCCTTGGCAAAAAATACTTTAGAATGCAGGGTTAATGAAAAACCTATCACAATTATAAAAAATATTTATGACAAAAATTATCTTGCCGCTGAAAAATAAAATTGTTAAAAATGTTATTGTATTGTTTGTGATAACATTTTTTTTTTTTTAAATTAGTATAAAATAAACAGTTAAATTGGGGTTTTTATTTGTTTTTATTTGTTTTAATTTTTATTTTGGTTTGAGGTTATTTAAATAAAACAAAATTATACGTATCCGTTCATACATAACAAACAAACCGTGAAAATAGGTAATGCTTTATATTTCACTGTAAACTCTCTACAGCGTATAACAATCCAACAGTGCAAAAAAATAATAAATAATAAAGGAAATAAAAAAACGAAACAATGGTGAATAAGAAGCCATTTTTTAATGTAATATTTTACGTTTTTTTTACATTTACATTTTGTTTAACCTCGTACTATTCTACTTAATAAAGCATCCCCTAAGTCCAGGACTTTTGTGAGCTAGTAGTAGAGGGAACCATCGGCTTTAATTGACTTTCTAACCAATTTATAGGGAGTGTTAGCTTCACTTACGCCTTCGCCAAATTTCAATTATTAATTAACTGAAAAAGGCAAATCGGCGCCGGTAAGAATCGAACTCAGGCTATTTTGGGTAGTAAACTCGTCAAGTACGACGCGCTAGTCCACTACACCAATCCTCCCATGGACAATATGATACCAAATTAATAATAAACATCTATAGATTTCTCTGATTTCCATTAAATTCCTGACGATAAAGATCAATATTTTCAAAATTTAAATTTTTTTATTAAAAATCCGATACGTGGGCAAATCAGATGTAATTTTTGAATTTATTATGGACCGTATACCAAATTCATAATAAATCTCCCCCCACCTACTTTGAAAAGTTGCATATTTCATGGTTCCAAAACAAAAGTTGCATTTTTCGATACAAAATACAAAAGTTGCATATTTCTCGAAAAGGTGGGGACTTTTTTTTAGTAATTAACTTTTTTGTAGAAGAAAAAAGTTGAATTTTGTGTTTTTAGACTAAAAAAAGTTGTAATTTTTGACCTTCTCCCTCCCACGAAATCTTCTTCGCTACGGCACTGGATACACACTACAAGGACTAATAGATAATAGTCTTAAAAATCTTTTTAGGTACAAGTATTAAATTAAAAACTTGTTATTAAAACCAAAAGTATTAAAAAAATGTTACACAGTTATTTTTGATGATTTTGTACATTTTAAAATTATCATGTTTTAGCTGTAGACCAGGGAAGAGTGTAGTAAAAATGTATAACGAAAAATGTTCTATATAAGCAAAAATGATTTAGTTTTCACAAAAAAATGCAGTCAATTAAAATATTTAAACGTATGGATATTTTTAAATTACAGATTTATTTGTTTTCAACGGTATTTAAAATTAATTATTTTTGCAATGATACATAGTTGAATACGTACATGTGTATGCATTTTAAAACTATTATTATGTATTGAGTATTTCAAAAAATAACTGTAAAATACTTTTCCTACGATCCCTTATAAAAATAACATTTAGCAAACTCTTTTGTTCTTCAGAAAACGCCTTATATCACACTAGTTTGATATTTTTATATCACCCTAGTTTGATATTTATGTATGTAGGTTTGCCTAATTTCACGTATGTAGGTTTGCCTTAATTTACGCTGTAGATTTTACGAATTTAGCTCACCTCGTTTTATATGCCATTTTCCACCTTTCATCACAGAATTTTATGATATCTTTTATGTTTTAAAATCCAAATATTTCTGTTTTTCATGTTAAAAATAGAAACTATAGTTATAACTTACTAGATTGACCAAGATGTAACTTGGGATGTTTTATTTATGTCTAGATTTTATAAAAATTACTTAATTTTTGATTTAGTTACCTTACAGTTTATAAAAAAATCAAAATACACGGTCTTTTTCTTATGAAATTGTACTATCTAAAGAAATCTAATTTAATTAGCAAACTGTCGCCTTGATTTACACTAGAGGCTTGCGTTATAGGCAACCCATTAAACATATAGGTATTGTATTGTATAATATTGTATTAAATTTAAAAACCAAGAAAACTAAAAGTAAAAGAAAATCATATTTCCTGTTTAACATACCTAAAAAGTCCTACTCGCGTGAAATATGTCACTTCCCACACTAGTTATGTAATATACTATTCTTTGACTCCTGGGAAGATGTTTTTACGAATGCCGAACTGGAAATGCAAAAGGTGTATGCCTGGCTTAACGAAAGTCTTCTAAGCTTGAATATTTTAAAAACTCAGTTCATCACCTTTTCTCCCACTGCAATTGGCCAACCACATTTAAATACTTTAAAAATTCATGAGTATAGTTGCAAACTTTCAGCCAATTGTCAGTGTAAGTTCATTAATAAAACTAAGACGGTAAAGTATCTGGGTATAGTTATAGATCAATCTTTGAAATGGGAGGAACATGTCACGAGTCTAGTAAGAAAACTCAGAATTCTAACCTATAAATTTTATCAAATTCGAGACATTTTAAATAAAAAAACTTTAATTATCATTTATAATGCTTTGGTGGAATCTATTCTTAGGTATGGCATAACTGCATGGGGTGGAAGTTACAACAATGTCATAAGTACTTTAGAAACAGTTCAAAATAGTATTCTAAAAATAATATTTAAAAAACCTCGGTTATATCCTACAGACTTATTATATACGGAAACAGATCTACCTAAGATTAGAACAATTTACATTACTCAGTGTATTCTATGGATAAACAAAAGTATATCTAAAAAAGGCCTCACATATAACAAAAATAGATCTACTAAAGCCAATTATCTACAAATACCATTGTTTAAAAATAATTTTCAACAAAGAACTGCTTTTTATTTTGCTCCTAAATTTCATAACCTTCTACCAAGAGAAATAACTCAGTTAATAGACTTAAAAAAATATAAAAAGTTTAAGTTAGAATCTAGAAGATATATAAATACACATCAAACTAATTTCCTAAATATTTTTAATTAAACTTATTCTCCTACAGTTCCAGTCTCAACTTTATTTAATATTATATTAAACAATTTCCTCAGTATTAGATATCAAGTATTGGTAGTTTAGAATTTCGCTTCTTCAAAGTTATTGAAACATTTCTTTTCTTTTGTCGCAAAAAACTTTTTGAAATTATATTGCATAATTAAAATAAAATTAATCAAAAGTAGTCTGTCTCACGCACAAGCTTTTGCTTAGGTGAAAGACCAAATTTATTTTTTTTCATCAGAATTACGAACTATAAAACCTTTTAATTTTCTCTTGATTAATTATAAACACTTAATCTATAAAAAATGTATTTTATGTATTGTAATATGCTGAAATAACCAGAATAAATAAAATATGTATATGTATATGTATGTATTCCACATAAAAAAGGAAAAATTTAACAACTAAAAATAACACATACCAAACCAATATTAGGGGGTTCCTTAAAATAACAATTTTTAAAGCCCCCTAGATGTTTTAGAATAGAAGTTAAGTTCGCAAGGCAATTCTTTTCCAAAATTTAAAAAAAATATATTTTTAAACTTAAATGGTTGGCACTTAAACCCTAAAATATATTTTTAATGACCCCTTATTTAGGCTCGTTGAAACACCTTAAGCTAGGGAGCTGAAATTTGTTGTACATCATTTTGAGAAAATATAAGTTTTGTTGTCTGTATTTATAATATACATGTTTACTATAAATACAAAAAAATCTGTATGCTGATCTTTAGGTTTATTTATAGACTTTTATTCAGTGCACAATTTTTAAAGGGAATTAATCAATTAATTAAAAAAAAAGAGTTTGTATGCCAATCTGGACATCAAACGGTAATTGTTCGAACTTTGTCCATTATCGATAAAACGAATCTTTTAATTAACAGTCAATTAATGCTACCAATTTAGTTAATTACGCTGTTAAATTGTTTGCAAATTAATTATTATTTAATTTATTAATTGATAGGAAATTATTATAGAAAAAATAGGACAATCATTATCAATTACACTGTTAAAATTTTTGTTATGAACTACACTCCAAACACAAGAACTTACGTATTGATTCACATTCCATATGATGAGATGTGATGTAATCATTTTACGACACCTGGAGTCTATTCTGGTTTCGAGCGGATTTTTTACGCCTGACATTTCGATGAATATGGGCGGAGCAACACGGTCTAGGCCAATCAAATCATCAGAAGAACTACTGTGAAGTTGGCTTTCACGCGTGAATAAAACAAAAACACAACTACTTTCAGTTTATCCGGTTAAATCATTAGGTCTCGGGAGTAAAACTTAAAAAAATGGTTAAATTAAGGCGCGTAGAAATAAAATATTGATTTACGTCTTGCAAGAAAGCAATGTGTCACGTGATCATATGTCCTTCTCACTTTGCGGTCCATAATTATCGAGCATGAGAGAGCATGTGGTGGTACCGTTACTAGCTTGAAACAAGATTATCACTTTATCTCGTAACACTGTTACCCTGTTATCTGCAAAAAAATCCATATGCACTTAATGTTTACATTCTACTTAATCCTTCCCTGTTGGTTTTTCGAAACCCGAATTTTTTATAAGTTCTATTAATCAAATTTAATTGAAAATTCATTAGATGAATAAATAATTAAGCTTAAAATCGTTTTATTGCTAAGGTGCACGATTAATTAGAAACTTAAGCCGCAAGGTTTTTAGGCAAAAACTTCTTCCCTTCGCTTTGTGGATAGCGGCAATGCAATTTTAATGATTTGTACTTCACAATCTAACAATATAAACTGCTACAACAAGTTTTTGCTAGTAAATAGAAAAATTCTGATTTAATAATACTATTGTTTTTATGTATTAAATTTATTAGTATAATTTCAAGTAATATTAGTAAGAAATGTAACTAGCTGCAGATTTTGTGACTAAATACTAAGCGATACATATAAAGTAAATGGCTAATTTAATAAATCATTAAATAAGGCAGTAGACGCCTTAACACTTTCAGTGCTCATGACGCACCGGTGCGTCATCACTTTATTTCTAGAGGGGCGACGCACCCGTGCGTCATGTTCACTGGTAAATTTAACGGTCAGTATTTGCGAAGGTGTCGGGATTGTAAATGCACGTTCGAAAAGTTCAGTTTCACTTATACTTGGCGTAGTCTGCATTTTGAATATTGGTTATCACTGAACTTGTTAAGAACACAATTCATATTTATTCTTTTTAAGTTGATACACATGTGTACATTAGATCAAGTGGGTTAAATTTTGACAGTATGTTTACCGTTACAATTTGTAACTGTCAAAAGATAAAAAATTCAAACTAATTTCACTGCACCGCAAAATTTTGTATTTTGTATATTAAAAATGGTTATCAAATGACCTTAAAGGGGAAGAGTGAGGGAAGACGCAGTGAGATGAAAGTTTACTTAAACAATAATTTAACCTTCTGCTAATTTTGGTATTGTCTAAAATTGGTTTGGATGTCTTTCTTTTACAAACTTTTTTAAAGTACGAAAATATTTTCTTTGTTTGCGATATTTTTCGCTCCGGTGTTCATAATCAAACCCCTCCGATTTTCACCGAAGTAAACTTATCTCTTACACAGGCGGTTAGACCCGATTTTCGATAAATGTTTAGATACTAACCTAAACTGGCCCGGTCCCCTGGATTCCAAATAAATCGCGACCCTTTTTCCGGGCAACTGTTTGCGACAATGTAAAATCGTTAATAACGTTTTTCCCAAGTTTTTCTACACCTTTCCGGAAAGAAAGCGTAAGTTTATGCGACCATAATCCGGGAAAATTCGTTGCGGGCAGAAAGACATTTCGATGAAATAGTGCTATAAACAGAAAATGCCTTCAAAAATACGACTGAATCAATAAAATCTTATCCCAAAATAAAATAATAAATTATTTTTTCATAATCTTGCAGTAAATTCTTACTAATTCAATTAGTACATTTACTTGGTATCATTAGTGGGAATCTATAAAGTTATTGACCTGTTGAAGTTTAGTTGTAATGTTAGTTTATCTAAGTGTAAGTGAATAAATTTATAATGACATTTTCTTAAAAGTAGTGTATGTGCGTACTCTAACCTTTTTATTATAAGAAATATTTTTTTCTTAAAGGTTTAGGTCTTCTTGCAGCCACATAGGTAGAGAATATATAGAGGAAATAAACGTTTGCGCAGGGTTCTGCGCTGCCTAATAACAATAGATAGAAAATTGACATCTAAACGGTAAAAATGGCGGTTCTACGTTGCCAATACCATTTCAACCGTATAATTTTTAATTGTAAAAACCAATAAATTTCCAATATTTTGCTACAAATTTTAATTTTAATAAGAACACTCAAAGACAGCATAAATTTACATTCAAACCGTTTAAATTCAAGCAAACGTAAATTTACATGGGTAGCAGGTACGACAACACTGCACTCTATCATTTTGTTATGAAATCGAATAACTGGTGATACTTTGTTTGTAGCGATATTTGTGGTATTTGCGTGTCTTTATAGTTTTATTTAGTTTATAGTGTTGAAATTTTTAACTTAAAAATTACTCGTTTTGTAAAGACTTGTAAAAATGTGAAAAACCTTTTTGAGGTTTTGTTTTTGACGTTTAAAAGGTAAAATTGGCAGACTAAATTTTACACATCTAATGTGTTTTTGTCTTTATCTAACACCCACTATAGCTTCTCTACCTATGTTCTTGCAGCTTATTCGTCTCTCTTTATTTATATTTGGCAAATATCTCTACAATACAGTCAGGATATAAATATAATGTTTTATACAACACACTGTATTAAACCAAAATTCTAGTGCTTAAAACCCTTTAATTAACTAATCCAGCTTTTTTATATACAACATTTTGTTTAATTTAGTACGTAGTATAACCATCCCTATAGTTTCCACAATAGGTAATAGGATTTAGAATTTCACTAAAATGGGGACAGTTGTCATTAAAAATACATTAAGATTTTACTGATACTCTCTGAAATCATAGGGAAACAAAGTTTTCCCTTGGATTTAACCGCACTTAAATATGTGATTAAAGGTGTATGATTCCCCTTAAATTTAAGGTAATACCAGTGGAAATCTATTAATAATAAAATAGGGTTTTGTATAAGGGGAAAATAATACTATTTGGGACTACAATACATAGTCAAAACTTTTTTTAGAAAATTGAAAACTAATAGACCACTGTTTATCTTAAAAATAGATTCTAATAATTACAAGGACTTTTAAAGAAAAATAAACGTAAAGATTCAATACTGTAGTATTTCCAAAAAAGGTATATATTTTTTAAACCTTCCCGCTTGTAAACATTCTTTAAGTTACTATGGTAACGCAAAATGCGCTTGCGTCGCGTCTAAGCCAATTGGCAAGGTCCGATTCACACAACCGTAAAAACGTTGAAATGCGCCATCACATCACACCCATTAACGAGTTATAAAGCGATTTTGTGACAAAATTTTGTTTCTACAGAGATAATTTCTATACACAAGTGTTTTTAGTGAAAGTTTTACCAATTCTCCTTTTTTTCACATCAAAATAGAGACCTGAATTTGCCAATGCACAATCCACTGATCTGTGCTGTAGTGCACATCAGGATAGCACCGTGTTAAGTATAAAAGCAGGACTACAAATGTATATAACACACTTAATTATATAAAACAAGGATTATCAAGTCTATTACACGAAAAAGGATACGAAGAGAGATAAGAATATGTATGTATGGCAGCAAAATAGTAGTAGTATTTATTGGTTTGGTTCATACAAAATCATTGATAAGGTACAAAATATAAAAGTTTTACTTGGTTATGTTGACATTCAAAAAAAAGTCCAAACGCTTCAGTGTAAATCACACTTCGTGTTGTATTTAGCACCAAATAAAAAAAAAATTATAGCATATTTGGAAATACTATAGTCCACACTATGACCCACATAGTCTTCTAGTTAAAACATTTCAGCAAGTTAAAACTTCTATATCAAAAAAGTGACTGAGTTTTCCAATTTGCATAAAGAAATTTGACAATTCATGTTACGAATAAGAAACTAAGAAGGAAAATGAACTGTTTATGCCAACGATCAAATATGTATAAAGCAAAACTTTAAAGGAATACAGGTATAACTTGTATAACTTTAATAAAGTTGAAACTGTATAATAAACTAGTTAACCTGTTTGTATAAAGTTTTTTTTGTTTGGTTTTGTGTATGTTGTCTTATTATAATCTTTAGAATTTTTTGTAATCATTAAAAAAATAACTAATGATCATATATATATTTTTTTTTATCCAATACATACAGATAATAAGACAAGTATAAGCTTTATTTTAAATAGATAAACTCAATAATAACCCCCGCGTGGCTTTTACTTTATTGAGTGGATAATTATTTATTTTACCCACTCAACTGTCACTTGTCAAATTATTTTCTTGTAAATGTCATTAAAATTTTTAATAAAAATATGAATTCCTAAGCTATTTATTGGATAAAACCTTGTAAAAAACCTCTCGAAAATTAACTTGGCTGGCGCCTCGCAGGTAAATTTTCTCATGGGCAATATCTTACTTTACCCACTAGAACCATAAATAACTATTATTTCTGAGTAAGTCTTTATCTATTTATCCGTTGAAAGAATCAAGCCTCTTACTTGAAATAGTGGTAAATAAATAAATAAATAAATAAATAACAATTTTATAAGGAGGTATTTAAAAAAAACTCACACTGCAAGCTGGATCAAATTGTA
Organism: Brachypterus glaber; assembly: GCA_958510825.1. Classification (NCBI taxonomy): domain Eukaryota; kingdom Metazoa; phylum Arthropoda; class Insecta; order Coleoptera; family Kateretidae; genus Brachypterus; species Brachypterus glaber. The sequence goes on from OY294051.1 coordinate 35,155,261, forward strand.
AAAGTCCCGAAGGATAAATGAAATGTTAAACCGAGGTTTGTATACTATTTGCCTTCTTTCCCACTACAAAAACAGTTTGAACTTACTCACAACACTGTACGCACTCTAATATTGTAACTCAAAATTTACAAAGTACACTTTTACCATGTTAGGGAACGTTCAAGTATTACGTAACGAAAATTTTGATCATTTTGGACCCCCAACCCCCTGTTTAACGCTATTTTTCTATACCATTAACATGGGCGTAACACTCCAAAATAACCCCTCCCCCCTAGGATCGTTACGTAATACTTGAACGTTCCCTTATTATGAATACTAGATCTAAGGTTTAATCCTTAAAGAGTTTATGATTTGTAAGGAATGAAAAATAAAATTATGAATTATCTACTTTTTAGTAAATGTCTACTTAATTTATATGTTTATGCATATACAATGCAATGTATAATAGTCTTAATGTTCTTTTATTACAAATCAATACCTTTTCCTGTTAAAAAGTTTCTATATCTTAAATTGAAACCGTAGACTTTAACAAATGATTAAAAAAAACATGCAATAATTCTATTTGACGTTTCTCCTGGAATTCGAGAATAAATCTATATAAAGTTATTCGGAGTAGTATTTTCTCAAATAAAAATACACGTACGAGTAAAAATTCCTTGCTAACAATGTGTGCTATAGTCTTAAATAAATACATAAATAAACTACTAGGATTTATATTGTTTGTTATATTAACTACCTTCTCCCCCAGATCTGAAGTCTTCTTTCCACAAACATAACAATCACGGTTACTACGTTTACACGTTTTAATGGTTAAACAATAAAAACACAGAAAAAACAATCCCTACTGTTATATTTTTAGCTCTTATTTAACTTATCTAGGTCGAATACAAAACAATTTATTTAAGACTTTTAATGTAAGTATATACCTACATTATAGTTATAGGTGTAGATAGATATATTTATTTATCAGTAGTAATATCATAAGTGCATGTTGAATTATCAATAATTTTTTTTCTGTATTAAAAAAATATTTTGCTTTATTTCCTTAAGCAAAATATTTTTTTATATACAGCAAAAAAGTTATGTATAATTCAACATGCACGAATGGTATTTTGAAAGACTATTTCACAAACAAAATAAGGAAGTATATAATTTTACAATGTTTTATGTTGTTTCATATTTAAATTAAAAATTTAAGAACTAAACAACAATATTACTTTAAAACTATAATTAAAAAATTAAATCTCAAATTTGCCGCGCTTTTTAAATCCACGAGGTTCACTTGTTCGCGAATGTTGCCAAGTCTAAACTTTGCTCGAGGGATATTTTATGCTTGAGATTATTCCAATGAAATAGTTGTTATCACATACAGCCTGTTCCAGAACTCGCGTACCGAAATTTGAGGGTATATTAAAAACCCTCTGGAAAATATGAAAAAAAAATAATAAAAAAATCCATCTTCAATACTAATTAAAAAGGAAGCTATTTAATCTGACCAATCCTGTTGCTGATGTTAAATTACCTAAAAATTAGTTTTTCCCTACTTATTAGTAACTATGGTTGCATTTTAATGGTTGAATCGTGCATTGTTTAAGACTTTCAACTTTAGAATCTTTTTAGGTTATTATATTTTGACAAAACCGACAGAGGCTATCAAATATTCTATTTTTATAGGGTCACTCCATCCGGCGGTGGTTTTATGATACCCGTCTTAGACGGCAGCAACAAACTGCCGCTGCAACTCCATTCAGCGCGCTGAATGTAGTGTTTTTTTTATTAGAAACTCAGATCTTTTAATTGATTTACTGGCTATAAATTCTTAATACAAATTAATAAAATAAAAATACAATAACTGAATTTTATTTATTTATTTCAAAGTAATGAACATAGGAAAAATTTTTATCGGTGTTCCGAAAAGAGAACATTCTAGCTAGAATGTAATTTTAAGATTGGTGCAGAGGGCAAGGAATTTTGGAAGTTTAAACGCAAACAGAAAAGTGGTTGGAGACACTTCGCGAAATGCAAAAACTGTTGATAATAAAGAAACTGTCATTTAGACTTTTGAAGAGTAATCTGGAAAAAGCATTAGTATCGTGGCAAGAAATCTTGATATGTCTTTCCTGTGTTTAATGAACTCTAAAAGATGAAGAAACGCATTATTTTTAGCAAACTCGCGTTCAATGTATGAAGCATGCTAAAGAATATGTTCAAAATGACCTCCACCAACTTGAACACATAAAGCAGCTCTTTTTAACAGACTTCTCCTGGCATTAATAATCATATTTGGAGTTACTGACTCAAGCGCTTCATGTATTCGGTCTCCTAGTTCTTCTACAGTGTCTGGCATATTTCTATACACTAAATTTTTTACATGGCCCCATAAAAAGAGGTCCATTGGAGTGAGATCAGGGGATCTAGGAGGGCACCTTCTGGGACCTCCACGGCTGTATATTAGCATTTAAATAAAGATCATTGCTGTTTTTGTTTAAAAGTTAAGTTTTCAACTGAAGAGAAATAAAATAACGGGTGTTTCCATCCGTAAAAAAACAATTTCCTATCGGTTTCTAATAAACTTTGGCTGTACTGGTACCATTTGATGTTTTGATTTTCGTAATTCTTTGCTGCAAATATATTTTTAATAAATGTGTTAGATTTTAGTGGCCTGTTTTTAATACCAAGATTCATTTAATAAATTAAAATTTATGAATATCAGTGATTTCAAGCTTTTAAGATGGAAAGTGCATAAAATATAATATATTATCTGAAATTAATTAGGGTTTATACCTAGGATGTTGCTAATCGATAAAAATAAATCAACTAAAGGTAAGCTTCACAAAATAAAAACACATTTTGCAAAAATATAACATTTATAAAGATGTCAGTAACTGTCAGTTTCTTGTTTTCATAGTAACCAAGTGATAATTGCACATGTGCAAAAATTATCAGATTCATTTTGATCTGATTGGTCAAGAAACTAAAAAAGCAAGGTTTCGATTGGCCTATATATTGTTTCTGAAATAGTCAGTGTAATATGATACATAATATGTATATTATATATGTGTACACAGAATAGACAACCTATACTATATAAACTTAGTCTTGTTACAAGATTGGGAGCACTTAACAAATTACAACTGACAGCGAACGTGTTAAGAAAAATAGATTTTTAATACATCGTTTTAAAGCTTTAATATTCCTCTACAAATTAAAAAAAAATAGTTTTCTATCTCTATTAATAAATCCGGAAATTAATTTTGAACGCGACCGTATATTTATACCACTGCGCGTCGGCAGTCAACGTGTTAAAGCATATTTTAAGTATAATGCATGAATTTTTGGATTTGCGTAAAGAAATTTGAAGATTAATGCTATATTTAATTGGTAAAATTGGTAAAATCCTTAGATACCGTTATTACTAAAACTGAAACTGAAAACTAAAATCGAAATATATTTAACAATAATGTCAAATAAATGTTTTAATTGACAACCCAATAACAATCTTCACCGCTTGTTTGTATCTGGATCTTGTTAAACGTCGAATTTCAATTTATAGACGTTGTTTCGCATAAAAACAATAGAGTAGGATTTTCGCTAGAAAATTTATAGCTCTAATAAATAATGTCAGCAGAAACTCGAGGATATGCAGATTTAAGGGAAGAAACCAGACAAATCTAGTCGCAGGTGCTCAATATTAGTTCAAGAAACTATATATTTTCTCTAAAATCTCTATTAACCCATTAAAGGCTAACAAATGATTTATCATACTTTTCTTCAATTACAATAACAAAGTTTAAAGTATGTTACAGTATTCAGAAAAATTAACAATCGGTAAATAATACCAAAATTTTGATTAGTAATAATATAAAGATTGCAACCACACACAATTACACACTGATAAAATAATCGATCCTTTTTTTACTTTTTTTTGTATCAAAATGTTGGTATTATTTACGGATTGTTATTTTACTAAATACTGTAACATACTTTAAACTAGATCAATAACACAACTACAACTTAAAGTATACCAAACTATAACTGTGATATAATTTACCAAATGTTACAGTATTAATAAACACGTTGCGTGGGGATCCAAATGTACCAACACGGTCTCTATGTTACTATGACAACCTTTTGTATACAATACACACATTTCAGTATTTAATATCACAATTAAAGTATTAAATACCAATGGTGCCGATATAAATAAAAAATATGTATTAACAAACAATATTCAGTATTAAAAATACAACGAAATTGTTGTTATGTACTTTCAAGAAAGGTTATTATCTAAGAACATGTCAACTACTTTTATTTTATCTAAAAATATATGTTCGTTTTCTGGACTTAAAACTTGGCACAGGTGGCGCTGATAGTCGTTTGCAGGTGCGTTATTCGCCAGGGCGCGAGTATATTGTTACATCTACCCCTCTTGAATGACGGTCTTATCCTATGTTTACTCAGTGCTATGCATAGTAAATTCAAGCCATTAAAATACTTAGATTTATTTCTATTTGCTTAATTTAATACTCCCTGGATAGAAATAACAAGCTATAAGGATATATAAAGATATATAATCCTTCGTATGTACTTGTGTTCTCTCCGTAATAAAAATATTAGGCAAGTGAAGGTTGGTTTATTTAATCATTAATACTAAACTAACTTTCCAACTTTCCATTTAACCAATAAAATTAAATAAAATGTATCAAATAATTCTGACATTTCTCGAAAACGTTACGCCGCGTTACAGAGGGGGGGGGGGGGGGTGTCAGTAAAAATGTTACGTAACACTTAAAAAATTATAAACTTAAAAAATGTTTATTGGATCACGTTTTTAACAATGATCTAGGCTTAAAGAGACGGATTCCTTGCAAATTTTATTGCACACGGCGTGGTTAACAGTTAACTAAATCCTCTAAACAAAAACAATTAGAGATGGAAAACCATAGCCAATAACCGGTTTTCGGTTAACCGGTTTCGGAAATTACATCAGACCGGTTTTGGGTTAAAACACGGAAGCAATAACCGGTTAAAAACCGGTTTAAACCATAAAGCAAAATTTCTTTTCATTTATTTTTACTTTTTGTAAAATGTTACGTAAGAAATAGGGGGGGGGGGGTGTGGGGTCTCGAAAATGTTACGCCGCGTTATATGGGGGGGGTGGGGGTCAAAAATGGCCAAATTTTGAGTTACGTAATACTTGAACGCTCCCTAACCATATCATATTTAAGATAAATAAACTAAGGTTGCTAATTTTTCACAACAGGTTTTTATGTGTGTCTTAAGAAATTTTTTCATTGAACTTCACTTTCCCCAACAGTCCTAGGAGAGTCTTGCGTTAGTTTCTACGTTTCTTGACATTTTATATGCAAAACGATAATTTCTGTGCTCTGCTTGCTCCTCTGTGTTTGTCCGCAAAAATTTGTGACCACGATAACTTAAGAACGCTTTGAGATACCGACTTAAAATTTTGACCATAGGTTTCTTGTCCAAAATTATCGGCTAGGATTGTTTTGGGGTAAAATTGGGGCGGGTTTAAGGGGCAATGTTTCAATTTTTTGTTTTTCGAAAAAAGATTTTAATTAGGTTTTGATTTGTTACTCTTCTGTCTGTAAAGTAAAGAGTTTTATATTAAATACCAGACCGGCAATTAAATTCTTCCAATGAAGGGATTTTTTAGTATTACGCAGAAACAAGCAAGGATTTCAGTATGTAAATATATTGATTTCAAAGAAAGCCATTGAGGAAATCAAACCAGATGCGTAAATATTGAATTAGGGATTAAAAGGAATAGCAGGAGGATATCTGCAAATTAGTTTCTTCAGACATTTGCAAATACCAGTTTTAAACTGTAGCACGTGACCAAACTTACGGTCAAAAATAAATAAAAAATGTACGAAAATTGATTGTACTAAGCTAAAAAATATCCGCATATCCAAGATGCAAAAACGATATTTTTCTGGCAAACAGATCAATAGCTAAATAAGGATCCGTTAAGCGCAAAAAGTTTTAAACCTTTGTTCTATGTTTAATGTACCGAACTTTATTCATTTATAATATTTTTGGTACCTTACCCTAAAAAAATTATTAAGAAATTAGGTTGTTAAAAAAAATCATTGAACTTCAACCTTCATTAAATTTAAATTTTGTCACTGCTATTTTAAAAGAATGCTATATAAATGTAATTACAAACATGGCATTTAGTCCCCATTCTAATAAATAAGGTCTAAAAAAAAAGAATTATTATCCATTTTCTACATCCCTTTTTACAAAAAAAGCTTCCCGTTGCGGTCCTAATTTTTATTTTAACCCTTTGCTAAAACAGACGATATTTTAGTGGGTTAAATGGACGTGATTAGTAAAAGGATCGTAGAAAGAAAAGATTTTTTTAATTTAACGGATATTTTATCAGCTGATAATTATAATTTTTTGTAAATCTATCCGCTTACTTTTTTTGACAAACTTCAAATCATACAATAATCAAAAACTATTTTTAAATAATTTTTAAAAACAAAATATTATATTGTATCCATACTGTAAAAAAAGGTAGGTATATAATTTTTGTATGTGGGTAAACATTTTAAAAAATCTTACACGTATATGAAATTTTATATAATGTCATATAATTTTATAACTAAATTAGACACCGTAGAACAATTTCTATATAATTTATACGTTATTTAATGTATAGAATTATAGTTTTTTTTTTAAATATTAGTATTGTTATTTCTACTAGTACTTTCTTTTCAATAGAGTAAAGTATTCTTTAAATAAAAATAGTTGAACGACAACATTTATTGTTAAAACTCATAATCAATAATGACGGCTTTTGTTGAAAATTTTAATAAATTTACGTATTCTGTAAAAGCAAAAGTTTTAATATAATCAAATTAAAAAGTTCAATATGTATTAATAACTTTTTTCATTAAAAATACCATCAAACAATTACTGAAAAAAAAAAAAAGTATAATCTCGCAAATTATAAAACAAAAAATCCATTTCAATTAATTTTGGCGCGTTTTGTGTTGAAATAAAATTGATATAAAAACGGGAAATGCTAAATTAAATCCCTATATACAATGTATATTATACAATGTATACAGTGTGATGCAAAAATTGAAAAAACTAATTTATTAACTAAGTAAATATGACAACGAATTATTCATTTCATATATGCCAAACGAATGGTGAATTTGAAATAATACCACCATTTCTTTCTTAATTTCTTTTGCCTCAAAGTAAAATGAGTTTATTTAACGTACCAACCTAATTCCTGAAGATGTCTCGAACAGTAAGAGACGAAACGTCGGAAAGTAAAAATTTATTAACACTGTTTAAATCCGAAAGTGAAAGTTCTTTATATGAATAATTACTTGTAATTATTTTTAGTTATTTAAATGTTTTATGGTATAATGGTATAATGGTAAAAACAAGACAACTAGTATGAAACAGAAGGCATAATTGAAAAATTGGAAATAATTTTCATAGAAGAAATGTCGAGATAAACTATGAACAAAATTAAATTTTAAATTATTATAGTATTGTTAACACTCTGTGGTATAAACTACCTTTTTCAAAGGTCCCAAAAATGAGTATAAATAAATAAATAAATATAAATATGGGGAATGTTAGGATTAGCTTAAAGAATGGTGATAGTAATGAATTTATTACAACATTTTTAAAACAAGCCGTATAAAACTGTAAAACTTAGGAAAGCCTTTATAAATATTTAAAACTTACTTTGCCTTGCAAATAGTAGTTGATTGAAAGAATTTGTTTTGTGGTTTTGTAGCAACGAAAGATTTTTATAAATGAGAAATGAATAATTAAATACACAGCAAAAATTCCGCAAATAGTGTTCTATAGTGTGTAGTTTAGAATTTCTAGTTCTAAATACATAACAATAGTATATTATTTACCAAGTAAGAGAAGTTTAACATTTTTGACCTGCGGGATGAGTGCGCTAGCGCGAAGCCCGCAAGACGCGGTCTAAAATGTTAAATCTTCACTCACGTGGAAAATATAGTATTTTTTTCACTACCAGTACAATTAATTAGCTATTTATTTATTTATTTTACTAAAATTTAATGAAAACGCTTATAAATTTAAAATATCACGCTGGCCGATCGCGGTCATTAAAAAAACAAATGAATAACTTGACATTTCTGGCAGAAATTTTCTGGTGATCTGCTAAAATTATTAAGTTAGAAAGTGTTTCCGTGTTAAGTGTAATAAAATATATAAAAATGGAAAGTGAACTGCAAAGTGATGATTCTGGTACTCCCCCAGAAATAAGGGGACAGGCGAAAACTGTGAGGGAGAATCTATTGCCTCAAAAATCAATATATGGGTTGTACCTCTAGTAATCTATGATCCTTACGGTAATATATGGGTTGTATAATCTATGGTTGAATATGATGGACCAATGATTTTCACTTCTCGAAGTATTTTTTGTAAAACATGTTTTATAGGTACTAATTTAGTTAATATTTTTTAATTTATCATGCAATAAATAAATTTGGTGCCTAAAGACACTTATAAATAGCAATGTGATTTAATAATTAAGTGAAACGTCAGATGCCAAAACAGCTGAATAAAAATTCATTATTAACCATGGTGCAATTTCATTATTTTTAGAACCTCTGACGTCATAGGTAGAGAAATAATATTTCTACTAATGAAAAGAACAGTAATAAAGATGTGGTTTTAGGCTAGTGGTGAAAAAATATTTTTTTTTCACTACTAGCCTTAGAACGTACCAATTTATCATGTTTTTAATCTGAGAAATTAAATCTCTGCACATACACTGATCATTTTTTCTCTCCTAGTAGGAGTTAATTTTATAAACAATTGATAACTGTCACTTGATTTTCCTGACATAACTGCTACGCAGCTCGGGATTTAATAAAAAATATATTCTCTACCTTGGTAAATAATTACTATTTTATTATATTAATATATTTTAGAAATGTTTTTTTTTCATAGAAGTGAGTATAATTAGTTACTTTAAAAATTAGTATAATTATACCACTCGGATCCGTGGACGATTGTCTGTGAGACAAAAGATTTGAAAAGTGCCGTCTGTTTTCATGAAATTTTCTCTTTTTGCAAGAAATAATAAATGATACTAGTATTCATTTATTTTTTTCTTTTGTTTTCATTAATCACAGAAGCGAAATATGCTTAGTTTGTCTTTCCTTAGGAAAAACGTGATGCGGTGAAAAATAGGTTTCATTTGGAACCCCAAAGCAGAAATAAAAACTGGGGATGAAATTATTTGGTATATGTATTTGCACCGCAATGGACTGTGAGAATTTTTATATTTGTCTTTTCTATCATAAACACATGTCCATATTTTAGATGAATTTGTGAAAGCATACTCTTATGGGTACGTTGGTAGCCTGAAAAACTCACAAACTGTCCACTTCTCTATTTGAAAAATAATCTTTCAAGAGATGATTTTTATCACAATTTTTTAAACAATATTGTGTTAAAGTGCCTTTACACTATTATCTCACAATTTAAATTTACAATAATTAGTTAAATCATTTTAGGTTAGGTTTCGGAGTATCGGGGGGTATTTAAAACTTTTTTTCTTCAAATTGTGACTTCTCGACAGGAATTTTCCGTCGTTTTGGAACAATTTAAAATTCAAAGTTTCTCATTTGTTAACGTATAAATATCTAAAAACATTTTAACATAAAGTAGAATTTTGTACACAAAATTACAGATATAAATACATGTTTATTTATCTGTAATTTTATGTACAAATTTTTATTTATTTAAATTTTTATATATAAAGTCAAACTTTGATAAAATGTTTTTTTATGTGTATACGTTGACAAATGAGAAACTTTGAATTTTAATTTGTTCGAAAATGACGGAAAATTCCTGTCGAAACGTCAATATTTGAAGAAATAAGTTTTTTTATTGAATATACCCCAAAAACCTAACCTAAAAAATTTACAATAATTGTAATAACTATAACTATTATTATTATTATTATTATTATTATTATTATTATTATTATTATTATTATAATTATTATACTAGTCTATATTATTATGCAACTGGTAGTATCTTTAATTTTTGACACCTAACCCATAAATAAGTTTTTCCACTTCGTTTTTAAAATAATTGGTTATTTACACATACAAGGCTATTGCGATTTAATGGGTTATTAAATTGTTTTAATTTCGTAATACAAGTTTTCAATTAATTAAAAAAAAAATCTGTATATTTCTAAAAAAAAATATAGCTACCCTACCTATATTTCAAATACACATGTGATATATCAAACGTCGTATTATTTTGGTATCAAACAAATTTGATCTAACAAGTAGAGCAAACGTGGATATGGAGTTAAAGCTCAAACGCAGCTTTGAAAGCTTCGATACGATTTTGTATTGAAGGTTATACAACTAGAAATCGTCAGGATATCGATTATATTGAAATTAGCCTTATTTAGCTTAACTTTAGCTGGGCTTATTTCAACCCATTATTATTTGATTTTGCGATTAAATATTATATATTATTATTATGCCTTAGTAAAATCAAGTTGAGACATTCTATTCAAATAAACTTTATATTTTAAAAAATTTTACAATGTTTTTTTAGTAATTTTATATTTTATATATTTAACAATGATATCTTGTTTGACTTAAGATTTTTTTTTACTTTCTAAATTATTTTCGACGCTACTTTTTGGTTTGTTTAAAATGCTGGTAACACTAGTATATAAACAAAATTAATTTATTATATACAAAGAAAATCCATGTTCTAGGTCATATAATACATATAACATTTATTAATAACAATCGTAGGTTAAAGTTCGTACAAGACAATTACTAGTACTAGTAGCAAAATATCTGTTTGTGTTATTGTACAGTCGGTATTATTAAATTTCAACAGAATTATCAACAATATATCTTAGTTATCTTTGTTTTAATTCGCTGGCTTAATAATTAACAAGTTGGAAATGGATTCCTAAGATACACTGTTCAAAACAAACAATAAATTGTAGTAAGCTTAAATTAGGATATTTCTCCTATTCGGGACGATACATACTGGGTGTCCCACCAGGTTCTTGACAAGCTATATCTCCCTTATTTGAAAAGATAGAATCTTTTGCAAAAAACAGCTTACATGGGAGCCATTGAAGTTTTTATTGAAGTATCCAAAATCAGCCCTTGCTTTCCCACCCCCTTGAAACCACCCCCAACTTCTATTTTTCAAATAGCACACCCCCATTTTTATCAAAGAATATGAAAGTAAATTTTATTCTCAATTCAACCATATATTATAAGTAGTATCTTATTTCTTAAAGGGGCTCCAAATAACAACTATTATTTATTAATAATACTGCCCCACCAGGTTTTAGACGGGCTATATCTCCGTTGTTTAAAAAGATAAAAAAAATCGAAAAAAACAAAATTAAATGCGAGTCAAAGTAGAATTTACTGATTTATGCAAAACTACCCCTTATTTACCCACCCACTTGAAATTTAAATAGCACCCCCCTATTTTTACTAAAGAATAAAAAAGAAAATTTTATTCTTAACTGAACCATGTATTATAAGTAATATCTTATTTTTTTAAGGGGCTCCAAAGTACAACCCCATCAGATCACAAGCAATATTTTTCATAAAAAAAGTCCAAAAACTCACGTTAGGTTATATTTAAAAGAGAACTGATTAATATATCGAAAAATCACCCTTAATAACCCGCTCTCTTGGAACCACCTGCAACTTTGTTCTAAATACCACCCTATTATTAATAAATAATAATTGTTATTTGGAGCCCCTTAAATGATAAGATACCACTTATGATACATGGTTCAATTTAGAATGAAATGTACTTTCATATTCTTTGATAAAAATGGGGGGTGCTATTTAAATAACAGAACTTGGGGGTGGTTTCAAGGGGGTGGGTAAGCAAGGGGTGGTTTTGGATACGTGAATAAAAACTTCAATGGATCCCATTTAACGCTGTTTTTTGCAAAAAATTATATCTTACCAAATAACGGAGATATAGTTTGTCAAGAACCTGGTGGGACACCCGGTATATTTCTACAAAGAAGGATTTATCTAAACAGACGTACTGTTTTTTAGATATGGCCCAAGTATAACCTACATATAAATATTTATTAATGTAACAGGGGAAAAATGACATCGTGACGGTTTGTTTTAATTTTATTTTTAGTTTAATTCTAAGATCACAAAGAAAATTAAAGGATCTGCCTTATATTTTGTAAAAAATCTGAATATATAAAACTTTAAACTCCTAGAATATTTTGCTAAAAGTTTAATTTATCTACTATATTTAATGTGTTTAATAAGAGAGTACTTGGGTTATACAATTACTGAGAAAGTCCAAACCAGAGCCTTCTAGTAATAATTATAAATATAATTATTGTAAAACTAATAATTTTAGTAATAGTATATCATATTTTTGTGAAAACAAATACAGTTGATTAAACTTTAAAGCTTTTTAAATGTTTTGGTAAATGTTTAATTTATATGGTGTGTTAAACTCTTTGAGACCCAATTTTTATTTTTTTTGTATCAACTTTTTTTATGGTCATTGACGATCAAAGTGTTTTTTTTTGTTGTATAAAACAAATATTTTACATAAAAAAAATAAAAGTGGAACATATATGACCCAGTAGGTATCTTATTCGTGCTATACTGTAGGCTGTCTTACTGGGTATAGTATGACAATTTCGGAATATGTTATTAGGATAAAAAATTAAAAAGTAGTTTTGCTATTGTTAATAAAATTTAGTAGAAATACGCTCCAAGTAACTAAAAAAAACTCTTAAATAATTTTACAACGTAAAATAGAACATGCAGTGCACAAGTGATGACTTAAAACAGGATGGGACATATATGTCCCACTGGGTTTCAAAGGGTTAATAAAGTTAACATAAAATATGAGTTATAATAATTATTATAATTGGGTTATCTAATATTAGATAATAATACTATAATTATAGAGAGAGGATTAAAACCGATCCTTAAAATAATAATAATAATAATTGTCATAAAACTAATGGCATATCATAATACTATGGAAAAGACTCAATGACCTAAAAACATAACATTTAACTGCTAAAACCGTATAATCTTTTTTTGAAGCAGTGTATGTAAATAACGTATAACAGTGGCGACTTGGGTCTAATTTTCCAATCCTATGCATCTGTTATCAATTGGCATAATAACACCAACTATGTACCAACTAGCTAACACGAATAAGGCGGTTTTAATTCAATTTAACTAATCCTCCTGGAAGAAGGGTGCCCCTCCCCGCAACGAAGTGGAAAAGGGTTGAGAAGTAAACTTTAATAAGGTGATTAGCCGAATTAAATCGATACGTTGGACCCCTGGGTGATAATACCGCGTAAATTCTCGCTTAATTAAATAAAGGATCAAATAAAAATATATTTTTAGATCAACTTATTGTAGGACTTTTTTATCCCTTTCGGGCATTTAGATATTCAATTTCCTTTATTATTATCATCGATTTCAAATATAGTCTTGTCAATCTGAGAATGCGACTCTGACGTCACAGCACGTAAATTAAAAAGCACTCGTAGTATAACTGAAACTTATTTATTAAGAAAGACCTAATACATAATTATTATATAGAAAATGTATATAATAGTATATTAAAGTACTAGTTTCATAACATACGTTTTAGCGCACGAGTACAAACAAGCCACTCGCGGCGAGTTTTCTAAAGTACTAGTGCTCTAAAAACGTGTTATGAAACGAGTGCTTTATACTATTTTTTCTATTTTGCTCTAAAATTTAAAAAACTTACATTTAAATTGATGACTGATTTAGGGATTTTTGTTTTGGGTTGGCATTACAGTTTACACTATGTTTAAAATTCTAAGAACAAATGATATTTTAATATATTTTATAGTCATCTCTTCTCTTTTTACTGCAATTAAACAAGCCACAATTTTAACATGGTAAAATTAACCTAAACACAAAATTTTGTAGAAAATTCAACTATTTCTAAAAAAAAATAAAATAATGACAAATGGAATAAAATGGAAACAAGTATCAAGTATTTGATTTTATTGCAACAAGTATCAACACAAGTATCACAAAATGTAAGATTTATTTCTCTGTGTGTGTGTGTGCAACAATTTCCTAAAATTTTAATAGATTAAACTCGATCTCCAAATAGGATTAATTGTATTTAGTAAAATATTTACGCTTATACGAAAAGACTTTGCGAAAACTCTTATAGAACTTAGATTGAATAATCCTTAGAGAGGAAATTTCATTTGTATTATTACTACTATTACTATAATAGTATTAAAACAAAACTTAAAACGTTTCTTTGTTCCTTAAAATTTAATTTTAAAATTAAAAAAGTTTTTAAACTTATAATAATTTCTTGTAAACTTGAACTTTCTCTAGTTAAGTACTAACACATATTTTTTTCATATACCTGCTATTATTTTTTTTTCTGATTTGGAGAGCTTTTCATGGCTTTTACTTAGTAACTAACTCATTTTTCAAAGTTTTTGGTCTTTTAATTTCCTTTTATTTAGTGTAATTTTTGAAGAATAAATTACATAAATCCCATTGTTTAAACATTTCTTGTATTTGTTTTATCTTCTCTCATCAGCAAGAAGGTCGTATTCGACAATTTTACGAAAGTTTAACATACTTTTTAGTATCCTTGCACCGTACGTCAACATTTATGCTACGAAAATAAGTTGCATATTTAAGATATGTAATCACTGCAAAATATCTGCAAAAAAAAGATAGAAAATTTATTTTTTTTAAACAAACAAAAAATGCAGATACAACTTTCTTAATTGGCAGTGAGAAATACCGTTCGAGTGCGAATTGATTTTATTTTTCTATATTTTTTTATATTAGGGAACGTTCAAGTATTACGTAACGCAAATTTTGATCATTTTGGACCCCCCCCCTGTAACGCTATTTTCCTATACCATTAACATGGGCGTAACACTCCAAAATGACCCCCACCCCCTCCCTAAGAGCGTTACGTAATACTTGAACGTTCCCTTATGTATTTTAATTTATTATTAGAAAAGGCACATACCAATTTCAAACATAAATATATATATATATATATATATATATATATATATATATATATATATTATATTAAAAACTATCGCTATAATGTATAAATCCTTGCAGAAACGAGAATTTTGTATAAAATAAGTTGTCATGCCAATTTGCTTTTGCATTTAAAACATCCAGGTTAAAAGTACCAATCACACTTAAAAAAAAAACAACATAAGACACTTTATAGAAAGAATACTTAAGAATTCAACATGGAAAGAACATGGTGTTTTTTCAGATTTGCAATGCAAAGGATCAAGTAAGAAGTTTTTAAAGTTAAAACCTTTGATAATATTGACCTTTTAGTAACGTTTCTTACTTTGGGCTTTTTAAACTAAACTTTCTTGGCCATTTTCAACAAGGAACAAGTGATTAATGAAAGAGCATTTTAATTTTACATTTTAAAGACTTTTTAAAGTTTTTAAATTTAGACGTTTTAACTACTGAGAGGAAACATTAATCATAGGTATTTAGTAAGTGGCTTTTTATACTTTGAACACTACTCTCAAAATTGTTTCAGTAAAATTTGAATAGTATTATAATCTAAAGATCTATTTGAACTTTATGACGAATTTACAACCAAATTTTTAAGCTCTTATTTATATGTAATGAACCAAAAATAACAAGCTAAATATCCTTTTCTCACTACCAACTAGTTAAGTTAATATTACTTAATCAAAAAGTCGACAGTAATCGAAAGTACTATATCGAGCACACTTAGTGATAGATGAAATCAATACAAACAAAACCGTAACTAGACAGAAAAAACGATTTACCGGTAAAGGACACGAAGTGTCCGACACTTACGGGGGACACCTAGACACAAGACTACTATTCTTGATTTTATAGAGCGATTCCATAAAAAAATGATTTTTTATATTGTCAGATATATAAATGTTAAAAATATTATTAATAAAATACGATTTTAACTCTTTGGTAGTGAGAAAAACGTAATGCGCTACTCGTAGGTAAGTTTTTTTCTGTCTTCTGTCGTGTTTATGGACCTCAGCTCCGCTTCGGTCCACAAAATACGACCTCACACAGAAAAATACACTTACCTCTATTAGGAGCGCAAATAACTATTCCAGAAGGGGGGCAAATATAAAAATATTGCCCCTTACAATATTTTTAATTCGCTATATATCGGAAACTTATAATCCTGAAAGTAAAAAGCTTTGTAAAAAAATTGCTTTTTAAAATGTTCGCCATTTTACACATTTTCTCGACATTTCATGAGATTCGAAAAGGAAAAAAAATCTATATTTTCACACTTGGTAGATTTTTTTTTAAACTTGTTTGATAAATATTATGTTAAGGGATTATTTATTTTAAATTAATAATTTATAATAGATCATTCTACTTTTCAAACATTTCGTTTTAAAATTAAAAACTTTATCAATATAGCTTTAAAGTTATAAAACAATATTTAAACATTTATTATGACAATACCAGAAATATTTGAGTCTGGATCATACGGCCGAAGAAATGCTATATTCTCCAGAGGTTCTCAATATTTGATTAAAACAATGAATTTCTTATGCATTGTTACACCAGGCGAGCTTTTATTATTTAATTAGCTAAAGCTAAATTATTTAGCCTAAATATAATCCTATTTGATTCTTAAAATATATCGTCTTCTAAATTCTGAAACATTGTATCTGAAAAATGCCTCCCATTAAAAAAAAAACACCAAACCAGCAAACTACCAAACCAAACCATTTTTAACGTAAACCAACGCCTCCCATTAAAAAATAAACACCAAACCAGCAAACTACCAAGCCAAACCATTATTAACGTAACCAACGACTCCCACTAAAAAAAAAAAACACCAAACCAGCAAACTACCAAACCAAACCATTGTTAACGTAAACCAACGCACCCATTAAAAAAAAAACACTAACCAGAAATTCGTGAGTATTTTAACAATTTTTTGTTATAAAAATTTCAACAATTATTTTATTATATTTATTAATTTTCAGAGAATAGTAATAAGCAACCAGTATATGTATAAATACTTGCCAACGCTTTGAGAGCCACTGAAATCACTACTACTACTACAAACCTCGCTTTCGGCCGTATAATCTTCGGCCGTAATACCCACCTCGAAATATTTTGTGATTTTATTTATTTTATTTTAGTCAATTTTGGGATCCTGCATATATTTATTTTACTACCAACTCTAAAAAATTAAATATATCATGCCTTAAATAATTTTTGATTGTGTGGCTTTATAATGGTAATTTTATATGATGAAATTCTTCACAAAAGAGCAAGCCAAATGAAAAGGGATTAAAAAACGTGCATTGTGCCTTTTTGAATGGTCCGTGTGTTGAAATTTACGTGAAACAAGCCGCAAGGATAAGTATCCCTTCGTTATTTTATAGTAAACTCTTCAAGTTGAATTTTATGTGTAAAAAAAAATTGTTTTATCTAAAAAATGTCTTTCTGGAAGTTTGTCCAGGAAAATTTATGACCAGGATTGCTTTAAACTAAAGACTTAAAATATGGAATAGAAGTTCATTATTCAAAGTGATAAAAATCGAGGTGAGACAATTGGGTCAAATATGGTAAAAACTATTACTTTTTGTGATAAAGTGAATATTTATATTTATTGTATTTTTTTGTAGGTTTTTTAAATATTTTTTTGCATTTTTATTTTATTAAAATTATTTATTATCTGCATTTTTATCATTTTTTTATTTTTGGCAATAGTAGTTTTTTTAATAAATATATATATATATAAGTCATTTCAATTTTGTAAATAAAAAAAACTAAATAATATAAGGTAATATCTCAAATATTGCCATAGTAACAAACTAAATATGAAAATATTATGGCACAATAACAATTTCAACTGTTTTTTAGATACAATTTGGGCAGTTAAATAACAATTTGTCGTTTTTAGTTAGCCCCGCGCACTCCATGTACCTATCAATTACAAACAACGCATAATCTCATATCGGCCTGGCGATTCTTTTCGCATGAAAAGCAGAACAAAGATTCAGAACTCTCTGATTTCTTCGTTACTTTCTTTTCTTGCTTTTTTTTTGTCTGACATTTTTACAGCTACTTCGACAACAATCGCAAAAAATTACCTTTCCTCTACTTTATTAAGTGAAACATAATATGAGCTAAGAAAGTGCATATATATGCCTACCTTATTAAGTTCTTGCCCTGCAATAATTGATGCTACCCAGCTTTCGACAGTCAGCACCAAGTTTTTATAGTGGAAGAGTACGAACTGCATTGCAGTGTACGCCGTTACCAACTGGATACAGATACATTATGTTTACAGCGGGGATGCCGATTTTTAATCGATTCTTTTGAAGATCGATTATTTAAATACAATTAATAGATTTTTTTAATCGATTTTTTTGCTTTCGATCTTTTTCCTAATCGATTCTTTTTCCTTTGAATCGATCTTATAGAATCGAACAAATTTTTCAGCCAATTTCCGCCAGGGATAAAGCTTTTTTTAGAGATCAAGACCTTTTTTATAGTTGTCAAAATTTCTAAAGCTTGTTTTGTACTATGCAACTATTAAAAAAATCGAAGATCAATTCTTTAAGAATCGATTCTTTTATAACCGATTTTTCTAGGATTTTTTAATTTCGATTCTAAATCGATCCTTAGAATCGATTCTTTTTTTAAAGATCGGCATCCCTGATTTACAGGCAGGCATCTTTTTGATATAACATATATACTGACAGTGCCATCTATGAGACAGAGGATGAACTAAAGAGCTTAAGAGGGGTGGCAATATTAGGAGCATGGCAATAATTGGTCATCTTTAATTTTACTATTCTTTTCCATTAAAACGTAGAGTAAAATTACGTGAAACAACGTAAAAGATTAATGTAATCAAGCCGACGCTTTATTGATATTAAATATTAAATGTGCAAATTACCACACGGCTCTCCTTTTAAAAAAGCCTTTTTAATAAAAATTTAATAAATTTTACATTAAAAAATAATGAGAAAACTCTAGAGAATAAATTTTATATTTCTAAATTTTAAAAGGGTAAGTATTCTAATTTTTTTACTACACAGCGGACTTTTGAACTTAGCCAGGTTTAGAACCATTCGATAAAACTACTAGTCTAAGAGCTGGTGACCATTTTTATTTCATTATTTGCTCCCAGCTGAAATTTAGAACTCTTAAATAAGACAACTTAAACTATCTTTTAGCATGGGCAGGGGGGCATGGGGGATATTTTTTTAAATGGAAAGGGGTGTTGTGTGATACATCATTTTAAAGCTTATAAAACTCTGTATTTAAACTAACATTTTTAATTTTTTTAAAAATGTTTTTTAAGGTTTTGATTTTTCAATTTTTTGTGCTAAGACATTCGATTTTTTAAGTTTTTTTTTTTATAAATTTTTATTTATGTCAACTAAAATTAGTTTAAAAGTATAATTATCATTTTTTTATGATGAAATTAGGCATTTTTAAAAAATTATTTGTTTTTTTTAGAGGAATTTTGACATTAATACCCATTTTCAACCCCATTTTAAACCCAATTTTTTTTTTAATTTAAAAATATGGAGTTAAATGGAGAATTTTATAAGCTTAAAAATGATGTATTACACAACCCCCCTTTCTATTTAAAAAAAATGTGCCCCCATGCCCCCTTGCCCACATTTTAAGAGCTAAAAGTATTAAATATATGCTAAAAGATAGATTAAGTTGTCTTATTTAAAAGTTCCAAATTTGAAGTCGATATCTCAACTGGTTCAAAAGTTAAGAGGGGGGGGGGTGACTTTTGGACCGCTGTATGTACATTCAAATTAGGCTATTTGCAAATCGCCAGGTCCTGGATCGAGTTCCTTTGGATGCTAGAAACTTCGAACAGGTGGTGAAATGGGGTGCCCGAAAAATATATTTTTAACTTACCGAGTCAAACACATTACATTTATTACATCTAGATTAGTCTATTTTCACAGTTTTACACAATTATTTAGTAGGCCAAGGGGTAAAAAAAGGCTCTAAAATGTTTACTTGACATATGTCAACACTAACAATTCTAATGAATTTTCATTTAGTCAAAATGTCATTTCATAAATTCTCATTTCTTTAAAAAATTAAGTATCGCATATGTTATAGGCACTTTTTAAAGACTGTTCTTACCCCTTGGTACTAGAATTATTGTGTATAACTATAAAAATAACTTAATCTGAATGTAATAAAGGTAATTTATATGACTCGGCAAGTTAAAAACAGATTTTTTTTGGTATCTCATTGCCATAGTTTTGGAGCTTCTAGCACCCAAAGGAACCGGATCCGGAGCCTTGCAATTAGAAAATAGCTTAATTTAAATGTACTTTAAGACATATATAAAATTATTTTATATATGTCTTAAAGTACATTCAAATTAGGCTATTTTCAAATTGCTAGGCTGTATTTTATTAAAATACAGCTGGGAGCAAATAATGAAATAAAAATGGTCACCATCTCTCCGACAATACGAGTGAACCCTCTAGTTTTCTTAAAAGTTAAGGAAGGAAAAAATATTACATATCTCAAGCTTTTAAAATTTAGTTTTTTCCAAGTTAAACTTGTCAAGTTTTTTTTCTTGTGTAAGGCAAATAATTTATTTATTGCCTATATTATAACGAATTTAAAAAATATAGGATTTATTTTTAAAAACATCCCAACTAAAACGTAATATGTTAAACTAAATGTAATAAACAATTTAATGAAAATAAATTAAATTTAAACAAGCGAGGTTAATTTGTAAAATACATCATTTTGCACTTTAAACCTTTGTCAGCTTTGTTCATCTAAATGTTCTAAATACTTACTCATGACAAAAAAGGTTTTTTATAATTTTTTTTGAGCTGAAATTTAGCACAGGACTTTGTTATGCTATTTTTTACGGTGTCATACAGTAAAACAACATGAAGCTGAAGTTTGCAACGTTTTTTTGCTACGAAAATTCAAATAATATATTAAAGTACTAGTTTCATAACATACGTTTTTAGCGCAGAAGTACAAGCTTAGAAAACAAGCCGCTTGCGGCGAGTTTTCTAAAGTACTTGTGCGCTAAAAACGTGTTATGGAATAAGGGCTTTAATATACTATTTGAATTTTTGATGCAAAAAAACGTTGCAAACTTAAGCTTTATAAAAAAACCGAATTTATCTCTATATTACTGGTAAATATTAGGTTAATAGACTGTAATAAACCACATAACATTGTTAGTGATGTGGATAATAGTTATAACATTATTTGAAATTACATTCTCTCCTTCAAAATCTCACCTTACTCAAATCTATGACATCCCCGACATACACCCTAAAATGATATTACAGAAATTTACACGGATAAAAATTATATATTAATCCAAATGAATATTATTTAAGGCAAGTGAATGTTAACTTAATTTATTCCTACCCAACATCATATTTTCTTCTTAATACCACGCGTGGTACGTACACGTACTTATAGTTCGAGGGGTTTATTTATTGTACAATCCTTGTATAACAATCTTTTACAATCCTTGTCAATTCCTTATTCCACAATCATCCAGAATCCTCCACAATAATCTACAATCTTCCACAATCATCTGAAATCTTTCCACAATTTTTAAAAATCTTTATTTAAATTTTATACAATCTTTCACAATCTTTTTGACAATCCTTGACAATCTTTCACAATCCTTTGATCCTCACAATCCTTGTACACTTTTTTTCAATAAATAAACCCCTCGTTATAGTTTTAATACTAAAACTCAAAAGGTTTATTTGAATAATTATTTTTTGAAGCATAATTTAAAAAAATTATTGTGATATACTACCATTTTAGTTCTAGAGAATTGAACTATAATTTAAAGAAATTATTTCCCAGAAATAACCGTAATCCCTAAATTTAGTAAAGACATAGTTTAAGTTAATAAATAATAATTTTTCTTTAACAAACTTTTCCTTTTAACGATTTATATTCTAATGGAAACTAAACCATATTAATGTCAAATAAATATCCTTTTTTCATTACATACTAGCTTAAGAACGTCCCATTATTTATCATGTATTTAATCCGAGAAATTAAATCTCTGCACCTAGGGCAATAATCATTTTTTCCCTCCTAAAGTTTATTTTTTTAAGGTATAGTTATTTTAAATTTGCCACTAAATACTCCAAAAAGTCCGATTTACACTGAAGCATGTGGCTTGTTTTGAATGTCAACACAATCAAAATTTATAATTTTTGTTTACTTACTTTGTTTTTATGATGTTTTGATGTAAAAAAGAGAATTGATAAAGCTGTTGCTAAAAACACTTTTGTATTCCTGTAGAAACAAAATTTGCTTATAAAATCGCTTTTATTCCAATAATTTAGAAGAACAAAAAATTGTTTTGTTCTCTTTAATGGCACGTCAACGTTTTACGGTTGTGTAAATTGGGCCTAGTCATTTCGCTTACGACGCATGCGTATCTTACGTTGCTATCGTAATATCGAGATTGTTTACAAGGGGGAAGGTTTAAAATAACTATACCTTAAAAAAAATAAACTTTAGTAGAGGTTAATTTTATAAAAAAATTGATAACAGTTACTTAATTGGTAATACACTTCTGCTCAAAAATATCGGCCCACCTAAAAAAATACACATTTTTGAATGCAAATATCTCCAAAACTATTTAATGGATTTATTCGATCTTTTTTTTATTTTGAAGCTTGAACTTTTAGCTCTTACTTACTGGAATAAAAATTATCAAACATCTTTTTTTATACCGGCAGCAATGAAAAGTGCACAGCTATGTTTTTTTACTTACCTTTCGATATGCGCATGGTTCGCCACTGCATATTTTTTTACAATTTAATTAATTGATTTTATAGCCTAATTAAATGGAAGTAATCTCTTTTTTAAATTTTTTAATTTTCCTTTTCTCGTTTAGGAGATATAAGGTTTTTTCTAAAAATTTACATTTTTGCAAGTAACAAAAAAACTACGCAATGGATTTAATTGATTTTTTTTTAATTTGAAGCTTAAATCGTAAACTTTTATTTATTTAATTTAGTTCTGTTGGAAACATGTTTAAACTGAGTTTACATTGCTTAAATAGTTTTTTTTACTCGATCTTTTTTGTTGCAATTTAAACACAAACTCAAATCTTTCCATAAGTTTTAAAACTTATTCTAATAGCCACACTTATTGTGACTGATTCCGTCTTTTATTTTTTATCATAAGTCTTCTCATTTAGGAGAAATTATGTTTTTTTGGTAAATAAGGACTTTTTAAGTTACTGTCGCTTAATTTTCTTGGAAAAGCAAACACTGCTTAATAATTTCTGTTGGACAAAGTTCAATGAATTAATTATAACAGAATATAACACAATATTTATTAAATAAGTACTTACCCATATGTATTCACAAATTTTAAGAATATAAAAACGCTACTAGTACTTTTAACTTTTAGTGAATTAATTAATGTATTCATTTGTTTTCAAAATGGAGATTTCAAAGGCAACTTGCTTTTTCGCAGTTAATTAAGATCCAGCAAACATTTTACTTTATCATATGTTAAGAAAACAATATTATTTAAAAATATATATTTCTTTTAAAACAACATTCGAATGCACTAAATATAATTTCTTTAAAAAAAATCCAAATAAATCAATTTTCTGGATTAAGATATAATTTTTATGTGTGTATGAAGTATACGAGTAAGATGAAAACTCATTTTCCAACAAATCTATAATGGGTAAGAGAGAGAAGAAAAATTATTTTCTAAAGTCTGTGCTAGTGATTTTGCTGCCTGGTCAATTTGTAAAATTACCACGATTTTATTTGATTGAACCAAGAGACATTCATTCGCATACAGAACACCGATATGAAAAAGTTTAATCCACAGATTGTCGATGATTACTAGATAGTCACTATTTTTTTAAATCTAACCTCAGATTTTACGTGACCAATAAGGACATTTTTTTATTTTTATTTTATTCTCTTTACTTGATTGCTCTGAAATTTTTCTCAGGGATTTTTTTTTTTTGGGATAAAGTTTAATTTATTATTTATCTATAAAGAAATTGCACTGCTCTACCACAGAATTTTCACAATCCATGAGAAAATCCCTACCAAAATGTCATATAGCTGCTATTTCACGCTTTTTTGCGATCATCAGTGAGCATATATTGGTATGGTGGCTTTCGCACTGACTGTTGAAAATTTTAAATACCTATCAAAAATAAGTATAACTGTATTGAGAGCGTACAAATTGGTGGTGCCATCTAATGTTTGCACAAAAGTACTACACAATAGATGTTGGCAGACCTGTAATCTGATAAGAATTATCTATATCTAGATACACAGGCGGACAAAAAATTTGTCTCTAAGCCAGCATTTATAATTTGACTTGCCGTGTCGGTACTAGGTGCTGGCTTCGAGACAAAAAAAAAATTGTCAAAATGACATTTTGGTAGGGATTTTCTCATTGATTGTGAAAATTCTGTAGTAGAGCAGTGCAATTTCTTTATAGATTTTAATAGTTTGCCGTCTATAACGCACTAAACTTTATTTTCATTTATTATTTATATTTTATTTTAACAAATCTAACACACAGAAAAAGAATTACCTGATTCAAGAACAGGGTGGCCCAAAAAGACTGACAAAAATAAGGTAGATAATTTTAGAGATTTAAAGCACGCATGAGCATGGGAGAAGAATGCCCAACTAAACTATATATCTGTGGAAGGGATCAGTACTGAGCTTACGTCGCTTTTGATTAAAAAGCTTTGACCTTGTATAGATTGTTATTTAAAAGTACTTCGGTACTGTGTAAAAGCGCAGCTTACCGTGTATGTAAATTGAAGAACTTTGTTTTAATCCGTACCAAAGTCTTTATCTATATAAGGTCAAGTTTACAGCTCCATTTATCCTCTGTGTTAAAAACTAAATCAAGCGATTTTTTTCACCACACTTTAGCAGTTTCCTTCTTATACGATTTTATTAAACCAGAGCTTTCAGTGCTCAAGTTAATCCCAAACACATGATAGTTCCCATATTTTACAAAAACTTGACGTCACTTTTGACGAAAAATCTTTCAAACAAACATCAAACTTCTAGATTGAAAAGTTTTAGTTTAATCCGTCGAAGGAGAAAACTTCGGCATGGCGGCAAGCCACATTAGTCTCCGCAATTAGCTGCTTACTTGGTTTGTTACTTAAGATGAAACGAAAACAGCTTATTTTGCACCTAGTATGCGAACTAAGTCTTTAGTTTTCGAGACAAACTTTTTGGCTTCGACGAAATCGTGGCAGTTTCCATACGTGGTGTTTTTAATATCATATTATTTGTTTGTACTAGAAATTCC
Organism: Brachypterus glaber; assembly: GCA_958510825.1. NCBI lineage: Eukaryota > Metazoa > Arthropoda > Insecta > Coleoptera > Kateretidae > Brachypterus > Brachypterus glaber. The sequence goes on from OY294051.1 coordinate 35,180,682, forward strand.
AAACATAAGTTAAAAATGTAATTTTAGAATTGTTTTAACTAAGCTGCTAGTTAGCTAGTTAGTTACACAGACACATGAAAAAAAAAAAGGTCTTGTCTACCAGATGAGACAAACATTTCTATACGTTTTGGGGGTTGCTAAATCCGAATCCGGTGTTGGTTTAATTTTTTCAGATTGCATTTCGTTAATAACTTCAAAAAACTGATGAAAGTTGATACATTTTATCACTTTTTTAAGGGTTAGGAACGAAATGCGATCTGACCAAAGAACTTTTACCTCAAGAAGGAACATGATGAAATCTACCGTATGCTTTGTTTGAAGCGTGAACCAACTACGGTGAGGGGCTGGTGGGAAGTGACTATTGTTAACACTTAGTACGCGTAAAGAGAGAAAAAGAATGTGTAAACTCACAGTCTAATGTCGCAAAATAACTGACAGGGGGTACAGTGTTGCCGATTGGAAACATATACTTTGGATATTTTATTGTAAATTTTAAGAAACATTAGTTCTGTATGAGTTTTATATGAACTAGTAGTTTAATTTTAATAGATTTAAATATACTATATTATTAAACATAATTATAGTATACACAATAAAGTTTTTTACATTTTTAATTTAAGTATAATGATTTGAATTCATGATAAGGTGGAAACTACGCAACATCGCTACTAGGTAGCCTGAAAGTCGACTAGCGACATCTACATTTTGCACCACAAAGCTGTATCGCGTTTCTGTTAGTAAATAAACAAACAAAAAGATGATACCTTCATAAACATTGGTCTGAAATTAGTTCTTGAGGTAAAAGTTCTTTGGATCTGACCGAGCCAAACCAACCACAGATCAGAGACGCCAAAAACATATAGAAATGTTTGTCACGCGTGGTGGACAAGACTTTTTTTTTCGTGTGCCTGTGTTTTCATCAATCATGCGGAGTATAGACCTGAAACTACTTATATTTCTCGTTAGCTTTGTTAAGTTTTGCATAAACAAACCTTAAAAAAAATTATTAGGATCATCATTAGCACTAGCTTGAGTGAAAAGAGCTTTAATGCACAATCACACTAAACAACTAAATATATTTATATATATATTTGGATAGTCTTTTGTCTATGGATAAAAACGTTTTTTTTTGGTCCACTCTACTTTAAGTATGTGAGTTTGCTATGTTTGTGTTATGTGTTTCTGAGCGGGAACTTTTCTTCAGCAGGAACAGTGGAGCGTCTTTAAAGTTTAAACGCCGAACAAAATTTTCGTTTGTAGAAACCCGCAGGAGGTTAAACGTTTGATAAATTATTAAGGAATTAACGTCGAATGCATACATTCAAAGTTATGAGATGTATCTTAACGCGTTCCTGATTTATAAGCTTAATTAATTATGAGTCAGCGAAAAAAAACTTTCGACATTGGAAATGTCTTATGGCTCGAAACCCATGAATTTTTGTCACAATTGTCACGATTTTTGTTGGGATTTTCCTCGCGATTTCTCGCGATTTTGTCACAATTTTAGAAGCTCAGGAATATCCTTGGCGAAAACTAATAATTCGAAAGTAAATTTTAAATATACTGAGAGATTTTTTTAGAAAACGATTTTAACCAGTAAAATTTTATGGTAATCACTGCGAAAAATTAATAGATTTTCGTAATTTTTAATATATTACGCGATAAAATTACTAATTTGACGTAAATTCGTTCATGTTGTACAGTAATTGTTGTTTTGGATTTAATTTTAAAGAAAATAAAGTGGATACAGATACACTCAGAAAAATCTCATCTTTATTTTTACAATCGCTTATAAAAAATATCTTTTTGAATTAACAAAAAACACTGTCGGAGCAAAAACATATTGGTTTTCTTTTAAATCATATGACTTTTGTTTGATTTTACAACGATTTTTCTCTGAGTGTAGTTAGCGCCTTCGCCAAAATTGTAAATGAAAATACGAACTGGCTATTTAAAGGTCCTCCGTAACACAAGCTCTTTGGTTTATGTCGTTTTTGTCGCCTGCTTAGTGTTTTTGTTGGTAATGAGGGGCTACGCTCCACCATTGAAACGGGGAGAATACATTTCTGACGAAAAATATACCTTAATAAGAATACAAGACGTATACTTAGCTTTGTGTACGTCGGCCGTACAAATAGCCTGTTTCATAAAAATAAAGTTCTACTAGTACGTACTATAGGTACTATAGTACTGGTACTTACTGAAAATTCGTATTAAATAGTAAACGATTTTGTATATTTGGAACCTCCTGCAACTTTATACAACATAACATTGTTGTGTTATTGTTTCTATAGGTTCTATTTACTAATCACTTAGTAAAGTAATCTTTTTTAAAACAGCTAAGGTTAATGTGCTGTTAGGTCCTGTATTATTTTCTTTTTTCTTGTTTTTATCCCTATTTATTTTTCTTCCAAAAAAAACACATTTTTTTAAACAACCAAATCTAAGCGTATCCTATATTCGTATACTTAAATATTAAATACCAACTAAACATATAACAAGCCGAGATGCCAAAAAACGCGACTACGAACAATACTCGTGCTTCATCCATATATGATATGATAAGGAAAATAAAAAAGCTGAAACATTGGTTAATTAAAAGTCATTTTTAAATTCAATGCATGTTACCAAATTTATAATAAACATCTATAGTTTTCTCTATTCCGTTAAATTGTTCATAATAACAAACAATATTTTTGAAACCTGGATAATAAAATGCCGTTTTTAAATTTAATATAGACCATATTATAATACCGACTTTTAAAAAAAATCTATAGATTTTTTATTTTCCGTTTAATTCTTGATAACTTTTATTACTGCCGAAATATGGCATTTGTCGAATCTTTTGCCGTCGATTGTTAAAATCAGCCCGGTACAGGGGAACAAACAAACATACATACATACATACAAACACGTTAAAAACATAACCCTACTGTTGCGCTACTGTAGTCGGGTAAAAATAGAAAATATTCAAAAAAAAATCATGAGATATTATTTTGTGAATACAGCATTACACATCTATATAATATGTAGTAAGTATACTCGAGAATCCCATATGTTTACTGACAGGGGTAAGAGCTCTCAAAATGATAGAAACGTTGGTAATGGATCTAATTTTTTTACATGAAAATATTTGTATACTTCTGCCATGTGAAGGAGATATATAAAGTTTTATAAATAACGTTCATTCAAAGAAATGTTCTTTTCCTTTTAATATACATATTTACATATCTCACATGAAAAGATCTTATTGTCTGATAATAAAGCACTTTTCTGCACAAATGTAAAAATTTGAATGTTACTTTACCCCTTTTTTTAGCTAACTTAATAGTTATTTAAGTATTAAGGGCAATAAGTGAGGATTATTTTGGAGATTGAGACGAAGTCGAAATCTCCAATACTATCCGAAACCGGTAAAGCACTTAATGGCCGTGATGCTTATTACGTTTTTTGCACGATCCAACAAAATAAACATCAATAAGATTTATAAAAATCAAGTCAATACCTTTGATAAAATTTAACCCTAACAACGGGTTGCTACGAATAATAAACAATGCTAAATTCCTAATTCCGAGCATGTCAACCGAGGTAAGAAACCGTTTCCGTCCGTGTATCATACATAATTTTTTTGCGTTTGAAAACTTTTTAAACGCTTTTGCATTTTGTTAGGGGATCCTTTATAAACGCATAATGAAAGTTCACATCTGCCTTCAGTTTTTTTCTATCGCGCAACGTTTTCAAACAACCGCCAGTGGAGACTTTTAGGCTGCCAAAAATCGTCTTTTAGTCGTATTTTCGTAATAATGTATTCAGGTGTTTTTGAGGTTGCTGAAACCAAATCCATTATTTAACATTCTAAATTTAAAATTGCGGATTCAATATGGTGGTAAAATTTTATAAATGTTGATTAATTTTCATAAAAAATGGCTGATACTCAATTTCGTTTAAATTCGACAACAATGAAAAAAATCCTTTCGCCATTTTTAATTTACCGTTTTGAATTTAGAAAATTATTGACCCAAGTATAAACTCAAAAAAAAATTGATTTAGGCCTGTGTTACTTATTGATTTTTCAACTTGTCGAAAAGATTCTAATAATGTGTTTTATTGTTTCAGGTAATAAAATCTTCCAAACATTGTCTTCAAAATAAATTGGTAAAGTATAATAAAAACTAGTGACATCTCGTGGGAAAACTATCGAAAAATCTGTTGGGAAACGTTTTATATTAATAATTTTCAACCCATAAAAATATTGACATCATTTTCAGTATTTTCGAAAGAAAAATATGAGTTGCAACATAAATAAACAAGCCGTGAAGATATGTAATGCTAAGCATTCTATTATATACTGTTCACAAGGTATATTGTATTTCCCATACACATAACCGCAAGATAAATTTATTTAAAATGCAAAACAAAATATTGTTGACAACAAAAGAATACTTTCCATGTAGGCAAGTTTTTTTTAAGATATGTTCTTTTTTGAAAAACAAAATAATTTTGAAAAAAGAATTCAAAATTTGTTTTCCAAAAAAAGAGGACCTGACTGACGGACAGACAGACGGACAGACGCAGAACAAACTGACAGCCGGACATTTAAAAAACTTATTTTTTCATGAAACACATTTGGATCGAAGAATATTTTGACTACATTTTTTAGCGATTTTAGAAAATTTAAAACTACCGTATTATTTCTAGCGTTTATATGCTGTGTATAGTATAATCACAAACACAGTTGTTCGTCATAAAAATACAAATATAAAGAATAGAAAAGAGTATTTTGTAGTCATACTTAAATTTAAATATCAATTGAAATTTATTTAGACATATGAAATTTATTTAGGAAAATGTGGAATTTAAAGAGAAAAATATTGTCATAGTCTTGCAGAATGTTTTTATTAACTTTTAAATCACATCAATCAGCGAGATAATGTTTTCTGGCTTGTAAATATTTGCTTTATAAATTTATATCTTATTTTTAGTTGCACAATAAAAATCAAGCTTTTAGAACAGATTTATTATACAAAAAGTAGCACTTTTAGATGACAAGTGACAACAACTTTTGCTGCCATTAGTAAAATCAAAAAAAAAAATTGACCCGGCCTAAGTTTAAACCCGATTGATAATCTTTTGCTAATGTTCAACTTTTCGTAAGGATTTTCCATGAAGAACAAAATTTTATTTATTTTTTATATACTTTAAAAATTAAATACAATCAAATTGAATTCAGTATTAGTGCCTTATAATAAAGCGTGATTCTAAAATTTTGGGTGTAGCTCTAGCTATATAATGCGATTAAAAACATATTTAAACATAATTTTACCGTAAACTGCTTGTCCCTTATTATTAAATACACTATAAATTCCAAAAACGTCCAGGGAACAGAGGGAATGGTCCCTTTAGTCCTTTTTAGTGTATATAACTAGAATATAATTTGTTTAGATACTCTTAACAAAAAAGTCCCAAGCTGTCTATTACTCACAGAGAAATATATTATCAATTCAAGAAAACCTTTTAGTTAAACAAACTATGCTCTAAATGATAAAAAGTTCTTAAAAGCATTTGATTGTATAGTCCGTCCAATTATGCAAGACAGTAGTTTAAAATACCCGCGATTTTTAAGCTACATCATTGGTTAAAAACTCGTACCTTTTAATATATAAAATATTGTGACAATGATTGACGATCATTAAAGCTAATAAAAAAAGAGAAAGTTACATACAAAAATGGTTATACTTAATGTTATTTTATATGGTATTGAAAAAGGTACTTTTTTGGTTTAATCTTCATACACTCGCACCAAATTAGCATATTCTTCATATTGTACAAACGTAAATTATATTGAACACAAGGAAAACGTCAAATTATTAGGTTAAAATTACAACTTAAGGCCTATCCAGAGACTCGCATAACAACCAATACAAGATACATGACGACACATCAAGTCAATCCTGGGCATCGCATTCTTATGTACTATGCTTATTATGCGAGTCTTTGGATAGGCCCTTTAAAAACAGAAAAACACCTAACTTTAATATTAAAGAAATAATACCCTTTTATAAGTAAGATTTTTAGTGCCACAAAATGTTACTTCCTCTTAATTGCATTTTTTTTAAACGGTTGCTCCTACAGTGTTACACTATAAAATTTTTGATGTATTTTTACTCAAGGAATCTATATTTTTTACCAAAAATCCAAAAAAATTATACATAAAAAAGTTTGTGCAAAAATGTGTTAAGCCTCACATATTTTCTCCGTCTAGGCACGCATCTGAATACATTCAAAAAAATAAATTAACATAAACCTATTGCCCTTATTAATACCAGTATACACGCAAAAGCTCGTCGCTCTAGCTTAAAGGGTACAAGAGTTATTAATTAAAAACCTGATTCTTATTACAATTTTAAAGAGCCGTAGCTCCCTTAGGACTCATTTCCGGACCAACCTTTATAGGAACTTTTTTTCATAATATTTAACCTAGAACCACCTCTTAAATTTCGCGCTAGGTAACTTATTTCTGAATAACCCTGTATTTTAATACAATAATGATTTTTACTTCGTGTGATATAAACAGTCATCAGCGAATTTCCAGTGCTCGCATATGCGCCGCGTCGATTCTATCGTTGACGCGAGGTTTTAAATATTTACATTTTTATTTTCTTCGAAAAACACCGATATATTTACATATTTATAGTTAATATGTATATTCAATATTGTTGTGTGTAACAAATTAGTCGTCAAATTTTTCGATTTAGTGACCTTTATAAAAATTTCCCTCATAATTCGGCAAAATTATTCCGTAAGCCTATGTTTCTGTGTTTATTTTCAACGTTGATGATCCATAACTGAATTTATTCCGATTATTGGATATAAATAATTTTTTAAAACCAAAACCTATTGAACATCAACATCCAACTAGAAGCACATTTATATGTAATGGGACATTTTCTGGTGGAAGAGATATTCGCTTTTCGGCACCGGTTATGTGGTCACGGGCAGCCCTGAGGCTAAAATTCCTTAGAGCCTATACCCGGGACTACATTTGCCTGCTAATATCCTAATCAAGGACCGTTGTATGAACAAAGCATCAGGGAACACGTGTTAATTTTTACAGGATCGATAAAGGTATACAGGGTATTGAAAATAAAACTGCACGAAAAATAACGCATAAAGGTATAAAGGGTGTTTAGAATTCTAAAAATGCACGAAAAATAAAGCATACCCTGCATAAGTTTAGTATATTCTAACTAGTATGGAATAGACAATATTCCGCGCGAGCGTAAAGTTTGTCATACGATTTGGCAGGCGAGTATGACGGTCCCGCGAGCGCGCAATGACTATTCCATATGTTGTAAACTATACTTTTTCTTCGACTGCGAATATGAAACACTGTATGGCTTTAAACTGCGGACAAGGTTAAAACAATGTTTTTTGTGACTCGACATTGTAAATGCAACAAAACACATATTTTTAAATAAAGCAATTAATGTTATTTAATAATTTTATCAAATCAGTACTTAAAAAAGATTTTTATTTAATTTTAGCACATATTTACAAATTATAATGCAAAAATTGAAGGTTATGTCAGATTGTTCAATCAAACAAAATATTTGATTTAAGTACATTTTTTTTCTTGATCCTCTAAACAAGTTTATTACAATAACATAAGATTAAAACAAATATACTTAATATACTTGCGGATTTACAATTTTTTAAGCTTCTTGGTCTGAATATTAGGTATTTGTTTTTAGCAGTAATTTCTCTGTGTCTAATAAGCAAACCAATTACTATATCACACTTAGGGATTATATAGTTCAACTACATTATTTTAAATAAAAATCAATGGAACGGAAAGGAGTTATAGGAATTGTTATCATCCTCCCAGTTCAAACTTCGAGTAAGCCATTGAACAAAACTTCTTGATCAATTCTATGAAAACAATGGATTTATTGACAAAAGTTATCCCTACTATATTAATACTAAGTTAGTTGTGAATTTCTTTTTATACAAGATTTATAATAGATTATACACATAAGTAAAAAATAGTTTTAACACAAAATATTATTAGGGTTTTGTCATAAAATAACACCTAATACATTATCACTAGCATCAGCATCAGTATTATTATCATCATTCCACACTAATTTATTTTACTGCACCATTATTTTTGATTATAGAACATATATTTTATCTTCGTTTGTTCTTTGTTGTTTAAGGCCTTCCTGTTTTGCTCTCTATCTAAGGAATGTAGATACATTCCTTAATATTTTCCCTAAATCCTATTAATCATTTTATTTATGTTTTTTTATACAATTCTTCAACGAAGTATATGTAAAAGTTTTTTAAAGGGTAGCTTGCTTAATAGGCATTCTTAGACCCATCTTCATTGAAACTTTTTTTCTTATTTTTATGAGAGGAATATGTCTATCAAGGTTTTACCGTTAATTTTGAATCACTCTATAAATTGTGACAGATATGTCAAACAGTGGGAATAAGTGCAGTTTCTCAATCCAGTTTCATTTCCTGTCTACCAACTTTATATCTTTTTTAAAACTTTATTCCTTTTTGTAGTTTCTATAATGTATCTTGTTAGTTTTTCCTTCTTATTGAAGGAGTATTGTTTATTCTACATTTTCTTTTTGTGAGATCTTTTTTGTAAAATTTTTGACGTTTTGTCGATCACTTATGTTTAAGGTCCATAAATCTGATTCCTGGGGTATAATTATCGGCTTTCGGGCGATCACTGTAAGTGACAATATAAAGTGTATGACAAAGTGAACAGTCCCGGACACTTCATACAGGGGCGGAACCAGGAGGGGGGTCTAAAGGGACTCAATGATAAATCGCCTCATGACCGAAGTTTCTGAGTTTTTAACTAGAGACTAAGAACGAAATAATTATTCATCTATACCAGTTTTATCTCTTTCTAAAGCAGATTCATTGAAGTCTGAATCTCTTATTGAGATATTTTACCAGAGCATAGCGCCAAAATGACAAGATGGTTATGTAGTTTTTCTTTTAAACGTTGGGCGCCAACTAGTCACCTCCAAAAATATATTATTAAAAGTCAGATTTCTATCAAACATTTTGGAGTATGAATTTAAGTACACTAAAAATCAAATCACATCCTTACTTTGATAATCAGGGTGGCCACAGATCAGGGAAAACAGGGAAATCAGGGAAAAAGTCAGGGAATTGGCTCAACTGTAAAAATTCAGGAAAAAATCAGGGAAAAATTATTACTAAAACAAGTTTTCATTTTAAAAGTTCAACCAATTCACAGAAGAAAGTTAAAATTAGAAAAAAAAATAATTTTGTTCAGTGAAATCAGAGCAAGATCAGGGAAAAGTCAGGAAATCTTAATTTGCAAATCCTGTGGTCACCCTAATAATAAACATCTATAAACATGGTAACCAAGGTAACCTCATAGACATTCTAGATTTCTAATCCATTGGATGTGCTAGTATAAAATATGACTACTATGAAGCTTGGCACGGTGATTTACGTGTGTATGATTCTGTACAATGCACAATGGACTTGGTTCAGACAAAACTCTCGCACTACACACAGAATTTTATGGACTATGGCAGTTACTCATTATCACACTTAGATTAAGTGCGCATGACCCTCATCTGCATGTGCAACTCAAATATATCACAAGGAATTTTTAAAGCTTTAGAATGTATATGGGTAACTTCGTCTACATTGATTCGAATTTGGACTAAAATTCACAAACTTCCAAAAATGTTAAAAATTGTTGTTTCGGTATTTGTTGTAGCTTTGGTAAAACCTGTTAATTTGATCGTTCTTAGTTCCTTGGGCCCCGGTTTTTAACCGCACATTGAAATCCATTATGTCAGCAAAGATTGCGGGGACAATTGAAGTGTGTCACGTGACAAATGGTCCATTAACCGGAGTTGAACGTTTATTGGCCGTACGGCCGGCGCAATTCATATTCGGAATTCCGGACATTGTTAGAAAGGAGAATGGTGTATGGTTGCGTGATAAGGTACCGCTTTGTGATATTAAGTTATAACTTTAGCTACTTTTGACGTTTGTTTAGAAATTCTTAACCTAACTTCCATACGACTAATTCGCTTATCACACCTCTTTTCTCTGTAACATGTGGTCGTGACCACCGGCTGTTCGCCTAAGTTTGTACTCACTTGATTTATTTTGAACGAGGGCTAGCTTCAAATGTCACAATTGGTTAAAGAAGTTTGTTGTTTACATGCAAAATCCATACATCCATTTTTAATTCTTGTGAAGATCGGAAATTTTTGGACTTTATAAAGTTAGATTTGGTAGCGATCGTTTGTATGGTTAGATCCTTAAGTGCCCAAAGATCTTGTAAACCTAAAAGACGAAGAAAGTACTGAAAATTTAGCCAGTCAGGGAAATGTCAGGAGTTTTTTAGGACTGTTTCTTACATTTTATCACATGTGTACAAGCTTTACCTTTTAAAATACGGCACTCATAACTTGCAAAAACTGTGAGAATTAAACGAAAATAGAACAAACTTCAATTTCTTCTGAAAGCCAATTTTGCTTTTGATATTTTTCTGGAAAGTTCCTTAATATTTCTGCGTCTTATTAACCTCAAAAGTATGGCAGGACAATGCAAGTGGGATATTTTAATGTAGCTTGTAAATTATGCGTAGTATTGTAGAATCCATTATTCCACTACATAATGGTAATAGAATTCAAACTATGATTGAGATTTTAAAGGGAATCTACAAAAGATCAAGGTCTAGATTTAGGATAGCCATTCCAATACCTAATGGATAAAAAGTTAAACTCCACTGTGTTTTAAATCTTTTTTTTATCATAAGTTTGTTTTTGAAATTTTATAATTTTTATGACAACTATCAGCTGAAAGAATAATTTCGATTTTATAAATATAGAATTTATTTTTAAAATTTATATTTATTTATATTTACTATAATATATTTTTACTTGTTTTATGTTTGCAAGCATTGGGATTTGTTATAACGAAACAAAAAAAACATAAAATAAACATAGCTATAAAAATGTTATACGTCTCGTAACATTATTACAGCTCGTAATAAATATAGTATCATTCGCCATTTTGTTGTCCAGTTTTATTCCTTTACTGTTTATCAATTTAATAGGCTGCTAAAATTACTGTTTTGAAATAAAAACACTGTAAAACTACAGAAGAAAAACCGATAAAAATACTGATATTTTTAACTTCAATGTTCGTAGAATTTACGGATGACGCGAAGCGGAGTCCGGAAACTACAGGCGAGTAAAAAAGCACTTTTCCTCTGAGTGAAACTAGTTTTTCTTCAAGCGTCATAAATATTATTTTTATATTAATTTTTGTTTTCCATTTAATTTATTCAATAATAAAGTAGGTCTTTTTATTAAAATAGGCCAATAAAATACTTTCGGAATAAACTTAAACCTTCCTTAGCTCATTTTAAAAAATTTTCGTAGGCTGAATTTTACACTTGTCTAATGTAGCTTTTGCAATTTCGGAGAGATTTGTAGGTGTACAAATCATATATAATAATTTTTAATCAATTTCACACAACGTTTTTGCACAGAATCTCGAGTCAAAATCGTGTTTGGATTATAAACAAACAAATGTTAAGTATGACTGTCATCAAAATCAAAGAATGCTGCCGCCAGTGGCGGTTTTGCTAACTAACTTTTTTTTACGGCGTACAGCATTGAACTCATTTTTTTACTGTAAAAAAATATATCACTTTTATCTAGTGTGTTTAGTTATAATCTATAACTTATAAAATATGAACATTTTAGTACGCTTGAAGAAAAGTAAAATATACCTACAACGTTTTTCTTTATAAATTATTTTAAAAATTTGCAATTTTGGCGGAGGCGCTAGTGTGTATAATTATTTTATGTAAAATTTTATTATCTATTTCCAAAATAAATTAATTATACAAAAAATATATACAGGGTAACTTCGTATAAAAGGGGTTTAAAAATAAATACTGCTTAAGGGTAGATATAAATTACCATAAAAGAATGTACAATATATTACATGACTTAACAAGTAAAGTCATCTTGATTACAATGTAATATTATTACATGCAATAAGTCAACTGCAGTTTTTTTTTCTTAAAGGGCTAATTTGTAACAAATTCTAATAGAAATATTAACCCTATGGATCAAACTTAATACAAAACAACTCTTGGGCGTTTTACAAATCGAGAAAAAAATATCATCCCTTCAGAAATAATAAATTTCTGACAGAGTCAATGATTTTTGAAGACAGTTTCTCTATGATGAACGTCTATTCCCCAAATAGTTGTTTTTCTGGAAGTGTTTTTGTCATTTAATGCCCTTAGCCATTATGACTTTACCTCATGTGCCCTCTGAAAAACACAGTAAGTTACATTATTGTCAAAGATTCTAAATGCGTAAGGTATATTCGTTTACTTTAAATATAACAAAATTTTAACTTTTCTTTTTAATATAATATTATAATTAAATTTAATATAACTTATATAATCTAAACTAAACTAAATAATAAATTGGACTATATATTTAAATATAAAAAGTTTCGTCCAAACTCGACTCAACGTAAAGCTTCTTCAACACGGAGGCCGCATTTCCCCTCTGTACCGCCATATCGCGCCAGGCTTATCCTTTGAGTGATGAAACTTTTTGATTTTTTGCATATTTTGGGAGATATTTTTTGAATTAAATCTTCATCACCAAAAGAACCAAAGATCTCAACAGCGAAGAGTATAAAACCAAAGCGGTCTTCTAGCTCCAAGTATTTCATGTGTTTTAGTTTTTCCGCAATACTTGCCGATCCAGCTTTCTCAGATTTCTGTTTAATTATATGAGTCAGCTAAAGTGTGCGTGCAAGTCACATCCCAAAAAGCCTTGTCCCCTCTCCAAGGAATCAAAATGATTCCATCCACACGCTTTTCATAGCACCAACAAATACCAGGCGGATCAAAAACTTTAACTAAGTGCTAAAGACTAATTTTCATTTATCAGGTGTCTAATCTATTTTTAAAGTTTTTTACAGTTGGAGTATTTACAATATTATTAGGCAGATTGTTCCATACACTAAAAATTATTGCACAAAAAGTTTAAAAGAAAATTTTACTATACTTAACAACCATCAATTTAAGTCATTTGAAAGGTGGTGTTATAGAAAAATGTTAAATATTAAATTATCAGATACAATTTGGAAAAAGCGAATCCTGCGTAAAAAATGCAATTGAAATAAAAAAAAATAGCCTAAAAAGCCCTTTAATTTCTAATCTAAAGTCAGTTTTTTGAAAAAAAAAAGCAAAAAACTCTTTATTTGCGTTTTTCTAAACATGTTTTTTCGACATCCATATACAAATTTTAGAGAAATGAAAGGAACTGTAGGCTAGAGTACTGTATTTTTCTGTGGTTCATTGCCTTGGTCAAGTCATTATCCTTCCAAAGCGCTCTCGAAGCCTACTCAATCCGACACGACATTGAGCGATTATTTTTGACACACTGGGGTTTATTAAAGACACTAGTCACACACAATACGTTTTGTGGGGGACAAAATTAGGATAGGCAAAGCTTTTGTATGAAGGACAATATAATAAGCGCTGGCCTAAAGGCCTATATAAAGTTTAAACCTAAATATGCTAAACTATGGGACTTGGAATCAGACTGACTCAATCAGTGCAAGAAACAAATACATATGATAAACATCACACAACAAAAACTATCTTTTGAATAGGTTTTTATTCGGTAAGGCGGCGCCAGGGGGGCAGTAGAGGACAATATTTTAAATGGGACTATATGTCTTGTGATGCGCCATTTTAAAGAGCTTAAATATTTCTGTTTAACCATGTAACTATTTATTTTTTAAAAATTGATGAAATTTTCAATTTTTAAGTGTTTTGAAAATTTTGCACAAATAACACCGGCACACAAAGAAAAAATCTCGAGTGCGGCAGACCAGATTAGTCAATTCTTACGTATTTTGGGTCGCTGAATCTGAATCCGAGGTCAGAATTTAAACTTTAGCGTTCAAAATGGCGGATCCAATATGGCGGATTAGACTTTTTACTCGGGGAATTTTGAGGACACTGACACTGACACACTGACACTGGTGCCAGTTTTCCAAAATTCAAAATGGCGAATCCAATATGGCGGATTAGATTTTTAAAGTTGCTCGAATTTGCTTAAAATTTGGTACACGGCGGTTTTTGGTGTCGCTGATTACGAATCTTGTGCCTGTTTTCCAAAATTCAAAATAGCGGATCCAAATCAGTGTCCGCCATATTAGATAAGCCATTTTAAACGCTAACTTTTAAATTCTGACCTCGGATTCAGATTCAGCGACCCAAAATACATAAGAATTAACTAGTCTGGTCTGCCGCACTCGAGATTTTGTATTTATTTTGTGTGCCGGTGTAATGAATACAAGGTGAATTTTCTTTGACTTAATATACGTGGTCCAAATAATATTTACTTGATTTAAGTAATTTTTACTCTGTGTGTATATGCCACAAATCACAAACCAAATTGAAAAAAAACTATACCGTTTTCATATGTTTTTGAAATATAGGCTTTTAAACTAACAAAAACCACCGTTTCCTTTGAACTTTCCTTTTGCAAATAACTTTTTCTATTGATTTTATGCCTTTTTTTATTATATATTTTATAAAAAACGGTTTTTATTCAGAAAACTTTGCCCATTATCGAATAAATACCGATTAATATAAAATTGTTCAAAGTAAATTTGGTCCGTAAATAATTCTGAAGTTGTCTATTATATCTCGCATTGATTTTTTTTAAGGTCTTTCGCAAGTTTTAACTTTTTTCCGAATTTTTCGGCCTAATAAATTAGGAAAAAAGTCTAATGAATTGGGGGAAGAGAAAACAAGTTTTCAACTTGAAATAATGCGCTAATCGAATTTACCTTCACTATGGTAATAATTTATCGGAAATTAGGTCAATTAGTCTATGGGACATTCCCCTAAAAAAAATATTTATTTTTTTTATTTTTACTTTCGAGCAACCTCGAATAGGAGTATTTTTATGGCCAAAAAAAAATCAGATTTTGATGTATTTATCAGTCTTATAAGTAATTTACTTACAACATTTTAATAATATGAAAATATGCTGACATAGATACCTGAAGGCTTTTTTTTTGGAACCGACACTAAAAAATTACGTGAATTTTCCTTTCAAATGAATTTTGTTTCTCACACTTATATATTTGATGTGAATCCAGATATTTAAATGGTACTTTTAAGTACTTTTAAAAGTTATGTCGTCTGCAGCTTACCTAGATGGAAGGACAACTATAAATATCCCAGCCATCTTTTAAAATTTGTTTAATATCTATGTAAGGCACCATATTTTTTAATGTAGATCACACAGAAATAATTTAAGGCCTCTATCAAAACTTTTTTTAATAATACTGTGTTTTTCTGGTGTGGCAGTTGGTTTTTCTGGAATGACCTATATACATTTTTTCACTGAGAAATAACCTGGTGTGTTAACTAACGGGACCTAAAAAAGGGTCTATAAAATGTACTAAATTTCGGCAAAAGTAATGTGAAAATCGATTTCGGATTAAACAGGGTTTCTGTTTAAGACTTTAAATATTCATTTAGCTTCCGAATTTTAAGAGAATTAAGCGTTTCTAAATTAAATTCGAATTCACAAGAAATTTGTTTTATAATTTTCGCACTAAATCAACGTATTTTCGCAAAATTTATATTGAAAGCATTGTGCTTTAAGCATATTGTATAAAAGCTCAATATTTTAACTTTCAATTTATATATTAAAGAGGCGCAAATTATTAAGAAATTATTAAGTCTTTATTTTCTTCTTTTTGTACAAGGTTTTTTTTTAGGACGCGTTACGTAATACTTGAACGTTTCCTATGGCAATCAGATGAGTTTCATAATAAGCTTTATACACAGACCAATGTTGGTTTGTGTATTTATTATTACTGAAAATCTTTTTATTTTTGTCATATTTAGCCCCATTTATAAATAAAATCTGATTCTGTTGCCGGATTCAGATTCAGCAGCTCAAAACATAAGGGAATTTTAAATCTTTAGGTCTAGGGTCCTTATTTTTAGTTTACTTATATCACAAGTATTGTATTGGTATTGAATTTCCTTGATTCACTGGCAAAAAACTCTCTATAGCTTGAAAATATGTATACGTTGTGATTTTCTTGAAAAGTGCGTTGAATTTTTTAAAGTCTTTCGCGTCAAGTTATGAATAACAAAAGACGTTATCGCCTTAAGGCCTATCCAGAAGCTTGCATAAGAACATAAACATAAGAATGCGATGCCGTGATTGGCTTGATGTGCTGCCATGTATCTTGTAAGCCAATCACGGCATCGCATTGTCATGTATTATGTTCTTATGCGAGCCTGTAAATAGGCACTTACTCGCCACTATACGTTACAGTTTTTTTTAACAGACAAAAATACTGCAGCCAACAAAACAAAACTCTTACCCCTAGTTGATTAAAAACAGTTTATAACATATCATGTGTAGACCATAGTCAAATATATTCTCGAACCTTGAAATGTAAGTTCTGTCAACAAGATGTACACTATTTTATTCAAAATCAATTTTTTTTAGGGTTATTTGTAATAAACACTCGGAAATGAAGCAAATAAAAACGTTATTGCATTACATAATCATGCCAACGTTTCACCTAATATTTAGGCTTCTTCAGAGCTGAAAAGACATAAAAATTATAAAACTTTTTGGACTTTTTATCACAAATAACCCTAAATAAATTTCAAGAAATATTATTATTATTAATGAAAAGTTTTTTAATTTTGATATTTAAAATGAAAAATTCATTATACACTTACGTTTCGTTAAGCTTAAAATTTAACAAGCAAAGAAATAAAGGTAAAAATTTAAAAATGTTGAAAAAAAAACAGTTTAAATCACTCATATCTGACATTGTGTGTTTTTATCCAAACATGTTTTAGAAAAGAATTAAAAATATGTGTTTTAATGTTACAATTAAAAATCGTGCGCGTTAATATCAAAGATGTAATTTAAAATAAATGTGTATCTTTTGAAATACGGCTGTAAATGTCAACTTTTAGGTCATATACGAAGCACAAAACAAAACCGTAATTAAAACGCTAAATGATACCAGAAAATAATTGTAAGAACCAAGATAAATCATCGCAAAACGTCCAATATACAAATATTAAAGCAAAGCGTTATTATTTCGCTATTGTTAATATAAATTCACGGAATATTTTCATTTCAACCAAACGTTACGAGGGTAAATAAAAAAATATAATATATTTTACGTAAAATAACTTAGGTTCCACGAGTATCAAGATTTCTCGTCTTGTCTCGATTTTGAAAAAATCAAGACGAGTGTTATTAGAATAATCAGGCAAGGCGAGAGTCCGTAGACGAGTGTCAAGGCTCTTGATAAAAAATTAAGCCTTATCGACATCTTAATTAAATTTTTATACCTTACATAAAACTACCACTCTACTACTACTGCCACTACCACTGCCACGACCACGACTACCACACCATTTGGTATGTAGGGGTACAATGACAAACAAAAATCGACAAAACCAACATACAAGATGGCCGACCCGTCACAGGGATATTTTTCGAATGGGAGGTTGTAGAAAATTAAATTTGGTATGTACGTATGGTATGTACATAACTTTGACAGATCGGCCTTTTTCTTTTTTGGTTTTGTCCATTTTTGTTTGTCATTGTACATCTATATACAATATTTCGGGTTCGAAAAATGCATCTTTGACAGGTCCACTATCTTGTTTTTTGGTTCCGTCAGTTTTTGTTTTTTGTTATACCCCTACATGTAGGTATGTAGCTACATACCGAATTTCAAGTTTTTACGACCTCCTGTTCGAAAAATGTCAGTTTGACAGGTCGGCCACCTTGTTTTTGTTTTTTTTTTATTCTTGCTTGTCATTTTACCCCTACATACCGAAATTCAAGTTTCTACGATCTCCCGTTAACGGGAACGCGTTCAAGACAATTCACTTTGACAGGTCGGCCATCTTGTTTTGTTGATTTTTTCGATTTTTGTTTATCATTGTACCCCCAAATGCTCCACTAAATGCCAATTTCAAGTCTCTTTTAAAAAATCTTCTTGCGAGATCATTTTTTCTTTGAGGTTGTCATTATTTTAAACATAAAGAAAATATTGCCCTTTCGATAGCGCCGACCCTGCAGTGGAGATAAACAAATTAGTTTCAACGTCCTTAAATTAAAAACACTTACATAGTCAAATTAAAGTCACAAGCAACTTGCAAAACAACTTTACACTACGATATTTCAAGAACGCGTTGACATAGAGACTTGAAATTTGAAACACATTTTCTCTACTACTTAGAAAATATTTTTTTCCAATTTTTAAGTCTCTGGGTCAAAGCGATCTTAAAATATCGTAGTGTAAATTAGTTTTGCAAAATGGCTTGCGACTTTAATTTGACTATAAACCAATTTTTACGTGAAATTTATCGTAATGAAAGTATTAACATTGCTAATTAATAATAAAATTATCAGCAAAAACTCAAGTTTTTGCGCCTTTTCCCCATTTTTTTTACTTGAAAAGTTTTTTTTAAAGGAAAACAACAAAGTTAGCTGTTTTAGCCTGACAAACTAACTAAACGAGAACCCCTCGTAAATCCGCAAAATATTTTAACTAGGGATTCTCGGCCACTTTTTGCGCATTAAATCTTTTAATTTGACAAAAGCTTTATAATTAGACTCGGAGCTTTTGATTATGGATAAAATTACAACGCGTTCAAAAGATCGAAACAATATGCAAGCTCACAAAGCTTTTCTATTTCTTTTTTTGGGTTTCGATTTAAAGGGAATTATTGAAGCAAAGAGCATTTATTCGATTTTATGGCAATTATTGAACATTTTTTGACTTATTTCTATTTTATACACACACAAAAATAATATCTATATCTAACAAAATTGATTTATTTCTAAATATTTTATACAAATAAAAAAATATATTCAATCCGTTAAATCCTAATTAAAAGTTGGTTCGTCAAAGAAAAATTGTTATTGACTACATCTTTATTGAATTAAGGGACGAGTCTGTTATTTTTACGAAATTATGTCGTTAATTTTTGGTCGAATTGTGTCGAACTAACAAGGTGGTATGTCACAATAGTTATTTTACAATAAATTACGAAAGTTAATTAAAATTATAATATCTGGTACTATGGTCTGTTTCATCAAGCAAGATAGTAAATTAAAAATCGCACAGTGAATATTTTCAAAACAGATACGAATATTGGATGTGCGAATATACTGCGTAGTTTATTTTATTAAATATAACTATATTCTATACACAAACACATACTATTCAATCCTGTTGTAAAAATATTTACTGTGCGATTTTTAATTTACGATCTTGCTTGAAAAAACAGACCATATAAGAAAATATGATATCCATGTAATATACACTGTAAAAAGTAAACTGAATATTCAGTTACAATTGGATAGGAAATCAAAAGTTATTAAAGAACTTTCACTTTCGGGTTTAGACCGTGTTAATGGATTTTCACTTTCCGACGTTTCGTCTCTTACTACTAGAGACATCTTCAGGGATTAATCTGAAACTAAGTTTCGAATCAACTTGTGTCACTATTTATGACGAGTTGTGGTTATTCACCCGTGACGAGGTTTTTCCTATCAAAGACTTCCATATTGCAGGTAAGTGGTAACCAGTGTCCCGATTGATATTGTTAGGATGCTTGATGATTTCTATCGATTCCCGTATCTTCCTTGGCATTTTTCTGTTTTCTGTTAATATTTGTTTTGTTTTAGACAAATTGATTTTATGACCTGTTTCATGTACATGTTCGGCTACTGCCGATAAGGAAATTTGTTTCTTTCTTATATTGCGCTCATGCTCTTGAAGTCTTGTAGAAATTTTTCTCTTAGTTTCACCTATGTAAACCGTACCACAGGAGCAGGGTATTTTATATACGCCTTCTGAACTCAGGGGTATTTTGTCTTTTGTTGAAGTCAAACATTGACCTAATTTACTAAGAGAAAAATTTCTACAAGACTTCAAGAGCATGAGCGCAATATAAGAAAGAAACAAATTTCCTTATCGGCAGTAGCCGAACATGTACATGAAACAGGTCATAAAATCAATTTGTCTGAAACAAAACAAATATTAACAGAAAACAGAAAAATGCCAAGGAAGATACGGGAATCGATAGAAATCATCAAGCATCCTAACAATATCAATCGGGACACTGGTTACCACTTACCTGCAATATGGAAGTCTTTGATAGGAAAAACCTCGTCACGGGTGAATAACCACAACTCGTCATAAATAGTGACACAAGTTGATTCGAAACTTAGTTTCAGATTAATCCCTGAAGATGTCTCTAGTAGTAAGAGACGAAACGTCGGAAAGTGAAAATCCATTAACACGGTCTAAACCCGAAAGTGAAAGTTCTTTATATCTTAATGGCCGTGAAAGCTTAAAATCAAAAGTTATTATCCTATTATACTTTGATTTTTGTTAAAAACACGCATAATTTCATGTCCGTCCTTAGGGAACGTTAAAGTATTACGTAACGCAAATTTTGATCATTTCGGACCCCCTCCCCCCCCTGTAACGCTATTTTCCTATACCATTAACATGGGCGTAACACTCCAAAATGATCCCCACCCCCCCTAGGAGCATTACGTAATACTTGAACGTTCTCTTAAATCTTAAAGTACGTTACTTTAGAACTATAGTGTTTTTTAACAAAAATTAAAGTACATTTGTATACGATCATAACTTCCTATCCATTTGTAACTAAATATTTAGTCATTGATTGCATAAATTGTACAATCAAGAGACCTACACAGATTGTGGACAAACAAAAAACAAAAGTGTACTTACTCCTTAACCAACTTGTAATGCAGTTTACAATACTTGGACCAAGTAATTACCTTTTGTAGATAATTAATGCTTTTAATTCCCTCCCGTCTGAGGTAAGTCGGGAGGGCCAGGAGGGGTTATCTACCTGTCCCCTTATCACAGATTCTCGTTTGTTAATTCTACACTCTCAGCCGCAGACTAAGAACAAAAACTGTATCGAAATTAACCGATCTTCTTTATCTAAAACAAAATTACAATAAGTAAATTAGTATTCATGGGCGGATTTAGGGGGGGCATGGGGGCCATCCCCCCCCCAGCAAGATATATTAGCATAGAAATGCCTTCAAAATTATATTTTTGGCGAAAGCGCAATTTTTTTCCTTATGGATGCCCCCCCTTAAAATGAAATAAATCCGTCCCTGTGAGTATTTAGTATTTAAAATGTATGACATAAAATACTTAAATTATCTAAATTTTATTTTTATTATATACGAGTAGGTATTTTTTGCTGTACTTTTTTATTTTTGGTTTTATTATAACCCGTTAACGCCCAATTTTTTTTCTATTTTTTTGTATAAAATCAGTTAATACCACTTATTATTCTACATTCTACATTCTAAACGTGTTGCAGGCCATACTTTTTCTACGACTGAAGTTTTATACATTCAAATTTTTTTTATACATTATATAATAACCAAAAGTTTTAGTAAAAAACAATAGTTTAAATTTAATAATTAAATTTGTATCTAATACTCAACGAAGTAATACACAATTTACTATAAGATATTAAATTATAATTTAATATCTTATGGATTGATTTTAAGAACACAGTGAAAATACTCAAAATTATTAAGTCAACTTTTCGCCCCTTAGTGTTGGGGCTTCTTCAAGGCAAAT
Source organism: Brachypterus glaber (assembly GCA_958510825.1). Lineage (NCBI taxonomy): Eukaryota > Metazoa > Arthropoda > Insecta > Coleoptera > Kateretidae > Brachypterus > Brachypterus glaber. Next base: position 35,202,456 of record OY294051.1, read on the forward strand.
TTATTAAAACAATATAACAAATAAATCACCCTTCAAATAAATATGACAAACTTGACATAAAATTATTTAAAGTCAACATAAATGTCATCTAACTGATACTGACATGATGTCAATGTCACAATATTAAATTATATATGTATTTTTAAGTTCTTTCACTTTTTTCTTAAAAGAAAGATTAAAATCAATATATAATACATAAAGAACAAGAAAAAGAATTTAAATATCTTATAGTAAATTGTGTATTATTTCGTTTACCGTATTCTAAGACAGTAGAAAAAAAATCATTCTGCTTAATACAAATAATAGTTCAAAAAAATTAAGGAAATACTCCATTCGATGTTGTTCTTAGTTGTGACTCTAAACTGGATATACCTAGACCGAGTAGTAATTATAGATGTGTCACTGTTACGGTATCGTTTTTGGGGTTAATAATAGAATCGCATAGCTTTGAGGTACACTATATTATGACAGTTTGGAGATTTGGTTGGTATTATTGGAAAATTGGTATAATATATCTGACTGGATGTCTTTTTGATATTATTACACAATGTTATATTATATTATTATTATATTTTTCTATTTTGCGACTCTTATAAGCTCATAAGAAGTCTCTCTTTTTTTCTGTTCGGTTGGCAACATACAAAATCCTATCTCTTGACGTTTTGCGTGCAAATGTCAATGTCGATTTAAAGTTTAATTTTTTACAAATTTTTGTGTTTGGGTTATTTTTTACCGTGTTAAATTTGTGAACTGGTTAATTTCAGTGAAAAAAGAAGAGATGACTGTAAAATATATGAAAATATCATTTGTTCTTAGAATTTTAAACATAGTGTAAACTGTAATGCCAATCCAAAACAAAAATCCCTAAATCATTCATCAATTTAAATGTAAGTTTTTTAAAATTTAGAGCAAAAGAAAAAATTGTATAAAGGTCTCGTTTCATAACACGTTTTTAGAGCACTATTACTTTAGAAAACTCGCCGCAAGCGGCTCGTTTTCTAAACTTGTACTCGTGCGCTAAAAACGTATGTTATGAAACTAGTACTTTAATATACTATAACAAGATATCAACATTTTCTCATAAATGGGAAAATTTAGGTTTACTATCATACTATTAATGATTTATTAAAAAAAAACTTTCAGATCTTATTTTATTACTTTTGTGACGGTGTGCCTGATGAAAAATTTGTTATTAATTGCCAATTGTTATGTTATTGAATACTGTAACAGTCTTAAATACAACTAAAAATATACCTTACTATAACCAGAGCCGTAGCTAAGGAGCGTTGTGGGGAATACCCCCCCCCCATTCGCATTAAAAAAGTTTAATTAAAGGAAATTTTGAATATTAATAAAAATATTAATTTACTGATAATAATATTATTAGTGACCAAAATAATTTTTATATTTTTTAATTTAAAATAAAGGTTTTCTGTGTATTCAATGTACATCCTTCTGGTTTTATAGTTAATTGTGTCGTAAAATTTTGCCTAATCACTAAATTTGTTAAAAAAAGGTAAACATTCGCTTAACTACAAATTGCCGAGATTTCGCTGAAACATAGTGTTTTGCATCGTGTTTATATTTCAGCTCAACGGTTTTAATTAAGGCCGTCCTTTGTAGATAATAGGTATTTTTATTTACCCAAAAATAGTTACATGAAAATATGCGAAATTGACAAAATTAAATTTTACGAATACAAAAAAAAAAAGGTTTTATTGCTTTCCCATTTTAAAAATTTTCAAAATTTCGGAAGCCTTGTATTCGTGTAATAATTTTCAACATTTTTTTTTGCTTATTTTTTCGTTTTATGACGTTTTATGTCGATAAAAATCAATTTCAAGCAAAAAAAAAAAATGTCGATCGGTCTGTCCGGGAAATCTTGTGGCCACGATAACTTAAGAACGCTTTAAGCTAGAAACTTGAAATTTGGTATAAAGGGATGGTACTAAAAGTTCTAGCTCGGAATTGTTTTTGGTGAAAATTGGGGTCGGGCAATGGGGAAAAATACATTTTTTTTAGAAAATTTTGAAAATTGCTATATAGGGGTTTTTGAGGTTGCTGAAAGAGAATCTGATAATAAAAAAGTTCTAACTCCATCCCCTAAGAGGCGGGGGGTAGTATTATATGTTTTTAAGGTTGCTAAAAGTAAATCTAATAATAAAAAATCTATTTAATGCGCGGATGTGTAAAATGGGAGAGCTCTTTTACTGGGCAGTGTATTTTCTCCAATTTTTACGTTTAAAACTAAAGTCTTTATTTTTTATAATCAATATTTTATTATTATTATTATTAGTTTTTTTTAATATTTACTTTATTATTTACTTAATTTTCTTGTAATGGTTTTTATACAAGAAAAACAGAAAGGAACATAAAAACTACAATTTAAAATCATAGAGCAACTCGCACACTAGGCTGTTATTAGGTGTTTTAAATTTAAAAATTCCTGGCCTAACTGGGACTCAAACCCATGACCTACGGGATACAAAACTAAAATAAACCCGTATTTCTCTTGTAGGCGTCATAAAAAATCCCTCTTAAAAGTTTATATGTATACCCACACTAAAAAATGTACCCTTTTATTATTTTTAAACAATTTAACTTGTCGCAAAAAATCAATTCCATATCTTTTTTGCTAGTTAAGTTATGCATATAATTCATATGTTTTATAATTAACATACACAGCGGTGCACTGTTAATCTCTTTCCAAAGCCTACGCAAATATTTTACGATTATTAAATTTTCGTTGCAGGTCTATATTATCGTAGTGGGGTAGTGAACACAGAAAGTATCATACAGCATTATTAGATATTTTGTATAACATTCTGTACGTATAATTCAAAACTGGGCCTCTTCTTTGGTGTTAACACCTATTTTTTTATTCATATATTAGCATTAATTAATTTGTTTACAAATAAAATAACAATGAACAAAATAGATAACATTTATTGAATATCGTTTTATGTTTTTACGTCAACTCCCAGATAAACAGTAATGGCGCCAGTAGAAAAACGTACATGCAAATACAACAATAATTATAATATCAAAATAGTGATTATATACCAAGGTAGAGAATACATTTTTTATAGCCGACTATATTAAATTTAAGAGTGTGTAGCAAAACTGGAAGTCTACCTCCATCTAACGGTAATTTAACCCCTACACACTAGGTGTCCCCACCTACTCTACTTTTAAATTTTAATCAAAAATATCAGTTATTATTATTTTGAGTTTTTTGTTCAAACCGAACAAAAAACTATAACGTACTTTTTCGGCGATAGCAGGACAAATTTCGTTCATTTGCATTTCAATCATTCGTAGACATACAAGTGAACTTTTGGGTCATCGACCAACTTTTTACTGCTAGTAAATCATCTGGGGGCCTAGTCATTTTTATAGGTACCGTCTTCTGCGAAGATATTTTCTCTTTTTAATGTACAATTTTTATAGTTTTACAGGATAACATCCAGTGTGCAAATAAAACCAACCTAACCCAAAATAAAAACAGTATTTTTATTATCGCTCGACATATACCAGCCACCAACCGAAAAACCAACCCCGAGATATTTTGAGTTCCATCGCAAGTGCGAGGCTATAATAGTCTTCTCTACCGTGGTTTATATATTAGTTTTTTCACTACTAGCACTATTTGACTATTTTTATTCAAATAATAAAGTAAATTATTAACAAAAATTATATTTCTTGATATTTTCATAAAAATCAAGTAGCCTTGATCAATGACATTTGCTCAAATAAATACTTTCAACTGACGTTTATAAATTTGGTTTTTTTTTAAATTTGTTTCATAATATTTAGCTAATTATTGATTGTATTAATTGGTAATAATTATAATTAATTTTATTTAATAAATAAAAAGTTATTTCAAGCTATCTTGGGTTTAGTTAGTAAAAATTGCACAAAGAACTGAAACATCTAAAGTGGCGGAAATCAATTGTTTATAAAATTTACTACTAGGAGAGAAAAAATTATTATTGCTATAAGTGAAGAAAATTGATTTCACAGTCTGAAAACATGATAAATAATGGTATGTTCTAAAGCTAGTAGTGAAAAAAATATGTTATGTATAATAAGTTTTTGTGTCTATCGGACAAATGGGACATTGGTTGAAGAAAACAACTGTATACTGTGCCGATTCGACCCAGTGATGATACCAAATTTGCAAATGAGGTGGGAATAGCGCACAGTTTTCTTTCCCACTGCTAAAGTAAAGCAGCTGTACCATCTGATCTTGTGGTGGGATGCGAAGATTGCTGTTGATTTTTTTTTGTCCAACAAATTTATTTCGATTAATTACACTGGCCCAAAAAAAATAAAAAAAGTATTCTGTTCTGTGGGTAACAACCACCAAGAGTTCATTCTTTTTCCTCTTCTACATACTCGAAAAATTAGTAAAAATACATATCTATAGACTCATTGCAATTTTAATACTAAATTTTATTTGTAAATACATATTTTTTATTTATATCGCCACCATTAGTATTTAATACTTTACTTGTGATATTAAATACTTCAATGTGTGTATTGTATACAAAATATTGTCTTACTAACATAGAGACCGTGCTGGTACATTTGAATCCCCACGCAACATGTGTTTATTAATACTAGCATGTTATAGTAAAAATTACTGTAACATTTGGTAAAGCATATCATACTTATAATACGGTATACTTTGAGTTGTTGTTAATTTGTGTTACTGATCTAGTTTAAAGTATGTTACAGTATTCAGAAAAATTAATATTCGGTAAATAATACCAAAATTTTGATTAGTAATAATATAGAAATTGCAACCACACACAATTAAACACTGATAAAATAATCGATCCTTTTTTTACTTTTCTCTGTATTATTACTAATCAAAATTTTGGTATTATTTACCGATTGTTATTTTACTAAATACTGTAGCATACTTTAAACTAGATAAATAACGCAACAACTAAAACTTAAAGTATACCAAACTGTAACCTTGATATAATTTACCAAATGTTACAGTATTAATATACACATATTGCGTGGGGATCCAAATGTACCAGCACGGTCTCTATGCTAGTATAACAACATTTTGTATACAATACACACATTGCAGTATTTAATATCACAAGTAAAGTATTAAATACGAATGGTGGCGATATAAATAACGAACATGTATTAACAAACAACATTCAGTATTAAAAATACGACGAAGTGTACATATCTAAGAGCAGAACAGACTTGTATTGAATATCTCAAAATACATAAGGATAGCCGCATCTCAACTCCAGCAGAGAATACTTTTTTTATTTTTGTGGGCCTTTGTGTTATAATTTTGTGTTACAGTTATAAAAAATTGATTAATTTAAAATATAAATTGGCCACTGTTTGTCTAGTCTGGGCCCTACAATTTAGATAAAATTTAATTAGAAATTACACATTCTATTACATAGGATAACTGTTTTGATTGGGCCGAGAACTATCTATTTGCATGTTAATTACTGGATGATTGGCCGTGTTATCATTGATTTTGCCGATAATTGCTATAATAAACGGCTGATAGAATATTTTGAAACATATACAGAGGATATTATACACTATATCGAGTATACCGTTAATAGTTGATGTAAATATACAGTGCGGTCCAAAAGTCACCTCCCCCTTTTAACTTTTGAACGAGTTGAGATATCGGCTTCAAATTTAGAACTCTTAAATAAGACAACTTAAACTATCTTTTAGCATATATTTGATATTTTCAGCTCTTAAAATGTGGGCAGGGGGGCATGGGGGGACATTTTTTAAATGGAAAGGGGGGTCGTGTAATACATCATTTTAAAGCTTATAAAATTCTCCATTTAACTCCAAATTTTTAAATTAAAAAAAAAAAATTGGGTTTAAAATGGGGTTGAAAATGGGTATTAATGTCAAAATTCCTCTAAAAAAAAATAAATTTTTAAAAATGCCTAATTTCATCATAAAAAAATGTTAATTATACTTTTAAACTAATATTAGGTGACATAAATAAGAATTTATAAAAAAAAACTTAAAAAATCATGTTTTAGCACAAAAAATTGAAAAATCAAAACCTTAAAAAACATTTTTAAAAAAATTAAAAATGTTAGTTTAGAGAATTTTATAACCTTTAAAATGATGTATCACACGACCCCCCTTTCCATTTAAAAAAATGTCCCCCATGCCCCCCTGCCCACATTTTAAGAGCTGAAAGTATTAAATATATGCTAAAAGATAGTTTAAGTTGTCTTATTTAAAAGTTCCAAATTTGAAGTCGATATCTCAACTCGTTCAAAAGTTAAAAGGGGGGGTGACTTTTGGACCGCACTGTATATAACTGTAATGAGTAAACCGGAAGTTAAAACGCATGCAACATGAAAAATATTTGTATAGATTATTTACTAAACTAATAGAATATTTACTAATCTAATAAAAATGGCTAACAGTGATAGATTTTGATAGACTACCGTTTTCAGGCTTTTGGCCCAAATTTATGAAAATGCTAAAAAAATCAAGGCATCTTTGTGTACAATTTTGCATACAGATTACACATATTCACTAAGTAATCTATTTGCTTTATTGTCTTTATAGGCGTACCAATTGAGTTTCGGATCTATATGAACTCCTAAAAAATGCATAGTCTATATTATTTATATGTTTACAATTTTTACTAGAATTTGTTTAAAAAGTATTACTGTTATTCATCATATCAAGTTATCAGTCCTATTCTTGGCCAGTTTTACCATGTCTTAGTATGTGACCAACCATTTGATCACTTTTCTTAACCTTTATCTTAACATTGTGTAATATACACTGTGTATCCTAAGATACACGTTTTTCACAACTGTTTTTTATATTCAAATTTACTAAACCAAGTTATACCTGACAGCAAGTTGTTTACCTAATATAAATATTTTTTGTTGGTTTTTTGGTCATACTTTAGATAAGATTTATCCTGCCAAGTTTAGGGTTAACTTGTCTTTTCCACAAGACACACTTTTCTCCGATTCCCCAGTAGTATACTTATATTAGCTCAATAAATAAACATAATCTGTGTAAAATATTAAGTGAGCTCCAACTTAAGATCAAAGCAGTAACAAAAGTTTTTTTTTTTCTTTTATCTGACAATAAGTTCTACTTTTTTAAAATTGAGTTAATCGAGATGGGGTATCAAAGAAAAACAAAACAAGAGTTGACACTCTTAGGAAAAAATAACGAGCAAAGGAGACAATATAATAGTATACTTTAGTTATATAAAAAGTTTTGAAGTTTTTAGTTGCGGCTGAAACTCTTTTATGTATGCTGTATATGTAATACATACATTACATGTATTAATAAAGTTTGGAAAGTATGTGATATCTTGTCCCACTGTTTTCACGCCTGGACCTGACCTGTAATGAAAAATAGAGACCAGTAACCTAATTCTTACTGATCTCCATTATAAATCATTAGTTTCCGCTAGATAGCGCCACCGATTAAAATATCAAAATGGCTGAACTGATGATAAACACGAATATAATCTAATACATTTTGTTTAAAAAACACAAATGTACAGTTTTAGTCAATGTTTTTTACTTTTGAGACTGAAAAGGATAATAAATGTTATAAACGGTGCCTTGTGAGGTATCAACAAATGTTTTTTGTGGTTGTTTTTTTGGGTTACGCGTATGTGAAACTTCAGTTTTATATGATTGTGCTTTTCTTGTAAAATGGAGGAAAAATGATTTGTGGTAAATATTAAAAGAACTATAAAACAAAGTATTATAGTATTATTTTCTTTATTTGAATTCAAACATCTAGGTTTCAAAAAAATTAGTAGCTATCTTTTATAAAAAAAGTTGCGAATAAAAATAGTAACTTTTTTTCTGATTGTTTAAACAAAAAAAGTTATTGACATAAATTGTAGAAAATTTAATAACGAACAAATATTTTGCTCATTTTTTGTTGGGCGACGACCTAAAGCCGAGTTACAGACCAAAAACAAAAAAAAAATAGATGGCTGGATTAGGGTTATTTATATTAAAAAACGTTTTTTTACTAAAACTGCCGACGTTTCGTTGGCTTTATTCCAACTTCTTCAAAAGGCACAAGTAAGTTACTTGTTACTTAATCCAGCCATCTACTATCTAATATTATTGTTGGGTTACCAAACCAAGCTTAAAAAAAAATAATGCGTTTTTGCAAACAGGCCACCAGAGGTCGCACACAAGTTGCTTGCGGTAGTTTCCTAAATCCTTATGACCATACCTAAGACTATACCTAAGACTATACCTAATTTCAAAGACTTTTTTTCACAAAGTGCATGATTCTTATGAATTTTCAATAATTCCTGCTCCGCTATTTGAAATTTGAAATGTAAAAGATGTTGTTGCTACTTGGTGCACAAAAATTATAAAGAGTATAACTGATGTGGCGTTTGTGCTGTATAGGGCAGTACACGTTACAGAAATAAACGTCTATGTTCAAACATAGAATTGTCTTTTAGAAGTGACATTTATACACGTCTTTTAGAAGATAAAATCAGCAATACTACTCTCGTGGTAGAGCGTTTAATGAAATTTTTGCAACGCACACAATGTGACAGGTCTTTTCAATTCAACAATGTAATTTGTATATATTTGTAAATCTTTTCTTATACAGGGTCCAGAAAATGTTCCTATAACTTTGAAGTTTAATTAGGATAATATGAATCATATTATGATTAATTTTTACAAAAAAAAATACTGCCAACAAAATAATACTTTCCCCTATTATAGGCCTAGGTCCATTAAAATCAAAAAAGAGAAAAAATAAATTAAAAAAAAATTACGAGAAAAAATTTTTTCTTCAAAAAAGTTTCTTTTTTCGTAAAACGAAAAATAAATTGAAAAAAATATGTTTTTGATAAAAATTGTTTTCACCCCATTTTACCCCAATACAATTTTTACGAAAAACAATCCCAGCCTAGATAATGAACCTGTGGTCAAAATTTGAAGTCTTTAGCCCGGAGCGTTCTTGAGTTATCGTGGTCACAAATTTCCTGGACACACAGACCGACAGACAGAAAAAATTTATTGAAGGAAATTATATTTTTTGGATATAAATCGTCCAGTAACGTAAAAAAGACAAAAAAAAAATTTCGAATTTTTTTTACTAACGCAAAACTTTCCTTGGGAAAAGTAAAAAGAGAAAAAATATATAAAAAGAGCGAAAAATTGGAAAAAAATACAAATTAAAAGAAAAATAATAGTTTGTACCCTTTTTGACTTCCTTATCCCACCCAGATTTTTAACAAAAAACAATCTTAACTGAAAAGTTTGACTAAGAAAACTTTTAAATTTGAAGTTTTTAGCTCAATTCAAGAGTCTTGAGTTATTATTGTCACAAATGTTAACTAATGTCATGGTATTTTTTTTAATGACCTACGACAAAAAATAATGAATTAAGCATACGTATGCTTAATACATAGTCATGTATGCGTAATATAAAATTTGTTGCATATGTATGCATTTATGCATGATAATTCCATAAAATCATTGTATTAAAATTTATATTTATAGAAAAATTTTATTGTAACAATAAGTTCATGGTCTTGCTATTTTTACATCGGAACTCTGCCGATGTATTGAAATCTTCGCCAAAAAGTCAAAATCTGTGACCACGTGTTTTTCACATTTCTCGATATTTTAGACCATTCTGAGTCGAAATCAGTAAAAAAAAAATTTTGAGTCTGTCTGTCTGTCTGGGTGTAAACTCTCTAACTCCATTTCTACATGAGATATCGACTTGCGGTTTTTTGCATATTGTTTTTTATCTTATTCCGAAGAGCTGATTAGATTTTGGGGGTAAACGATTAGGGGTAAGGGGGTAAAAGTGGGGTAAAACTCCTAATTTTAGCGTTTTTTGTTTATAATTATGGCAATTATTGTATTTGGTTAATTTAGCACATAAAAAAGATAATTTTAAATTGGTCAAAAAATGTTATAAACAACGTTTTCCTAAAACGCATTGTTTTCGATATCTCACATATTTATAACCCGATTTCAAAAAATTATATTTTAAATAAAAGCTCTTTTTAAGCCCTATAAAAAATTTTATATACAGTTTTTTGCTAGAATATAATGTTTTAAACATACAGAATTTAAAATCAAACAAAACACCTAGTTTGAAATTTGCAAACTAAATGGCTCTAATGTACAATAGTGCCGATGTTTTGACAGGGTGCTTGCAGCGTTTCATCTAGTCTTAATTTGAATACGACTATGTAACTTAATAAATTTGTTTGTGTTTTAAAACAAAAGTTTAATGTTACAAGATCACTTAATTCGTTTTAAGTGGCTATATAAGGTAGTAAACTTCGCTAGAAGTAATATAATACGGTACAGACTACATTCAACTTTAATTCTATCGAGTTGTTTATAAGAAGATTGTAGTCCTTCGCATTCCATCGTATACTCTTCACAAGAGATAGTATATTGCGTTTTCTCTCGACATACTTCCCAAAATATGATTTATCTAAAAAAAATTTAAATATACAGTCAAACCTTCATAACTCGAACCTCCACAACTCAAAATTTTACATAAGTTTAATGATTTTCTATTGTAACCTTTTTTCTGTAACTCAAAATCTCTCTAACTCGAACTAATCTTACGGTCCTATGAGTTTAGAGTTATAGAGGTTTTACTGTAATATAAATCAAAGTATTTTTTGTGAAAATTTAAAGTTTATCGGACTTTTTCTTCTATGTATTTATAAATGGGTATTTATCAAAATTGTTATAAATATTTTTGTTTAAAAAAATGCCCCCTTCTATTTATTTTTAAAGAAATTTTCAAAAACAACACGAACCTTCCAAAAATTTTCATAATTTTCGGAAACTCGTTCTTAAATCATTATGCTTAAAAAAACACGGAACATGGACAAAAGGACGGACAAGCATACAGTAGGATTTTTTGAAAGTTGTTCAGAATTCGTTAAAAAGTGCACTGTAAGAAAAGAATAGTATATTCTATAACTAGTATGGAATAGACAATATTCCGCGCGAGCGGAAAGTTTGTCATACGAGCCGATAGGCGAGTATGACGGTCCCGCGAGCGTGGAATGACTATTCCATACGTGTTGTAGACTATACTTTTTCTTCGACTGCAAATATGAAACACTGTATGGCTTTAAACTGCGGACCAGGTTAAAAACAATTTTTTTTTTGTGACTTGACATTGTAAATCCAACAAAACACATATCTTTAAATAAAGCAATTAATTTTATTTAATAATTTTATTCCAATCAGTACTTAAAAAAGATTTTTATTTAATTTTAGCACATATTTACAAATTATAATGCAAAAATTGAAGGTTATGTCAGATTGTTGTGACAGATATCAGGTTTAAATATTTAACAATAGAGCAGTTTTAATTTTTTGAACTAAATTGATAAAAAACTGGTTAAATATTAAGAAAAACTAATAAACTTTATGTAATTTTAACGCAAAACTTTAAATTGCATTAAATTATTCAATATTTCATGGCAAAATATATTTTTTTTTGCTAATTTTGCTACAGTATTCTTTGCTTTTATAAACAAGAGATGGCACTGCATGTGCTC
>OY294051.1:35214236-35561541 GCA_958510825.1 Brachypterus glaber
TGCTTGATGATTTCTATCGATTCCCGTATCTTCCTTGGCATTTTTCTGTTTTCTGTTAATATTTGTTTTGTTTCAGACAAATTGATTTTATGACCTGTTTCATGTACATGTTCGGCTACTGCCGATAAGGAAATTTGTTTCTTTCTTATATTGCGCTCATGCTCTTGAAGTCTTGTAGAAATTTTTCTCTTAGTAAATTAGGTCAATGTTTGACTTCAACAAAAGACAAAATACCCCTGAGTTCAGAAGGCGTATATAAAATACCCTGCTCCTGTGGTACGGTTTACATAGGTGAAACTAAGAGAAAAATTTCTACAAGACTTCAAGAGCATGAGCGCAATATAAGAAAGAAACAAATTTCCTTATCGGCAGTAGCCGAACATGTACATGAAACAGGTCATAAAATCAATTTGTCTGAAACAAAACAAATATTAACAGAAAACAGAAAAATGCCAAGGAAGATACGGGAATCGATAGAAATCATCAAGCATCCTAACAATATCAATCGGGACACTGGTTACCACTTACCTGCAATATGGAAGTCTTTGATAGGAAAAACCTCGTCACGGGTGAATAACCACAACTCGTCATAAATAGTGACACAAGTTGATTCGAAACTTAGTTTCAGATTAATCCCTGAAGATGTCTCTAGTAGTAAGAGACGAAACGTCGGAAAGTGAAAATCCATTAACACGGTCTAAACCCGAAAGTGAAAGTTCTTTATATCTTAATGGCCGTGAAAGCTTAAAATCAAAAGTTATTATCCTATTATACTTTGATTTTTGTTAAAAACACGCATAATTTCATGTCCGTCCTTAGGGAACGTTAAAGTATTACGTAACGCAAATTTTGATCATTTCGGACCCCCTCCCCCCCCTGTAACGCTATTTTCCTATACCATTAACATGGGCGTAACACTCCAAAATGATCCCCACCCCCCCTAGGAGCGTTACGTAATACTTGAACGTTCTCTTAAATCTTAAAGTACGTTACTTTAGAACTATAGTGTTTTTTAACAAAAATTAAAGTACATTTGTATACGATCATAACTTCCTATCCATTTGTAACTAAATATTATATATTGATTGCATAAATTGGACAATCAAGAGACCTACACAGATTGTGGACAAACAAAAAACAAAAGTGTACTTACTCCTTAACCAACTTGCAATGCAGTTTACAATACTTGGACCAAGTAATTACCTTTTGTAGATAATTAATGCTTTTAATTCCCTCCCGTCTGAGGTAAGTCGGGAGGGCCAGGAGGGGTTATCTACCTGTCCCCTTATCACAGATTCTCGTTTGTTAATTCTACACTCCCAGCCGCAGACTAAGAACAAAAACTGTATCGAAATTAACCGATTTTCTTTATCTAAAACAAAATTGCAATAAGTAAATGAGTATTCATGGGCGGATTTAGGGGGGGGGGATAGGGGCCATGCCTCCCAGCGATATATATTAGCATAGAAATGCCTTAAAAATAATATTTTTGGCGAAAGCGCAATTTTTTTCCTTATGGGTGCCCCCCCCCCCTTAAAATGAAATAAATCCGCCCCTGTGAGTATTTAATATTTAAAATTTGTGACATAAAATACTTAAATTATCTAAATTATATTTTTATTATATACGAGTATTTTTTGCAGTATTGCACAAATTTTCACTCTGCACAAAAAAAAAGAACCGTTTTTTTTTTATTTTTGGTTTTATTATAACCCGTTAGCGCCCATTTTTTTTTCTATTTTTTTTGTATGAAATCAGTTAATACCACTTATTATTCTACATTCTACATTCTAAACGTGTTGCAGACTATACTTTTTCTACGACTGAAGTTTTATACATTCAATTTTTTATATAATAACCAAAAGTTTTAATAAAAAAACAATAGTTTAAATAATAATAATTAAATTTGTATCTAATAGTCAACGAAGTAATACACAATTTACTATAAGATATTAAATTATAATTTAATATCTTATGGATTGATTTTAATCTTGCTTTTAAGAACACAGTGAAGAAACTCAAAATTATATAGCCAACGTTTCGGCCCTTATTGTTGGGGCTTCTTCAAGGCAAATTCATTAAAACAATATAACAAGTAAATAAAGTATAAATGGTAAAAATAGTAATAAACTTGACATATAATTATTTAAATTCAACATAAATATCATCTAACTCAAAATTATAAAGCCAACGTTTCGCCCCTTATTGTTGGGGCTTCTTCAAGTCCAATTTATTAATACAATATAACAAATAAATAAAGTATAAATGGTAAAAATAGTAATAAATTAAATTTACATTAAAAAATTTAAAAAAAAATATGCCAGAATGTCAACGTCAATCAAAAATGGCAAAATTAAAATTTGAAAACTATCACCCTGCAAATAAATATGACAAACTTGACATATAATTATTTAAAGTCAACATAAATGTCATCTAACTGTCACTGACATGATGTCAATGTCACAATATTAAATTATATATGTATATCGTCGGCTTACAAGTAAAAGGCACTAAGTCACTTTTTTGCAAAAATGGGAACTTCTAGATTGACTGCCAAGAGAGTTACCCACTATACAAAACGCACCAGTTTGATTTTGAATAAAATTTTATCTTTTAAAAAGTCACTTAGTGCGTTTTACTTGTAGATAATTTCAAATGTTTCTGCACTAAGCGACTTAGTGTTTGTTTGGCGAAACGTGCATTTTTGTATCAATTATTACAAAAATTAAAAAACAACAGCGAAAGTTAAATTTGTCAATATCTCAAAACCATGTTTTTGGACTTAGTGCTCTTTACTTGTAAGCCGACGATATGGTCTGTATAAAAAAAATAGAATTTTTGTATATTTTGAGTTTTTTTACTGTCTTCTTAAAAACAAGATTAAAATCAATTATAATACATAAAGAATAAGAAAAAGAATTTAAATATCTTATAGTAAATTGTGTATGTTCGTTGATTTAGCTTAAAATAAAACCCTTACGGAATGTTCCTATACCCTCATCCGCTTACGGAATGTGCTGTATACCGTAAGAGTTTGTTGTGCAATTTGACCAACATTCCAAGACAGTCGTAGAAAAAAATCATTCTACTTAATACAAATAATAGTTCAAAAGAACTAAGTAAATACTCCATTTGATGTTGTTCTTAGTTGTGACTCTAAACTGGATATACCTAGACCGAGTAGTAATTATAGATGTGTCACTGTTACGGTATCGTTTTTGGGGTTAATAATAGAATCGCATAGCTTTGAGGTACATTATATTATGACAGTTTGGAGATTTGGTTGGTATTATTGGAAAATTGGTATAATATATCTGACTGGATGTCTTTTTGATATTATTACACAATGTTATATTATATTATTATTATATTTTTCTATTTTGCGACTCTTATAAGCTCATAAGAACACGCATTTTGCGTGTTCTTATAGGCCCATAAGAAGTCTCTCTTTTTTTCTGTTCAGTTGGCAACATACAAAATCCTATCTCTTGACGTTTTGCGTGCAAATGTCAATGTCGATTTAAAGTTTAATTTTTTACAAATTTTTGTGTTTGGGTTATTTTTTACCGTGTTAAATTTGTGAACTGGTTAATTTCAGTGAAAAAAGAAGAGATGACTGTAAAATATATGAAAATATCATTTGTTCTTAGAATTTTAAACATAGTGTAAACTGTAATGCCAACCCAAAACAAAAATCCCTAAATCATTCATCAATTTAAATGTAAGTTTTTTAAAATTTAGAGCAAAAGAAAAAATTGTATAAAGGTCTCGTTTCATAACACGTTTTTAGAGCACTAGTACTTTAGAAAACTCGCCGCAAGCGGCTCGTTTTCTAAACTTGTACTCGTCCGCTAAAAACGTATGTTATGAAACTAGTACTTTAATATACTATAACAAGATATCAACATTTTCTCATAAATGGGAAAATTTAGGTTTACTATCATACTATTAATGATTTATTAAAAAAAAACTTTCAGATCTTATTTTATTACTTTTGTGACGGTGTGCCTGATCAAAAATTTGTTATTAATTGCCAATTGTTATGTTATTGAATACTGTAACAGTCTTAAATACAACTAAAAATATACCTTACTATAACCAGACCCGTAGCTAAGGAGCGTTGTGGGGAATACCCCCCCCCACATTCGCATTAAAAAAGTTTAATTAAAGGAAATTTTGAATAGTTGGTAATTCTTCATCAAAAAGGGGACAAACGCTCAAAGGCGGAAAAACAGTTGGTTTGGTTTAGTTCTTCAAATTCTTATTTCAAAAAAATATAAATAAATAAAAATATTAATTTACTGATAATAATATTATTAGTGTCCAAAATAATTTTTATATTTTTTAATTTAAAATAAAGGTTTTCTGTGTATTCAATGTACATCCTTCTGGTTTTATAGTTAATTGTGTCGTAAAATTTTGCCTAATCACTAAATTTGTTAAAAAAAGGTAAACATTCGCTTAACTACAAATTGCCGAGATTTCGCTGAAACATAGTGTTTTGCATCGTGTTTATATTTCAGCTCAACGGTTTTAATTAAGGCCGTCCTTTGTAGATAATAGGTATTTTTATTTACCCAAAAATAGTTACATGAAAATATGCGAAATTGACAAAATTAAATTTTACGAATACAAAAAAAAAGGTTGTATTGCTTTCCCATTTTAAAAATTTTCAAAATTTCGGAAGCCTTGTATTCGTGCAATAATTTTCAATATTTTTTTTTGCTTATTTTTGCGTTTTATCACGTTTTATGTCGATAAAAATCAATTTCAAGAAAAAAAAAAATGTCGATCGGTCTGTCCGGGAAATCTTGTGGCCACGATAACTTAAGAACGCTTTAAGCTAGAAACTTGAACTTTGGTATAAAGGGATGGTACTAAAAGTTCTAGCTCGGAATTGTTTTTGGTGAAAATTTGGGTCGGGCAATGGGGAAAAATACATTTTTTTAGAAAATTTTGAAAATTGCTATATAGGGGTTTTTGAGGTTGCTGAAAGAGAATCTGATAATAAAAAAGTTCTAACTCCATCCCCTAAGAGGCGGGGGGTAGTATTATATGTTTTTAAGGTTGCTAAAAGTAAATCTAATAATAAAAAATCTATTTAATGCGCGGATGTGTAAAATGGGAGAGCTCTTTTACTGGGCAGTGTATTTTCTCCAATTTTTACGTTTAAAACTAAAGTCTTTATTTTTTATAATCAATATTTTATTATTATTATTATTATTATTAGTTTTTTTTAATATTTACTTTATTATTTACTTAATTTTCTTGTAATGGTTTTTATACAAGAAAAACAGAAAGGAACATAAAAACTACAATTTAAAATCATAGAGCAACTCGCACACTAGGCTGTTATTAGGTGTTTTAAATTTAAAAATTCCTGGCCTAACTGGGACTCAAACCCATGACCTACGGGATACAAAACTAAAATAAACCCGTATTTCTCTTGTAGGCGTCATAAAAAATCCCTCTTAAAAGTTTATATGTATACCCACACTAAAAAATGTACCCTTTTATTATTTTTAAACAATTTAACTTGTCGCAAAATATCAATTCCATATCTTTTTTGCTAGTTAAGTTATGCATATAATTCATATGTTTTATAATTAACATACACAGCGGTGCACTGTTAATCTCTTTCCAAAGCCTACGCAAATATTTTACGATTATTAAATTTTCGTTGCAGGTCTATATTATCGTAGTGGGGTAGTGAACACAGAAAGTATCATACAGCATTATTAGATATTTTGTATAACATTCTGTACGTATAATTCAAAACTGGGCCTCTTCTTTGGTGTTAACACCTATTTTTTTATTCATATATTAGCATTAATTAATTTGTTTACAAATAAAATAACAATGAACAAAATAGATAACATTTATTGAATATCGTTTTATGTTTTTACGTCAACTCCCAGATAAACAGTAATGGCGCCAGTAGAAAAACGTACATGCAAATACAACAAT
Source organism: Brachypterus glaber (assembly GCA_958510825.1). Taxonomy (NCBI): domain Eukaryota; kingdom Metazoa; phylum Arthropoda; class Insecta; order Coleoptera; family Kateretidae; genus Brachypterus; species Brachypterus glaber. The sequence goes on from OY294051.1 coordinate 35,220,204, forward strand.
AATTATATCAAAATAGTGATTATATACCAAGGTAGAGAATACATTTTTTATAGCCGACTATATTAAATTTAAGAGTGCGAGGCTATAATAGTCTTCTCTACCGTGGTTTATATATTAGTTTTTTCACTACTAGCACTATTTGACTATTTTTATTCAAATAATAAAGTAAATTATTAACAAAAATTATATTTCTTGATATTTTCATAAAAATCAAGTAGCCTTGATCAATGACATTTGCCCAAATAAATACTTTCAACTGACGTTTATAAATTTGGTTTTTTTTTAAATTTGTTTCATAATATTTAGCTAATTATTGATTGTATTAATTGGAAATAATTATAATTAATTTTATTTAATAAATAAAAAGTTATTTCAAGCTATCTTGGGTTTAGTTAGTAAAAATTGCACAAAGAACTGAAACATCTAAAGTGGCGGAAATCAATTGTTTATAAAATTTACTACTAGGAGAGAAAAAATTATTATTGCTATAAGTGAAGAAAATTGATTTCACAGTCTGAAAACATGATAAATAATGGTATGTTCTAAAGCTAGTAGTGAAAAAACTATGTTATGTATAATAAGTTTTTGTGTCTATCGGACAAATGGGACATTGGTTGAAGAAAACAACTATATACTGTGCCGATTCGACCCAGTGATGATACCAAATTTGCAAATGAGGTGGGAATAGCGCACAGTTTTCTTTCCCACTGCTAAAGTAAAGCAGCTGTACCATCTGATCTTGTTTTGGGATGCGAAGATTGCTGTTGATTTTTTTTTGTCCAACAAATTTATTTCGATTAATTACACTGGCCCAAAAAAAATAAAAAAAGTATTCTGTTCTGTGGGTAACAACCACCAAGAGTTCATTCTTTTTCCTCTTCTACATACTCGAAAAATTAGTAAAAATACATATCTATAGACTCATTGTAATTTTAATACTAAATTTTATTTGTAAATATGTACATATTTTTTATTTATATCGCCACCATTAGTATTTAATACTTTACTTGTGATATTAAATACTTCAATGTGTGTATTGTATACAAAATATTGTCTTACTAACATAGAGACCGTGCTGGTACATTTGAATCCCCACGCAACATGTGTTTATTAATACTAGCATGTTATAGTAAAAATTACTGTAACATTTGGTAAAGCATATCATACTTATAATACGGTATACTTTGAGTTGTTGTTAATTTGTGTTACTGATCTAGTTTAAAGTATGTTACAGTATTCAGAAAAATTAATATTCGGTAAATAATACCAAAATTTTGATTAGTAATAATATAGAAATTGCAACCACACACAATTAAACACTGATAAAATAATCGATCCTTTTTTTACTTTTCTCTGTATTATTACTAATCAAAATTTTGGTATTATTTACCGATTGTTATTTTACTAAATACTGTAGCATACTTTAAACTAGATAAATAACGCAACAACTAAAACTTAAAGTATACCAAACTGTAACCTTGATATAATTTACCAAATGTTACAGTATTAATATACACATATTGCGTGGGGATCCAAATGTACCAGCACGGTCTCTATGCTAGTATAACAACATTTTGTATACAATACACACATTGCAGTATTTAATATCACAAGTAAAGTATTAAATACGAATGGTGGCGATATAAATAACGAACATGTATTAACAAACAACATTCAGTATTAAAAATACGACGAAGTGTACATATCTAAGAGCAGAACAGACTTGTATTGAATATCTCAAAATACATAAGGATAGCCGCATCTCAACTCCAGCAGAGAATACTTTTTTTATTTTTGTGGGCCTTTGTGTTATAATTTTGTGTTACAGTTATAAAAAATTGATTAATTTAAAATATAAATTGGCCACTGTTTGTCTAGTCTGGGCCCTACAATTTAGATAAAATTTAATTAGAAATTACACATTCTATTACATAGGATAACTGTTTTGATTGGGCCGAGAACTATCTATTTGCATGTTAATTACTGGATGATTGGCCGTGTTATCATTGATTTTGCCGATAATTGCTATAATAAACGGCTGATAGAATATTTTGAAACATATACAGAGGATATTATACACTATATCGAGTATACCGTTAATAGTTGATGTAAATATACAGTGCGGTCCAAAAGTCACCTCCCCCTTTTAACTTTTGAACGAGTTGAGATATCGACTTCAAATTTAGAACTTTTAAATAAGACAACTTAAACTATCTTTTAGCATATATTTGATATTTTCAGCTCTTAAAATGTGGGCAGGGGGGCATGGGGGGACATTTTTTAAATGGAAAGGGGGGTCGTGTAATACATCATTTTAAAGCTTATAAAATTCTCCATTTAACTCCAAATTAAAAAAAAAAAAAAAAAAAAATTGGGTTTAAAATGGGGTTGAAAATGGGTATTAATGTCAAAATTCCTCTAAAAAAAAATAAATTTTTAAAAATGCCTAATTTCATCATAAAAAAATGTTAATTATACTTTTAAACTAATTTTAGGTGACATAAATAAGAATTTATAAAAAAAAACTTAAAAAATCATGTTTTAGCACAAAAAATTGAAAAATCAAAACCTTAAAAAACATTTTTAAAAAAAATAAAAATGTTAGTTTAGAGAATTTTATAACCTTTAAAATGATGTATCACACGACTCCCCTTTCCATTTAAAAAAATGTCCCCCATGCCCCCCTGCCCACATTTTAAGAGCTGAAAGTATTAAATATATGCTAAAAGATAGTTTAAGTTGTCTTATTTAAAAGTTCCAAATTTGAAGTCGATATCTCAACTCGTTCAAAAGTTAAAAGGGGGGGTGACTTTTGGACCGCACTGTATATAACTGTAATGAGTAAACCGGAAGTTAAAACGCATGCAACAAAAATATTTGTATAGATTATTTACTAAACTAATAGAATATTTACTAATCTAATAAAAATGGCTAACAGTGATAGATTTTGATAGACTACCGTTTTCAGGCTTTTGGCCCAAATTTATGAAAATGCTAAAAAAATCAAGGCATCTTTGTGTACAATTTTGCATACAGATTACACATATTCACTAAGTAATCTATTTGCTTTATTGTCTTTATACGCGTACCAATTGAGTTTCGGATCTATATGAACTCCTAAAAAATGCATAGTCTATATTATTTATATGTTTACAATTTTTACTAGAATTTGTTAAAAATATTACTGTTATTCATCATATCAAGTTATCAGTCCTATTCTTGGCCAGTTTTACCATGTCTTAGTATGTGACCAACCATTTGATCACTTTTCTTAACCTTTATCTTAACATTGTGTAATATACACTGTGTATCCTAAGATACACGTTTTTCACAACTGTTTTTTATATTCAAATTTACTAAACCAAGTTATACCTGACAGCAAGTTGTTTACCTAATATAAATATTTTTTGTTGGTTTTTTGGTCATACTTTAGATAAGATTTATCCTGCCAAGTTTAGGGTTAACTTGTCTTTTCCACAAGACACACTTTTCTCCGATTCCCCAGTAGTATACTTATATTAGCTCAATAAATAAACATAATCTGTGTAAAATATTAAGTGAGCTCCAACTTAAGATCAAAGCAGTAACAAAAGTTTTTTTTTTCTTTTATCTGACAATAAGTTCTACTTTTTTAAAATTGAGTTAATCGAGATGGGGTATCAAAGAAAAACAAAACAAGAGTTGACACTCTTAGGAAAAAATAACGAGCAAAGGAGACAATATAATAGTATACTTTAGTTATATAAAAAGTTTTGAAGTTTTTAGTTGCGGCTGAAACTCTTTTATGTATGCTGTATATGTAATACATACATTACATGTATTAATAAAGTTTGGAAAGTATGTGATATCTTGTCCCACTGTTTTCACGCCTGGACCTGACCTGTAATGAAAAATAGAGACCAGTAACCTAATTCTTACTGATCTCCATTATAAATCATTAGTTTCCGCTAGATAGCGCCACCGATTAAAATATCAAAATGGCTGAACTGATGATAAACACGAATATAATCTAATACATTTTGTTTAAAAAACACAAATGTACAGTTTTAGTCAATGTTTTTTACTTTTGAGACTGAAAAGGATAATAAATGTTATAAACGGTGCCTTGTGAGGTATCAACAAATGTTTTTTGTGGTTGTTTTTTTGGGTTACGCGTATGTGAAACTTCAGTTTTATATGATTGTGCTTTTCTTGTAAAATGGAGGAAAAATGATTTGTGGTAAATATTAAAAGAACTATAAAACAAAGTATTATAGTATTATTTTCTTTATTTGAATTCAAACATCTAGGTTTCAAAAAAATTAGTAGCTATCTTTTATAAAAAAAGTTGCGAATAAAAATAGTAACTTTTTTTCTGATTGTTTAAACAAAAAAAGTTATTGACATAAATTGTAGAAAATTTAATAACGAACAAATATTTTGCTCATTTTTTGTTGGGCGACGACCTAAAGCCGAGTTACAGACCAAAAACAAAAAAAAAATAGATGGCTGGATTAGGGTTATTTATATTAAAAAACGTTTTTTTAGCAATCTACTATCTAATATTATTGTTGGGTTACCAAACCAAGCTTAAAAAAAAATAATGCGTTTTTGCAAACAGGCCACCAGAGGTCGCACACAAGTTGCTTGCGGTAGTTTCCTAAATCCTTATGACCATACCTAAGACTATACCTAAGACTATACCTAATTTCAAAGACTTTTTTTCACAAAGTGCATGATTCTTATGAATTTTCAATAATTCCTGCTCCGCTATTTGAAATTTGAAATGTAAAAGATGTTGTTGCTACTTGGTGCACAAAAATTATAAAGAGTATAACTGATGTGGCGTTTGTGCTGTATAGGGCAGTACACGTTACAGAAATAAACGTCTATGTTCAAACATAGAATTGTCTTTTAGAAGTGACATTTATACACGTCTTTTAGAAGATAAAATCAGCAATACTACTCTCGTGGTAGAGCGTTTAATGAAATTTTTGCAACGCACACAATGTGACAGGTCTTTTCAATTCAACAATGTAATTTGTATATATTTGTAAATCTTTTCTTATACAGGGTCCAGAAAATGTTCCTATAACTTTGAAGTTTAATTAGGATAATATGAATCATATTATGATTAATTTTTACAAAAAAAAATACTGCCAACAAAATAATACTTTCCCCTATTATAGGCCTAGGTCCATTAAAATCAAAAAAGAGAAAAAATAAATTAAAAAAAAATTACGAGAAAAAATTTGTTCTTCAAAAAAGTTTCTTTTTTCGTAAAACGAAAAATAAATTGAAAAAAATATGTTTTTGATAAAAATTGTTTTCACCCCATTTTACCCCAATACAATTTTTACGAAATACAATCCCAGCCTAGATAATGAACCTGTGGTCAAAATTTGAAGTCTTTAGCCCGGAGCGTTCTTGAGTTATCGTGGTCACAAATTTCCTGGACACACAGACCGACAGACAGAAAAAATTTATTGAAGGAAATTATATTTTTTGGATATAAATCGTCCAGAAACGTAAAAAAGACAAAAAAAAATTTTCGATTTTTTTTTACTAACGCAAAACTTTCCATTTAAGTAAAAAAGTAAAAAGAGAAAAAATATATAAAAAGAGCGAAAAATTGGAAAAAAATACAAATTAAAAGAAAAATAATAGTTTGTACCCTTTTTGACTTCCTTATCCTACCCAGATTTTTAACAAAAAACAATCTTAACTGAAAAGTTTGACTAAGAAAACTTTTAAATTTGAAGTTTTTAGCTCAATTCAAGAGTCTTGAGTTATTATTGTCACAAATGTTAACTAATGTCATGGTATTTTTTTTAATGACCTACGACAAAAAATAATGAATTAAGCATACGTATGCTTAATACATAGTCATGTATGCGTAATATAAAATTTGTTGCATATGTATGCATTTATGCATGATAATTCCATAAAATCATTGTATTAAAATTTATATTTATAGAAAAAGTTTTATTGTAACAATAAGTTCATGGTCTTGCTATTTTTACATCGGAACTCTGCCGATGTATTGAAATCTTCGCCAAAAAGTCAAAATCTGTGACCACGTGTTTTTCACATTTCTCGATATTTTAGACCATTCTGAGTCGAAATCAGTAAAAAAAAATTTTGAGTCTGTCTGTCTGTCTGGGTGTAAACTCTCTAACTCCATTTCTACATGAGATATCGACTTGCGGTTTTTTGCATATTGTTTTTTATCTTATTCCGAAGAGCTGATTAGATTTTGGGGGTAAACGATTAGGGGTAAGGGGGTAAAAGTGGGGTAAAACTCCTAATTTTAGCGTTTTTTGTTTATAATTATGGCAATTATTGTATTTGGTTAATTTAGCACATATAAAAGATAATTTTAAATTGGTCAAAAAATGTTATAAACAACGTTTTCCTAAAACGCATTGTTTTCGATATCTCACATATTTATAACCCGATTTCAAAAAATTATATTTTAAATAAAAGCTCTTTTTAAGCCCTATAAAAAATTTTATATACAGTTTTTTGCTAGAATATAATGTTTTAAACATACAGAATTTAAAATCAAATAAAACACCTAGTTTGAAATTTGCAAACTAAATGGCTCTAATGTACAATAGTGCCGATGTTTTGACAGGGTGCTTGCAGCGTTTCATCTAGTCTTAATTTGAATACGACTATGTAACTTAATAAATTTGTTTGTGTTTTAAAACAAAAGTTTAATGTTACAAGATCACTTAATTCGTTTTAAGTGGCTATATAAGGTAGTAAACTTCGCTAGAAGTAATATAATACGGTACAGACTACATTCAACTTTAATTCTATCGAGTTGTTTATAAGAAGATTGTAGTCCTTCGCATTCCATCGTATACTCTTCACAAGAGATAGTATATTGCGTTTTCTCTCGACATACTTCCCAAAATATGATTTATCTAAAAAAAATTTAAATATACAGTCAAACCTTCATAACTCGAACCTCCACAACTCAAAATTTTACATAAGTTTAATGATTTTCTATTGTAACCTTTTTTCTGTAACTCAAAATCTCTCTAACTCGAACTAATCTTACGGTCCTATGAGTTTAGAGTTATAGAGGTTTTACTGTAATATAAATCAAAGTATTTTTTGTGAAAATTTAAAGTTTATCGGACTTTTTCTTCTATGTATTTATAAATGGGTATTTATCAAAATTGTTATAAATATTTTTGTTTAAAAAAATGCCCCCTTCTATTTATTTTTAAAGAAATTTTCAAAAACAACACGAACCTTCCAAAAATTTTCATAATTTTCGGAAACTCGTTCTTAAATTATTATGCTTAAAAAAACACGGAACATGGACAAAAGGACGGACAAGCATACAGTAGGATTTTTTGAAAGTTGTTCAAAATTCGTTAAAAAGTGCACTGTAAGAAAAGAATAGTATATTCTATAACTAGTATGGAATAGACAATATTCCGCGCGAGCGGAAAGTTTGTCATACGAGCCGATAGGCGAGTATGACGGTCCCGCGAGCGTGGAATGACTATTCCATACGTGTTGTAGACTATACTTTTTCTTCGACTGCAAATATGAAACACTGTATGGCTTTAAACTGCGGACCAGGTTAAAAACAATCTTTTTTGTGACTTGACATTGTAAATCCAACAAAACACATATCTTTAAATAAAGCAATTAATGTTATTTAATAATTTTATCCAATCAGTACTTAAAAAAGATTTTTATTTAATTTTAGCACATATTTACAAATTATAATGCAAAAATTGAAGGTTATGTCAGATTGTTGTGACAGATATCAGGTTTAAATATTTAACAATAGAGCAGTTTTAATTTTTTCAACTAAATTGATAAAAAACTGGTTAAATATTAAGAAAAACTAATAAACTTTATGTAATTTTAACGCAAAACTTTAAATTGCATTAAATTATTCAATATTTCATGGCAAAATATATTTTTTTTTGCTAATTTTGCTACAGTATTCTTTGCTTTTATAAACAAGAGATGGCACTGCATGTGCTCATTCTAACACTTAATACGGAAAATCCATACCGTATCTAGAGCTAGAATGAATTCATTCTGTCGTAGAAAAAGACAATATTGCCAGTCATCCGTAAAGGAATTCTGATAATACTTAAAAATATAGATTCTTGAATTATGCCTGTAGAATCATTCCCTTTATTTCCCGCTAAAAGACTGCAAACACCATGTATAAAACATTTTAATTTATAGGTAATTTCTGAAAATTTTGAAAAATTTAAAACTATCGTACGATACACTTCCAGCATCAGCTGCGGAAAGTATAGAATACGGAACATTTCCGTGTAATTATTTTAAAGCAAAAATCTATATAGTTTAAGCCCTTAAGCTATTTGTAGACAATATTAAAGAAAAACACTACAACGATAGTATCTTTGCAAAACAAAACAAACTTCTCAGTTCGAAAGCGCAAAAATCTTGGTACAAAAGAACACCGCTTAGAAGAAAGGGATCGTATTTATATAAGTTGCATAAAAAGTGTCCCGGAATACGCACTTTATTTAGTGTTTCACTATATAGTAAGATATTCTCATATATTTTTTAAGTAATATTAATATTATCCCAGAAGCTAAACAGGCCTATCTTTAGAACCACCTACAATGAATTCATCCTAGCTGTCTGGACGTCCGTGTTTTCCACAAATGGAATTACTTTCTGAACAAATTGTGATTGAGATATGATAATCTTGTATAGTAAATTAAGTTTAAATGAGTACTATAGCTTTACAACCTTTACTCGTTCTTTTTTATAATAATAATATTACTTATATCGGGCTCGAAGGACCAATATTAGGTAATAATCACTTTTTATGCTTCCTATATTAAAAGTTATAATTATATTTAGTTGCATTATAGTTATACTATACCCTCAATTTGCTTAAATTAATTAGATACTAAAAAGTCTTAAATAAAAGAAATTTTTTGCCTTTTTTAGTGCTACTTTTCGTTCAACTTCTTACCAACTCTGATTTTTTCAGCGTTGTAGGTTCTATTGGTTCTATTCTACAGTGAAATTTTCATGCCTGAGTTATAAAGTGAGAAACATTGTAAAAATTATGTCTTAAAAAGGACCAAGCCTGACTTAAGAAGCAATTTAACACAAAAGTTTAAGAAACCTTTTTTTGTTTTTTTGACATAAAATATATTAACTTAATAATATTTTTATTATCCCGTATGTTTTTGCACAAATTTGCACTTTGCACAAAAATGAACAGAACGATTTTTTAAATATTTGTTTTTAGTTTAAATTGATAGACACATCATAGGCAAAAACTTTATGGAAAAATAATCAAAGATCGCAAGAAGTTGAATTAAAAGTTTGTTCCGGCACACCGTGGTTTATTAGACGGCGAATTTACGAAAAAGCGGCGCTATTATTTTAAATTTGTTTAAATATAGATACAAAGATGAAAAAGAAAAGCTACGCCGGAAATTGCGAACAAAAGTCCGGAAATGGCAGCTGAAATAACTGAATTAATTAGAAGAAACTCTTTTAGCCGGTAGGCTCAAGAGGGTGTACGGTTTTTTTGCTGGGCACTAAGCGCCATGCAATTGTCCCGTTTAATTTTTAGTCCAGGAAAATAAAATATATATGACATTTTCATGCAAAACTAAGTACTACAATGTTGTTATTTTTCCTAGGTAAATCTAAAATTTTTATTATAATTTTCAATTTTTTAAAATTCACCAAATCATAGACAGTTTTATTTTTTTAAGAAACGTCAAAATAATAATCTATAAATTAAACTTATATTATAGTATATTAAAGTACTAGTTTCATAACATACGTGCGCTAAAAACGTGTTATGAAACGAGTGCTTTATACAATTTTTTTTATTTTGCTCTAAAATTAAAAAAAAAACTTACATTTAAATGGATGACTGATTTAGGGATTTTTGTTTTGGATTGGCATTACAGTTTACACCATGTTTAAAATTCTAAGAAAAAATGATATTTTGATATATTTTATAGTCATCTCTTTTCTTTTTTACTGCAATTAACCAAGCCACAATTTTAACATGGTAAAAATAACTTAAACACAAAATTTTGTAGAAAATTCAACTTTAAAGCGACATTGACATTTGCACGGAAAACTTCAAGCGATAGGCCAGGTCTTTTGCCAACCCAAAAGAACAAAAAGTACAGACCTCTTATGGGTCTATAAGAACACGCAAAATGCGTGTGATTATGAGCTTATAAGAGTCGCAAAATAGAAAATAGTATAATAGAAGTTTCTAAAGACGGATGTAATAGGTATGACGTTATAGTTTTTTAAAATGAAAATCAGGACAAAATAATCTAAAAAATCAAATATATGTGATCTGATTAAATAGGTTAACCGCAGTCTAAAAAAAGACCTTCATAACTTATTAATATTCCTGGATATATTTTTATTTTAAAATTAAGATATGACCTTTTAGCATCGATCTCTATACAAATGTAAATAAAATTTGAAAATTCAACTAACTTAATGACCCCTTGAATGTAAAATTAGCGCTTACTTTTACTTGACTATTTCAAGACTGGTGGTATAAAAACGAAATTTAGTCCAAAGAAGATTTGCTTTAATTCTCTATTATTTTTCTTTTGATTATTATTTAAGTTTTAAGGGAAATAACGAAATACAATTTAAATATATTATGACTAATCTTTGTTCATTTTACGAATCAAAAAGCAAAGCGGGTTTTAATTTTACTTATTTAAAGATAACGTAAATAAAGATAAACCAGTTGAACTGTTGCAAGAACCTTGTCGAAACATCGGCACTAGACACTAATTTGAAACGTTATTAAAGGAAAAGTTGTGTGATCACGTGAATAGGCCACCATTAATACACCTGCACAATTTATTAAAGTTTGAAAGTCTGTATCTCCATAACGTTATATTCTAGCAAAAAACTGTATATAGCATTTTTTATAGGCCTTAAAATTAATAATAAAATTAATATAGCATTTTTTATAGGCCTTAAAATATAATTTTTCGAAATCGGGTTATAAATAAGGGAGATATGCTAAAAAACGTTTTCCTGCTTTAAACGCCAATATCTCGAAAACAATGCATTTTAGAAAAAAATAGTAACATATTTTGACCAATTTAAGATTATCTTTAATATAAGTGCTAAATTAATAAAGTGCAATAATAATTGCCTTAATTATAACCAACAAAACGCTAAAAATAGGAGTTTTACCCCATTCTTACCCCCTTACCCCCAATTGTTTACTCCCAAAATCTAATTAGTTCTTTGATATACGATAAGAAACAATATGCAAAAAACCGCTTGTCGATATCTTATTTGGAAATGGAGTTATCGAGTTTACAGACAGATGGACGAAAATTTTTTTTCACTGATTTCGACCCAAAAAGGTCTAAAACGTCATGAAATGTGAAAAAAACATGCTCAAAGATTTTGACTTTTCTAAGTACCGATGTAATTAATATAAATAAACAAATCCAACATTTTTCCACAATTTTTGGTACATTTTTCCGTTTTCCACAGTAAAAATCTTTAAGATTTTTTTTCCAGATCGTTTCTTGTCATTAAATTGTATAAAATTTTCAAGAAAACCAACTATTTAAATCTTAAAGAGCTTCTTTCAGAGAAGTTCTCTAAAATAATAGGCAGAGAACATTAAATGTTTTACTAGTAGAAAATTCTCACAATGAATATGCTTTTCCTTACTTAAAATTCAACAGCCGAATTGGCCGTTCAAAAAATATTCCGGTCAAATTGAGGCTTATGCTTAATTAAAAACCTTTCCCTTAGATTAATGTTCTTTTGCTCTAAATAAACGACATACATAACCCCACATTTAATTAAGGCAGGATCCCTTAGTTTTAAACAGAAGGTTTTTTGAATTACCTACATAGGATCATTTTTACAACAGAATACCTAGGTGCAAAAAATATGTAGGTCATTAAATAAAAAATACTGCTGCCAACAAAATGATGCTTTCCCCTATAGCCCTAGGTTCATTAAAATCAAACACAAAAAAAATTAAAAAAAAATTGTATTTTCAAAAAAAGTTTATTTTTACGTAAAACGAAAAATAAATTGAAAAAGTTGTGTTTTAAAAAAAAAATTTTTTTACCCCATTTTACCCCCTTACCCCAACCCGCTTTTTTGTTGTTCTGTTTATCTACGTATCTGTTTATAGCATTTTGTAAATAGATGTAGGTATATAAAAAGTACCTGCACTTAAAATATAGTACTCATGGTGTAAACTAAGCCATTGATTCTATATTTCAGAAACCTGTTGGTGCTATTAACTATAAACATGGACTACCTTATTATGGAAGTGTGTAAAAAAAAACTACTAAACAAATCTTGTTCCAGAGTTTGAGTCCTAAATAAATACTGTTCGTTATTTGATTGTGTTTGTCCAGAAGCTTAGAACATCACCACTTTTTGTGTTTTATTGATAAATTGACGTTCGTTTAGGCAAACTTTACTAGTTGTATTAACGTGGTTCCTTGTTCTCTGTATTATTTTTACTTTTGACAAATTAGAATGAGAAAAGAAGAAAAAAAAAAGCAAATATAGTTCTCCGCATTGTACCGTAATTAATACGTTCACTGCCAACGGCTAGTTTTGACAGCGGAGCAATGGGTATGGGCAAGGGAAAAATAGAAAGAATTGATTAATGTTGTTAGGGGCGCCAGTTACTTTAGCTTTTACTCCTTTAGGTAAGTAACAACCTAGTGTAAATACTTAAGCTTTTCAGTTTGAGAAAATATAACCCTTAAATAAAATAAGATAATTCATTTGAGAAATTTATTATAAATAAACTTAATGAAAGCACATCAAGTAATGTATTAATATATATAAAAAATATGTGTAATTATATTAAGATATAATTAAAGAAATCTTAATAAAAATTACTAAATTCAGAAATCATTCGACTTAAATGTATAAAGAAAACATGAAGTTCAGCAAGCACCAAGAAATGTATGTAAACAACAATCATTTCTTGCAGTGTATAAAAGTCATGCTTAAATTAGAAATCATTTAATCAAAAGTATGATATTTAATAATTAATAAATGAGATTAAATGTTTTAAAAAAAAATAAGTACCTAAAAATGAACAAAAGCCAGAAGGGCATATAGTATTAATCAATACTATATCAGATCTGATAAAGTTTACAGTTATAAGAATATTGAAATAAAAGAATTTAAAAATATGAAATATTGCTTTCAAAAGTTTTCAGAATGAGTACTTAGCTGGTTTCTGCAAAATCCATGAGGTATGAATTCCATCGTCTCCATCTGTGCAAGTCTCCCCTATGCTGATGAATTCATTTCTCAAATGAAAGAAAAAAAAATATAGGCTGTCCCATCTACTTTGGAAAAATTATCTTCCAGGATAAAATGTACGATTGAAAATGTTATCCGGGATTAAATATGCTTTTGAAAATTATGTCCAATATAAAATTGTCTGCTAGACGGTCATATAGAATTTATCTATGCCGAAAAATACAGAACCATGTTCCAACAGAACATCACTCCATGCGGAGAACTTGTATATCAAATATACCAAAATAAACTTCAACTTAAATTAATGTAATTCCATATTAATGGTATAGAAATGGTGAGTAATTATTGGTCTAGTGATTGTGCTTAATTAATGGTAATAATAATGGTGCTTTATGGTGCTTAATTAATGTAGTAATAATGGTGGTCTCATTCTAAGTCTTCGATGTCCATCGAAACGTTATAAATGCGTAATTGTAAAAAAATAACAGTTATAATATCTTCCGCATTGTTTAAATATTCATTTTCACTAACTTTAAATAAAAATACATGAAGGATTACTTCGATGATTACAGAAAATAAACACTCGTCAAAATGAGACCACCATTGTACAGAGTTCATCAAGAAAGAGCGAAAATCGACCTTATCAACCGGTATGAACCCTTCAGGTGAATAAAATCCTATTTCTGAACTATTAGCGACATCTATGCAAGTCATTATCAACTACAGTTTTACCGTATAGGATTCCTAATAAAGGTAACTGAAACTACATCAAAGATAATAACTAATTAAAAGAATGTTTCCTAATAAATCCGTATTAGTGATGATAGATATCTAACCTCAAAATATTACTCTAAGAAACAAATATAAACAATACTTATTGTTTATCAGCAAAACTAATAAAAATACGAACAGAATACTAAGTGTCCTGTGAACTAAGTATAAACAAAATACTGAATCTAAGTGAGCAGTTCCAGCAAACTATTTTCAACAAATTCTGGATTATCCCGAAGGGATAATCATATGAAATTTTCCAGGAGAAACAAGCTACAGATGAAAGCCAGTGAAATCCAACCCTCAATAGACTCTGAAACATATAAAAACCAGGTAAGTCCATAGACAAATGCACTATAGAGAAATAAGTCATATGATTCTTTATTATTAAAAATCATATTCTAATTATGTTTTCTTTATGTTATTTTCAGGTAGAACTATGGAATAGAGACTCATATGGTTAGAATTCAGTTCCTGTTACAAAATAGTCCCAGATACAAAACAGCTCTGTACGTACGTAACCATTTATATACAAAACAAACATAAATTATAACGTAAGTAAACGAATAGTTTAATTAACCCTTGCTATATTACAAAGTGACGATTTATGTCGTTACAGCATGACACAGTCTCCAACGAAAGGGGGAGGAATCATGCGAGCTCTCTTCTTTCCGTCAAAAGCGTTATAAGGCGTGCGTGCCTGTAAAGGGCCTCCCACTTGCACACACATTCCTAACATATTTCCCGTAGCCACAGATCCGTGCGTCAAAGTATAGCTAAGTTTTCAGGAAAAAGTTAACGTAACCCAAAACACGACTCATTTTTATTAAAGTATTGAAAAAAAAATAATAAAAATAGTGTCCCTGCTAATGCAAGTTCAAAACCTCCTTTATTTATATTTTTTTTTAATTTTTACAAATGTACTGAAAAAAAAATACTGCTGCCAACAAAAAAATACATTCCCCTATAGGTCTAGATTGATTAAAATCAAAAACAAAAAAAAAATAAAAAAATAAAACAAAAAATTTAAAAAATTCAATTTTTTTTTTCAAAAAAAAAATATATTTTTGAAAAAATTTGTATTTACCCCCTTACCCCAACCCGATTTTTACCAAAAACAACCCCAGGCTAGAACTTTCGATAATCAACCTGTGGTCCAAATTTGAAGTCTTTAGCCCAAAGCGTTCTTGAGTTATCGTGGTCACAAATTTCCCGGACACACAGACCGACAGACCGACCGATAGACAGAATTTTTTTTTGACGGAAATCATATTTTTTTTGACTTTTGAAATTCTCTATAAGTTTTATGTATTATGCATTTTCTTAAGTATTTTGAAACGGTTACAGTGGGCGCTGAAAGTCGAGTTGCATCCTCTGTAAACGTACCAAAGTACCTATGAAAATTTATAACATATGAAACTTATAGAGAATTTCAATAGCTACAAGTTTGCTCATAACGACTTTTATCGTCCGATGAATAAGTTGGCTGAAAAATGGAAGAAACCAATTTTACCTCCAACATCGCTATTTTTAAATTAACTCGATTTTTATTAATATATTAAAAAATGAACCAAACAAAAATTATTGGAAATTTGCTCCTTAACAAAGTTAGTGGTATGCTTTTTTATCATAATATGCATATTAAGCAACTCACCTGTAAAAGTCAAGATAACGGACTTTTAAAATATCAGCCCGTGTACATTTATTCCAATTTACATTTATTATTTGACTGGACTATAGCTAAATGCGAATAATCAATTTATTTAACTAAGCCAATTTTAATTAAATCAAATTTGCAGTGGTTTAGACCCGATAGTTTGGTGGTTTAACAAAATTTCCTTATCGGCGTACTAACCTAACCTCAATTTCTCTGTGCATAAAGTTACGAAAACTAATTTTCAGACAAAAGTTTCTTCAGAAACACAATTTCCAAAATAATTGTTAAGCAAGCCGTGAAGATATGTAATGCGTCGCATTCTATGTCATACGCTTCACAGCGGATAGGATATTGCGTGTTTACTCGAAAACTTTAAAGTGATAATCTCCCAAAAAAGGTTTTCTATGAAATGGGCCACTGTTTTACTTTCCCCAGGAAAGGCCTGGCTTTAGCAAAACATTTTTCAAATATTTTAATTTCCGCAAAAAATAAATTATCTATCTCTCCGGGAATATGTGTGACTACGATAACTCAAAAACGCTTTGAGATATAGACTTCAAATTTGAAACATTAATCTAAAGTTCTCGGCTGGTATTAGTTTTGGTAAAAATTGGGGTGGGGTAAGTAAAAAACACTACTTTTAAAAAAAATGCAACTTTTCTTTTCACAAAAATTCCCGGTTAAAATTTTTTAGTATAATTATTTCTGCAATTTGATACTGTCATTTTAAAATAATATTGTTATTTTGAAATTTGATTTTAAAATATGACGTCATCATGGTAAATTTATGGGGTAAAGGAGGGTATCGTATTTTGGGCTAAATCGCCTGCAACGATGACTTTACATACTTATAGATATAGATATAGAAAGTAAATACTTAGCCAACCAGCCCTTTTTACATCCTGAAACAAACCTTAATTAATTATTTTAATTACGAATTTTGACACGTCAATGGGAGCGTTCAATTATTACGTAACTCAAAATTTGGCCATTTTTGACCCCCCCCCATGTAACGCGGCGTAACATTTTTTAAGATAAAATTTAGCATTGTTGTCAGGTTTACGATAATACAAAAATTCTTAACGTATAATTATTTTGATCACAATTAACAAATAAACTTATTAAAAAGTTTTTCAAAATTTCTTTTCATCATTTTGCACTTTTTTTTAAATAAAAACATATTATTTTCATTTAGCCCACTTCCCTTTCAAACGATATCCTTCTTTAAAGATTGAGTATAAAACAGTAAAAAATAGATTTTAATTCAATTCCTTCTTGAGCAAATCAAATATACTCCTATAGTTAACTAGTTATGCAGTTAAGAAGTTCCGAAGAGTGTAATTTTCCTCGATCAAAATTAAATAGCATCCGGGCGATTAATTAAAGATTTTTGTTCCAAAATTGTTCGAATTGTTTGGACAGAGCCCGTAAGGAATGCAGGAGCATTGTACGATGTACACACATAAAAATATTGCCTTCGTCCAACAAAAATTATTTATTTGGACACATTTTGTTCTATTAAAAAAAATATACCTATTATTAAACTTTTTTCTTAAAAGAAAAAATATAAATTTTTAAATAAGGTATGTTGTTTTCTTAACTACATGTAGTTACATGTTATTTGAATTTACTTGCCAATAATTTGGTTTATTTTTACTAAAATATACAACGATAAATATAAAAGATGTTAGTTTGTCAAGGAAAAATTATTTAAACTCGTTTAAACTACTTTGTAATTAATTAAAGGGCGAGTCTCTTATTTTTAAATTATAACTGAAACTTATTTATTAAGACTTAATACATAATTATTATATAGAAGATGTATATAAACAAAAATCATTTATTAAATCTAAAGAAATAAGTTTCAATTACCCTACAGAGTGATATTTAGTTTACGCGCTGTGACGTCAGAGTCGCATTCTTAGATTGACACGAGTATATAAGAAAATATGTTGTTGTTTATAAAGTTAGCATTCACTTGGGTCGAATGATATTCATTTGGATTATGATATTATAATATTATAATTACTTGTATCTATTTTATCTGTGTATACGTTCATTGTACGAGGTGCATTGTACGTCCCGGCTCTTTAACTTTCTTGAACGTTTTTGACTGTCAAATCAATTTTAATGAGAATCCTTGTAAATATTTAAGGTTTCCTTTATATTTCGCTTTAACTACTTGTTCTATTCAAATATTTTAACAGAAAATTGTCTTATTTTATATCTTTATGTAATTGTATTATATTAGTTTTTCAAAAGCACACGATAAAGTAAAAGTTCGTGGTACCAAACCTGTTGTCGAACCTTAGTGTAAAATAAGAGTTTTACAAGTCTCGATGTATTGTTTCCATAGAGAAGGAAAGAGAACCATTAGTCCAGCCTGCGCAAGATTATTTTGTGACAGAACGGGGCAGCGAAATGACGTAACGCAATATATCTGACCTTGCGCAGTACGCATCTCTATCAGCTGTGAAATGCTGTCGGTCGTAAAACAATTCACCCCAGTATTCATTTGTCTTATCTCCAAAAATCCCCCAGTAAAAATCTTAAAATGTCCAAAAATAGAGATATGGCAAACCAATACTGGGGTGACGAATTATTAGTAGTTTGTTTATACTGTCAGTACTTCAGATCGTCGTTTGTTTCTGTTCATTTTTCAACTTCTACTGTGTTTTAATTGTTTTTTTTGCTGCATTTGTTTATAACTTTAAACCTAACCTGTATTGTTGCCTTATGAAGAGCAAAGGGTCAATCCCTGGTGTACTCAAAGTAGGTGTACAAAATCCCGAAACTCACACACCTCGAAAAATTCTTATAAAATAATTTTAAAAAACTATTTCGACGTTTCTTCGTAGATATTTATTGTTTTTTGTTGAATTTTTTACAATTTTTTTTTGACACACAAAACTAAGGTTAAAAATACTCGTCAAAAACAACAATAGTACTGCGCATGTGCAAGTTTATCTCAGATGCGCTAGGCACATTTATCACAGTATCCCGCAACGGCTTTGGAGGTCTTTCCTTGTCTATGATTGTTTCACTATAAGGTTTGCCTATCCAAGGACATACCTGAACCAACAATGTTTGACATTAAAAACCGCATTTTTATTTAAAAAAAAAAATATTTTAATATATCCTAGTAATTGATATGTTTTAAAATGTTTAATTGCGTACATTTGCAAACTAGATTTAAGTAAAAGGTAACTAGACATACTAGAAAAATAATACGCTTGAAATTGTAAAGTAAACAATACTTTTCAAACGCGTTAGGGATATATTCTTTACTTGTTACTAAAAAAACTATAAATGAAAAATAAAGTTTAGTGCCTTATAGACGGCAAACTATTTAAATCTATAAAGAAATTGCACTGCTCTACTACAGAATTTTCACAATCAGTGAAAAATCCCTACCAAAATATCATATAGCTGCTATTTCACGCTTTTTTGCGATCATAAGTGAGCATATATTGGTATGGTGGCTTTCGCACAGATTGTTGAAAATTAAAATACTTATTAAAAATTAGCATATCTGTATTGACAGCGTACAAATTTGTGGAGCCATCTAATCTAGTACTTTTTGTGCAACATTAGATGATCGCAAAAAAGCTCTCTCTCTTGTTAATTTTCATACAAAGCTACAAGATGAAGACAGTAAAATATATGTATAAAAAAAATAATATTGGACGTCCTCGATATTCTGACAGAACTGTCAGAATATCGAGGCTTTCTAATTAACATCTGCTCCCAATTTTAAAGTTTAGAGCTCTTATTTTTGGACTTATGCTTGTTATTCTTAAAACATAGGCAAACATACCGCAAAGAGGGACCTTTCCTTGTAAATGTACATATGTACCTACACACATTTCGGTCTTAATTAACAAGATTACGCCCTTATCTAAATTACACGGTTACGTAAAATGGCCCTAAACCATGTAAAAATGAAAAGCACAAACAATACCATATAAAGTCACGCGTATAGCTTAAAATTAAGATACCTCTTCTGATTATGCACATAATTCCCACACCGTTAAAAAGGGGGCGAACTCTGTTGACCAATAAATCAAGCTTGTCATGACACGTGCCCTTCTTTTGTCACGCGAACCAGCCATATAGCTGCAACGTCGCATTTGTCACGTTTCTGGGATATAAATGCACCGCTTAATTGGGGCAAGAAAACCGTTAAATATGGGCCCGTGGCGCAACCCTAGGCTACGGTGGGACGAATGAACCTTTTGTGATTTAATACTAGACAAGTGTTATAGTAGTTAACTTAATATAACTAATAGCTAGAGTTATACCTAATGACTGGGTCAGTTTTGTTATTAACTGATCTAGGGTAATATATTTTATATTAATATTATACGGTTTATGTTTATTGAAAGTTTGAAGGATAAGTTAAAGATAATATAAACCGAGATATAAAGTTAGGAAACTTAACTATTGAAATTCAGATTAACTGGTTTATTTTAATTTTAATTGCTTGATTTAATTCTGGGTTAAATCATGTATTTATTATTTAACCTATTAAAATAAATGATTATTGATAAATTAACATCTTATCAGAACGTTTAACACTAAAAAAAAACAATAAAAATTTATTTTAGCTTTAAATTTGAGTAAAATATATGTTTAAGTTAAACATAGCCAATATTGAACAAAAATTAAAAAGTCTTTTGAATTTAAAGGTAGAACGCTGTTGCCACAATGCTAAAAAGTTTGACCAAGAAAGATACTTCAAGAAACATAACCTCACAAATTCAATAAAGCAGAATAACATAAATAAAAAAAAAATCTAACATACCTGAACGAAATGGAATGTGTAGCATTACATATCTTTACGGCTTAAATAGTATATTACATAACTAGTGTGGAAAGTGACATATTTCACGCGAGTGGAAAGGTTTACGAACAAGCCGTCAGGCGAGTGAGGAAACCCCACGAGTGTATGAAGTATACTTTCCAACGAGTTATGTACACTAAAAAATTTCTTAATTTAATATTTTATAATTTTTATTATTTATTCAAAGAATTTTTGAGAAAAACAAAGCACATTAAGCAAAAAATAGCATAGGTACAAATTTAGGTATGTTAAACAGGAAATATGATTTTCTTTTACTTTTAGTTTTCTTGGTTTTTAAATTGAATACAATATTATACGATACAATACCTATCTGTTTAATGGGTTGCCTATTATAATATTGCAAGCCTCTTGTGTAAATCAAGGCAAGACAGTTTGCTAATTAAAATAGGTTTCTTTGGATATGTTCCCACATGAAATAGTAAAATTGTACTGTTTTAGGATTTCATAAGAAAAAGACCGTGTATTTTGATGTTTCTTATAAAATGTGAGGTAACTAAATCAAAAATTAAGTAATTTTTATAAAATCTAGACATAAATAAAAAGTCCAAACATCCCAAGTTATATCTTGTTCAATATAGTAAGGTTATAACTATAGTTTCTATTTTTGACATGAAAAACAGAAATATTTGGATTGAAAAACATAAAAGATATGATAAAATTCTGTGATAAAAGGTAGAAAATGGCATATAAAACAAGGCGAGCTAAATTCGTAGAATCTACAGCGTAAATTAAGGCAACCCTACATACATAAATATCAAACTAGGGTGATATAAAAATATCAAACTAGTGTAATATAAGGCGTTTTCTGAAGAACAAAAGAGTGTGCTAAATGTAATTTTCATAAGGGGTCGTAGGAAAAGTCTTTTACCTTAACTGGACAGGGGGAACATTTTTATGTGAGATTTCGTACATACAATTTTAAATGGGATTTAGGTAGAAATGCATAAACAAAAATAAAAGCAAGGGTAACGAAATTTTGATTTATAGTTCTTTTCTATTGCAAGGTAAAAATATGTATATTTTATACGTTATGTGACAGTTAAAATGTAACGAAAAGATATGTGGCGTTGTGGCATAAATATGAACGTAACTACATATAAAGATAAATGTAGGTTTAATTTCGAGGGATTAAAATTTGAATATCCTGATTTTTTTATGATAATACAT
Source organism: Brachypterus glaber (assembly GCA_958510825.1). Lineage (NCBI taxonomy): Eukaryota > Metazoa > Arthropoda > Insecta > Coleoptera > Kateretidae > Brachypterus > Brachypterus glaber. Next base: position 35,241,926 of record OY294051.1, read on the forward strand.
ACACTTATATTTTTAAAATCGGGATTTAATTTTTATCAAAATTTACATTATTATATAGGGATTATTTTAAATTTATAATTTTTTGCCCTAAAAATATTTGTTTCCTCTATATAAATTAAAAGTTAACACGTCTTGTTCTTATTTATTTTAAATGTTCTCTTTTTGCCTTCTACTTGAATATCTATTATACTACCGTATCAAACTCTTTTCTAAAATCAATAGTTAATATCAGATAGTATATTATACTACTTATTAAGTAGGTTATTAAATATGACAAGTATGAACATTTAAGTAGCTAAGTACTTGCTTCTCAGGTTTGTTTGAAATACAGATGTTACCAGTATTACGGTACAAAACATACATTTTCTCCAAAGGTCTGTTTTACTACTTGCAGAAAGAAAAATCGAAACACTTTCTAAAAGTTGTGCATTACAGTACATTAAACGATCTTATAAAAATCCAAAGCAGGTTTGATTTAACTTTAATTTTTCAGTATGATACTCCTTTGCATATAGTAAATAAAATTAGGATAACATGCTTTTATTTACTTATAAAAGCATTTAAACTTAATTTTATTTGAAGCCGTTTGAAGTTAAGTGACATTTAAAATAATATATTGTTGTATTGTAGTGTACTGAAATTAAATAAAGAGCGCAGCGATTACATAAGATTGTACCAAAAGAATAAACTTGTAGGTAGTGAGACAGTCTTGTGTGGTTAGTCGAGCAGTGAGGAGTAATCTGTGTTTTATTGTAACCCAATATATCCAAAATCCTAAAATAATTATAAAAAATTACCATTTGTTTACTATTGAGAGAATAACGCTATCAAATGCTTTGTTTATATTAATTAATCCGCCATACAGATGTATGAGCTAGACCACTGGATAGGTAGGTTTGTTAGGGTAAGTAGATAGTTTACACACTACACAAAAAAATACCTAAACTACCCACCTACCCTAACAAACCTAACCTTCATATCTAGTACTCTAGTTATAACTTGATAATTTTCCTCTAGAGCGCTCTGCTATGTTTATTAAATCAGTAAATATTAGTGTTTATTCATAATTGATAGGTAAGCAAAGTGAATGATTCAATTTCTAAAGTTTAGATGCTTGTTAGTCTGCTAATTTATGTACAGAGAAAAGTTAAGATTCTGTATATAACGCTCAGACCAATTAAATTATATTTTGGCAGCAACTACGTCAACGCAAGACATACATGTACACTTTGAAACACTGTACTTTACTTTTAAGAGCATCGTAGATAAATTTTAAGGAAAAAGGGAAACATATTCTTCATTTACAGTCTGTTCAACAAGAACGTGTCTTTGATTATTCAAAACATTTAAAAAGTATCTCCGCCATATTTTACAGCATAATTCTCCTATCTCTGTACTATTTCTGTAGCACTGATTTGTTACCGTAGTAGTCGAATTTTCGTGACGAGCACACGTTAAAGAAAATCAGTTCGGTACCGGCAATAATTTGTTTATTTATTTATTTATTACAGTTATTAAACTACGTAAGTTACATTTTTATTAATATAATAATAGATACTGCCATCTATCAATAGATTCTCCAACTTGAAGATCAGTGAAAACTAGGTACCCATAAAGTTTGTATTTTGATTATTAAAGAATTCAGGGGTCTTAATGTCCAGTGTTAAGCACCGTACTAAATTTCTAATTCTCGAAAAGTTGGTTTAAAATTTTCAATTAATTTAATATTATTTTCAAATCTTAATAACGTTTCAAAAAAAAACCCTGGATATAATGTTAAACTAATTTTTTTCATATCTCTATTTTGTGTTGATTTTCTTAATTTTATTTTATTTAAAAATTAAATCAACGAAAGCGAAACATACTAGTTAAGAAGAATATTTCTACCACATAAAAAGGTGTAATAAAAACAATTTGTATCCTCTTATGACTTCCATGCATTCTCTATTTTCTTTAAAAGTAACTTTTTGGTAAGATTATGATGAATAAATATTAATCTTATGAAGTTTAATAGTAAGTTTTAAGCTCCTTTTTGTATCCACCAACTTTGTTCTGGAATATTATTTTTACTAATTTGTTGTTTTCTTTTATTTTCAGGTATGGAAGTTTCAAATATATGAAGAAGTTACGACTAAGGTTTGATAAAATATTAACATAATGATCTTATTACATTTAGAAAAGTCTAATTTTACATAAATTTTGTCCCCCCTATAATAATTTTTTAATTATAATTGTTGTTATTTTTAGATAAAAACTGCTTCTGTCGATGGCTGCCCCTTAATAATATAAAATAAATTAATAAATGCATAATAATGCAATACAGTGCGGTCCAAAAGTCCCCCCCCTTTTAACTTTTGAACGAGTTGAGATATCGACTTCAAATTTAGAACTCTTAAATAAGATAACTTAAACTATTTTTAGCATATATTTGATAATTTCAGCTCTTAAAATTTTTTTAAATGGAAAGGGGGGTCGTGTGACACATCATTTTAAAGCTTATAAAATTCTCTATTTAAACTAACATTTTTAAATTTTTTAAAAATGTTTTTTAAGGTTTTGATTTTTCAATTTTTTGTGCTAAAACATTCGATTTTTTAAGTTTTTTTTTTATAAATTTTTATTTATGTCAACTAAAATTAGTTTAAAAGTATAATTAACATTTTTTTATGGTAAAATTATTTGTTTTTTTTTTAGAGGAATTTTGACATTAATACCCATTTTCAACCCCATTTTAAACCCATTTTTTTTTTTTTAATTTAAAAATATGGAGTTAAATGGAGGATTTTATAAGCTTTAAAATGATGTATTACACGACCCCTCTTTCCATTTAAAAAAATGTGCCCCCATGCCCCCTGCCCACATTTTAAGAGCCGAAAATATCAAATATACGCTAAAAGATAGTTTAAGTGGCTTATTTAAGAGTTCCAAAATTGAAGTCGATATTTCAACTGGTTCAAAAGTTAAGAGGGGGAGGGGGGTGAGTTTTGGACCGCTCTGTATATTTTTGTTAAGTAGTAAATGTTGATAAAGAAAGCATTCTGGTTAAACATTTTGTTTTTATTGAACTAGTTTGTGTTTTTAATCAAAACTGTTTCGAATAGAAACCAAACATTCAATAGCGTATTTTACACAATCCAAAGAAAAGTATTCAACCGTTAACCTATTTTTACTACCCATACACTTTCATACCTTTAAATATATACACAAAACTTTCAGAACAAAATTGACATTTAGAGAAAAACTGTGGAAAGATAAATTCTTGTGGAAAAACAAATTTCAAGTGACTATTGTTGAAATTGATGAATGAAATTCGTGAAAAATTCAATTCTGAAATCTTGTACAACAAAACCTCTTACGAAAGTTTTAAGGTGATTTTTAAAATGCCAGACTCTTATTTGTAATGTATTATGCACGTCATTTGCAGGCGATGTTTCATTGTTCATCGTTACTCAACTGTTTGCGATCTACCACATAATTTCTCACTTGTTTTTAAATCTACTTGAAATTTTATCAGAAGATTATATAGAAAAAAAAAACTGATACTTGTTTTAAGCAGCTGACTATCACTTCCTATATATTTTTTTTCATATTTTTTAATTGAGGGACCTAATTTAACACATTATATAAATCGGTGTTTGTTTGTTTGTTTATTTTAACCTCGTACTATTTTACAATTAAGCATCCCCTAAGTCCAGGACTTGTGTGGGCTAATATAGTAGAGGGAACCACCAAGGCTTATACTGACTTTTGAACCAGTTTTTATAGGGACTGTCCACTTCACTTATGCCTTCGCCAAATATCAATTATTAATTAACTGAAAAAGGCAAATCGGCGCCAGTGAGAATCGAACTCACGCTAGTTGTAGTAGACCTGTCATGTACAGACGCGGTAGACCAGTACACCAATCCTCCCCCACTGTAAAGATCCTAATTGAAAGCACTGTTTTTTTTATCCTTCTTATTTTCCTCCTCTTTTTTATTTAAACCATTCTAGGTAATATTTAATTTCTAGTCCAGGAGCTGCTATCACTATGACAAAATTTACATCTCCTGCTGAAGACTTATTCTAGGTAACTTTAAATAACAGAACATTTACAACTATATTTATTAAATTTTATTTAATGCTTAAAAAATGGTTGGTGATTATTTTTTCTGACAAGAACTAGTTGAATTATAATTATCTATAACAGCCTGAATTTTTAATTGATTACTCTTTGACACGTGGAAGAAACATTTTTTAATTCAAATGACATTTTTTTAAAATGAGTTTAGTTTTATTATCTTATTATAATAATTATTAGGGATTTGATAAAAATGCAATTTGTTTACTGTCTCCCAAAGCAAATTCGGACTATTACAACTGAAATTTTGGTACTCTTCTAATCTAAATTATGCAATTTATACAATAGCTTCGTTATATTGGTTTATTTCAGCGAATTTAGTTGAAAAGTTAAATATTAAGTCGCTTTTTAGAGGCTAAAATGGAATAAATGTAACGTCTAGCTTTAAATATTACACTAAAACATTTTGTAACGTAATAGCGTAACGTTATTCAGATAGGTTCTATACTTATATATTCCTTTATATAAAGGAATATATAAGTATAGAACACACGTGAATTACACACTTATCAGTTATTATGTAAAGCTTCGGTTTCATCCAATAGTCACAGTCGCTGACGACTACGACCGGGTAACCGCGACCGAGCTGTTGAGACATGTCCAATACATTTTAAATGTCCCATTTTTTTTTGCCGAGTCGTTAATACTAACTACCGGTCGCCGTTCGTTTGGTCGCCGGTCGATTAACCGCTCCGGGATCAGACGCACGACTATTTCGTCACGAATTTGACGGTGAAACAGGTGGTTTTGCGTTGTGACAAGTGTCTTTCACTGTTTCACTCGATTAGAATTACTTGGTCCATCCACCTCTCTCAGCCAAAACATCTCATCAATTTTTACCCTTTTTTCTTCATGATGTAATGTTAATAAGAGAAGGAGATTCTCTTCTTCCGCTTGATAATTTAGAAATATTAAGAGAATCGACTTTTTAGAGATATTCATACTGATTAAAAGGCATAAACTCGCAAACAAAAAAACAGCTGTTATAAAATGGTCAACTAACAGAATGGCGACTGGCGACTGGCGAGACCGAGGAAAACAGGTAGGGTCGTGACGACCTGGTCGCGGCTACGTGGTCCCAGTCGTCAGCGACTGCGACTTATGGAGGAAACCGAACCTTAAAGACGTTAAAACTGCTTGACCTAAGTTATCAGAAATTTTCTGTCAGTGGTATGCTGAATTTAACCATAGTCACACCATTTTTTAATGGTCCAATTTTTAATTTTATTAGTTTTTTTTTTATTATTTTGATCATATAGGATTTAAATTCATACTCGGGTGAAAAGTCTTCCACTCTATGTTTATTGACCTAGAAAAGGGGTTTGATGCGGTTGACTAGCAATATGTTAGATACAAACGATATGATATTAAAATACTAATAATGTGATTTAGCTGATAAAAGTATAAACAAAATATTTCTAACTAGTCCATACATTTTTAATTAGCAACGCACTTATTCCACTTTACCTCTAAAGCTGCAAAAGTCCTATTTTACTTGCGACATTACAATATTTATAACGAACCTCTGTTGCATTGACATTTAGTAATTTCGTGATCCACGAACATTGTTAGGAAAATAATGAGAGGCGGCTGTGCGCCAATTTACTAAACTACAGTCATTTGTTTTATTATTTGTTGTCATCAGTTAGCCATCTCGTAATGAAACATAAACATAAAAATAATTGCATATTTATTAAACTTGATTTGTTTAATGGATTTAAAATAAAAATATAAGCACTCAGAAAATGTCATTGTAATTTTAATGCTAAATTTTATTTGTAAATACATATTTGTTATTTATATCGCCACCATTGGTATTTAATACTTTACTCGTGATATTAAATACTGCAACGTGTGTATTGTATACAAAATGTTGTCATACTAACATAGAGACCGTGCTGGTACATTTGAATCCCCACGTAACATGTGTTTATTAATACTAGCATGTTATAGTAAAAATTACTGTGACATTTGGTAAAGCATACCACACTTATAGTATGGTATAATTTGAGTTGTTGTTAAGTGCTATTACTGATCTAGTTTAAAGTATGTTACAGTATTTAAAAAAATTAACAATCGGTAAATAATACCAAAATTTTGATTAGTAATATTATAAAGATTGCAACCACACATAATTGCACACTGATAAAATAATCGATCCTTTTTTTACTTTTCTCTGTATTATTACTAATCAAATTTTTGGTATTATTTACAGATTGTTATTTTACTAAATACTGTAACATATTTTAAACTAGATCAATAACACAACAACTACAACTTAAAGTATACCAAACTTTAACTGTGATATAATTTACCAAATGTTACAGTATTAATAAACGCATGTTGCGTGGGGATCCAAATGTACCAGCACGGTCTCTATGTTAGTATGACGACATTTTGTATACAATACGCACATTGCAGTATTTAATATCACAAGTTAAGTATTAAACACCAATGGTGGCGATATAAATAAAAAATATGTATTAACAAATAACATTCAGTATTAAAAATACAACGAAATTTTCTTAGTGAGGTTACGGAAGAACTAGTATATTGTTTTATTGGCTTTAGCATTAAATGAACCTTTTTATCTCTCTTTCACAAAAAAATATGTTCCGTAGTAAATAAATATTTTAAATTCTGTATGTGAAAAGAATATTTTAATCATTTCAATCGTAGATCAATATTTGAAAATCCTTTTTGAAATCCATACATATCGTTTATAAATATTTTCTCTGCAAAGCTTGCTTCAAAAGAATTTTAAAAATATGTTTGTACTTTTAAAACTATCTGTATATTGATAAGGCTTAATATTTTATTTAAGTGCTTTTTACATTTTGCGAAGGTTTATTTTGCTCCATATATTTTTTCTCTGAAAAATGTAGTGATATTAAAATATAAATGATAGAAATAAATAGTGGTATAATAATAATTTGTTTTTCTGTAGAATGAGCATAAACAAGAGAATAATAGGAAGTAAAAGAAAGGAAATATGGCAGGTTGATAAAAGTTTTAGAATGTAAATTATTAGAAAATATAAAACCTAGCGAAAAATAAAAAAGAAACATTAAGATAAAAAGTTTGTTTTAAAACAATATTCCATTAAAAGGGTACCGGTCAATTTTTTTCAGAAATACTTAGTTTTTGAAGAAAAAAACAAACTAGTAATCTTTTAAAATAGACGATAATGATTTTTTTTATTTATCGTATCGTGATAAGATGTGATGATGGATTTGCTTCTGAATTGAATAGTCTGAAAAAAATGTTTTGTCAGTCAGCATACAGAGTGGACTCTTGACGAGGGCTAGCAGCCCAAAACTGTACAGTCTACCAATATGAAAGTTTGCAAAGTTACATTGAAGGGGGATAATAGCACATTAATGCATGATAATATCACTTGCATGCAGGTCAAATGCCCATTGTGCATATTACCTTCTTTGCACCACCGGCTTATAATGACTTTCGAACCACTGTTTGTAAGGCACAGATACAATTTTTGTCCAACAATTATTTTATAGAAATTGAACAAACTATTATTTCTGCGACCTAGTTCAATCTAAGGCAAGTAGAATCAAATTTTAGAACTCAAGATAACACCGCAAAGAGAGCAACCTTACTGTATAGTCGGCCAATATCACTTTGTATGATGATTAAAATTACGATCCTCTATAAAAATGACATTTAACACACTCTTTTGTTTTTTAGAAAACGCCTCATATCGCACTAGTTTGATATTTTTATATCACACTCGTGTGATATTTATGTATGGAGGTTTGCCTAATTTTATTTAGATATTTACCTCTTAGATTCTACGAATTTGATTCACCTTGTTTTATAAACCATTTTCCACCTTTCACCACAGCCTTTTATATCTTTTAAATCCAAACATTTCTGTTTTTCATGTCAAAAATTGAAAATATATAACGTTACCATTTTGACCATTACTGTCTAGTGTAGACAGTCTAGGTCTTATAAAAATTACTTAATTTTTTATTTAGTTACCTTCCATTAAATATAAAACATCAAAATACACAGTATTTTTCTTATGAAATGTAAAAAAGTACAATTTTACTGTCTTTTATGGCAGTATCCACAAAAATAAAATTTAATAAGCAAACTCAAGTTTGCATTTATTTAGGAATAGGCAACCCATTAAACAGCTATATATTGTATTAAATATAAAACCAAGAAAACTAAAACTAATTGAAAATCATATTTCCTGTTTGACATACCTACATATATAAATTTTTATGCTATTTATATTATTTTGTGCTTTGCTTTTCTTAAAATGTAATAAAAATTAGAAAATTTTAAAATAAGAAACTTTATATCTTTTGGGGATCTTGGGGTTTCCTCACTCGCCTGGCGGCTCGTTCGTAAACCTTCCCACTCGCGTGAAATATGTCACTTTCCACACTAGTTATGTAATATACTAATTCTAAAATTAGATCTGAGTACATTCTGATAAATAACGAAATAGTATATTCTATAACTAGTATGGAATAGACAATATTCCGCGCGAGCGGAAAGTTTGTCATACGAGCCGGCAGGCGAGTATGACGGTCCCGCTAGCGCGGAATGACTATTCCATACGTGTTGTAGACTATACTTTTTCTTTGACTGCAAATATGAAACAATGTATGGCTTTAAACTGCGGACTGGTTAGAAACAATGTTTTTTGTGACTTGACATTGTAAATGCAACAAAACACATATTTTTAAATAACGAAATTAATGTTATTTAATAATTTTATCAAATCAGTACTTAAAAAAGATTTTTATTTAATTTTAGCACATATTTACAAATCGACACTCCCAAGCAACAAGGACGTAACTCAAGTTAGACCCATTTTGAGTTATACTCATAGGTAAACGCCTTGAAAAAAGACACACATGGTGGTACTACTCAGATTTCTCCACAGACCATTTTAACCAAAAGTTTACCTAAAAACACTAAAGTAAAAAATTTTAAACTTGAATATTATCAGAAACAAACAATAAATAAACAATAAATACTTATACAGTTAAATAGAGAATTTTATAAGCTTTCAAATGACGTATTGCATGGCTTCCTTTTCCACTTCAATCATTTACCCACCCTTAAATAACAAAAAAAAAAATATTTTAGAAATTTAGCTGTCGTTAAAAATGACAATATATGAGTTACGGCTTTGTTGCTTGGGGGTATCGAAATTATAATGCAAAAAATGAAGGTTATGTCAGATTGTTGTGAGAGATATCAGGTTTAAATATTTAACAATAGATGGAGCAGTTTTAATTTTTTGAACTAAATTGAGAAAAAACTGGTCAAATATTAAGAAAAACTAATAAACTTTATGTAGTTTTAACGCAAAACTTTAAATTGCATTAAATTATTCAATGTTTCATGGCAAAATATATATATTTTTTGCTAATTTTGCTACAGTTTTCTTTACTGTTATAAACAAGAGATGGCACTACATGTGCTCATTCTAACACTTGATGCGAAATATTCATACCGTATCTAGAGCTAGAATGGATTAATTCTGTGTTTGAAAAGTGTGTGTATTTGCTTACATTCTAAAGCAGTCGTAGAAAAAAGGTAGATCAAACCTTTATAGCGGTATTTTTGCTATAACTTTGAGAGTTTTATATATCCGATCAGGATATTTAACCATTAAGTGGTTAAAACCGTACCTCTACAAAAAGATCGCTATTTAAATATACAATCGTAAAAAGATTTTTATTGGTGCGCTGTGAATTTTCTTGTAACTGGAAAAACCTTTGGTGTGGTAAACTGTGTTCCTTAAATTCCATTTGTTGTCCGAAAATTTAAAGATAATTAAAGAATTGTTGGTTTTCTTTGACCCTTTCAAGAATTTAGACATCAAAAGCATAGTTAGTGTGAGCAAAGCGGAGATTGTGCTGGCCTCTATTGATTGATATCGTTAACTTTTACCGGTTTAGTGAGACGTGTACGAAAATATTTCGCCAATAAAATACCACTCGCTTCAGGCTTTTTTGTCAAAAGAAATATATAAAAAAAGTAAAAAATGTTAGTGCAAAGGTTTGGAAATACCTTCTAATAAATAAATTCTATGCTATAAATCTAATAAATTTAATTTTCATATAATATTTTAGAAAAAACTTTCGCATGTTTTTATTTATTTATTTATTTGTACAAAAATAAACCAATGTACATTTTATAGTGCACTATGAACTAAGAGTTTGTGTGCGCACTCCAGATGTCATAAAAAAAATTCTTAAGATTAATTACATTATGAAGTTATTAAATTACACTTAAATTGTTAAAACAAATTATAAAATATTACATTATGATTAAATACACATGTAGTCTTAACAGTATTACGTTTTAAACCATGGTAAGATACTGTTTATCAAGTTGTTATTATTATGTTTAATCCAAAATTGGACATTATTTTTAATGATTTTGTATTCTTTGTTTTTCAAGTTTTGAGGAAGGGAATTAATTATCTTGGGTAGTATATATAAATAATGTCTTTGGGATGCAGAAAAATGCATTATTGGTACTGTAAGACCATTATTACTAGCAAGTCTTGTATTTACAATATGTTCTATTGGGTTTGTTATCGTTTGATTCTTACAATGAAATTTTATAATATTATTAATGTATAATTGTCTGATAATGTATTCAAGTATCCTATAGCATACTTAGAATACTCTTTTTAGAGCTCATATGTTTTCCGATTTTTTCCACCTTTTTTTGACGTAGAATCAAAAATTATAAATACATACCTGTAAAATTACATTAAAGCTTACTTAAATGAATAATTACACAGGCCCACAAAAAAAATTCAGAGTCTTAGATTCCAATATGATATTTTCCCCTAACCTCATAATACCATAGCCGCATAACCTCCAAACCCCGTAACCTCATTAAGTAGAAAAATCTAGTTTGGGAAAACAGAAAAAATTCTTCAGTTTTTTTTGTGGAACATAGTCATAGGTAAGTGACTCTATGACCCCAAAATTCCTCAACCACATAACCTCAAAATCCCTTCACTTCGTAACCACATATACTATATCCCCTTAATCCCGTTATCCTATTCTGTGGAGAAGTCCGGTTAAAAAAATAATGAAGTAGACCTTGATTTATGACTTCACTCACAAAACTCTTATGATTTTGAGAACCGGACTTTTCCACAGAATAGGATGATGGGGTTAAGAGGTTATAATATATGGGGTTACGGAGTGAAGGGGTTAGGAGGTGTGATGGGATTTTAGGGTTATACAGTTACTTATTCATAACTATATTCTACAAGAAAATTTCACGTAATTGTTCTGTTTTCCCGAACCAGATTTTTCTACTTAATGAGGTTACGGGGTTTTGAGGTTATGGAGTAATGGTATTCCGAGGTGAGGGGATTATGGGGTTACGAAATTACGAATTTGGAGGAAGGGGGTGAAAGTGGTATGGAGTAGATGAATGTAGCGGTTTCAGTAGTTTTTCGGGTGTTTTTTGAGGTTATGTCAGAATCCTGACGTGTAGGGGTAAACGGGTTACGGATTCGGTTTCATCGGGAAAAAATACATAGGAATATCATATTGGAATTCAAGAGTCACAATTTTTTTTGTGGGCTTGTGTTATAATTAATTAATATTTATAGAATATAAACTAAGGATGAGTCTAACAAGTAAAATATGATAATTGGAATATTAAATTCCTTATGAGTTCCAAATCTATGAAGGTATGACTAATGACCTTGTTTCAGAACATAATCTTGAGAAACACACAGAAGGGGATGAAATCCTGATGAATTGTTACAAATATGAAGTAATAAATATCTAAGATACAATAGAGATTGTGCTTTAAATGGTACAGTTAAAATTAGGATATTTAGGTGAATGAATATGGAATATTATTCAAAACCTTGTTTGAGCTAGTTGTTATTCAAAAGAGAATTAAATGTAAGAACAATGAAGTTTTGGTTAACTGTGTTTGGGTTAAGAATAGCAGAAATTATTAACAATCCAGAGCTTTTTAATGCTTTCGTTGTTCTACAGTGCGGTCCAAAAGTCACCCCCCTCCCTTTTAACTTTTGAACGAGTTGAGATATCGTCTTCAAATTTAGAACTCTTAAACAACTTAAACTATCTTATGGCATATATTTGATATTTTCAGTTCTTAAAATGTGGGCAGGGGGGCATGGGGGGACATTTTTTTAAATGGAAAGGGGGGTCGTGTGCCCCCATGCCCCCTGCCCACATTTTAAGAGCCGAAAATATCAAATATACGCTAAAAGATAGTTTAAGTTGTCTTATTTAAGAGTTCTAAATTTGAAGTCGATATCTCAACTCGTTCAAAAGTTAAAGGGGGGGTGACTTTTGGACCCCACTGTATAAAAAGCGTTCGATACATACCTAGTAAAATTATAATATATTTATTTGGTTTCAAGCTTTTAAAATACCTACGTTTTCTAAAAGTCATTTGTAAAAGTGATTTGTAGATGCCGATACTCTAAAAACTAGCCATTTTTTTTCCAAACTTTTCTGTTTTAGATTTTATTAACGATATCAAAATTCAATATTAATGTTTTTGCACACTCAGTGACATTAACTTCTATACCAAAAGTTTCAACGAGAAAAAAACAGCAAAGTAATAAAACTATAGAGCTTTTTATTCATTTATTAAAGGCATTCTATGCAAATCTAGTAAAATATTGATTATTACTTAGCTTCAAGCTTTTAAAATAAAAAAGAACTTATTTAGTAACTTTGATTTGTATGTGACATGGTGACACTAAGTAAAATTTGAAATGATTAAAAAGCAAAAAAATAGCAAAATTATAGCCATTTTCCCTTAATAATTTTAAAACCATAGAGCTTTTTTGACACACACATAATAAAATTGTGACATTTATCCAAACGATTACACAGCATTCATTTTGACAAAAGTCATTCGACGTTTATAAAATTTTGAAATGTCAAAATTAAACACAGGTAATTTTTTAAAATATACATTTTTAAAAAGTCTAGACTGTAGATCGAACGAAAAATCTTGTTCGCAACTCGTTTGCGACAAGTATTTAGTGCACTCGAATTACTTTTTGGCTTCGCTTCGCGTCGTCAAAAAAACTTCATTCTCGTGCACTAAGGAATATAGTCGCTTACACGTTACGAAAACTACTATTTTTTGTAAAAGAAGCTATTTCTTAACTTTGATTTGTAGATGGCGATATGCTGAAAAACTAGCCAACATTTTTTCAAACTTTTCTATTTGTTTGAGATTTTATTAACGACCTCGAAATTCAATTAATAATGTTGTTTTGTACATTCGGTGACATTAATTGAGTCTTATAGTAAAAGTTGAAACGAGTAAAAAAGAACAAAATAATAAAACTATAGCGATTTTTCCTGCTTTTCCTGTCAACCGTTTGTTAATTAATATATGGTCCGTGGCCACCTAATTTCCAACACCATTAATAACCGCTGACTATCTAAATGTAGTCGTCAATTGTTTTCATTGTTCAGCATCTGAACCCATTAAAGAACATGCAGGAATATGTACTGCTTTGCTTTACATAGTATACGTTTCCCAGTAGATCTTTTATACACTAAAATTAAATATTTTCCTGAAAAATCGATTTTTTTTATTTAAGAAAAAAAAATTAACCCTCCAAGGCATCATATAACTAACGGACACAACTTAATTTAGTTAATAAAAGTATCGTTGTTATAAACGATAAATATATTGTTTTAGCTTTTAAACATAACATTGTTTTAATCCCTATAGCTCATATGATCATATCCAATTTATTAGCGCAAAACGAAAGCAATTTTCAATATGTCGCCTAACTGGTGTTTAGGGTTTAAAGTGTGTTGATGCTTTGATGTTGATGATAGCTTTAATACTTCAAGGTATTTTTTTTTAATTTGATTAACTTATTTTATAAACAATTATTAAGTATGATGCGCATATTTATTTCATATATATTATGGCCTAACTATGACCTAATTTTGCCATATGGTCAGAACAAATACCACTATTTTTTAATATAAAATTAATTGATAAAACTCGATTTGATAAAATTAGTCATATACCCTCATTTGGTAGTTTTAGTCCTTATAAAAACTACTGGACCTTCCAGGGTTATAGCACATTTTAATAATTATTTATACTGACAAAAATTTATTAGCTTCAGAATATACAAAATACAAAATTGATGTAGCGTATTCTTTTACGTATTCTAATAAAAAAACTTATTGATCAATAATTGTGTGCTTAACTTCTAATACTTACATATTGCGTATCTATCCGGCTCGAAGGCCCAACAAACACTTCTAGATAAAAATATTAATCAAGTTCGTTAGTTAATGATATTTAATAATTATCTTGTTGTTTTAGAAGTTTAATCATACCGATACCTTTACAGCTGGATTACTGCGAAGAGTATTAACTATGCGTCGCGACGGCATCGTCGGACGCACAGACAATTTGTCAATTTTGCCCAAGCGAAAACTGTAAACACGTGTCGGTTAACTGCGCTTATTTTATTGCTTAAGCTCGGTTACGTCAAGGGTGAATAACTTATTAAACAATTAGGAATTAGGGCAGTTAGTAATATTGAAATAAGCACTATTAATAAAACAAATAAATCTTTGCAAGCTTGTTGCAAACAAAATAAAAAATATCTAAAGCTAAATGTACAATAAAGAGTCCCATGCTTATTTCTTTGGACTTTGGAAGTCAAAATTTGTTGTTCAGTGTAGACAACACTTGATGAAATAAAGTTTGTAAAACACAGCAATATATTCAACTCTAGGTATTTGGACACAAATAGAATTTTCATGTTGGCAATATGCATAATAGTGTAATTCTCTTGAGAAACAAGTTCCATAAAAGTTGTAAAATATTTCATCGAGACCATCAGCGACAAAATCTAGCCAATTTATCTGGAAAACTTCTTTTTCTCGAGAAGAGCACCTTTTTCCGGGAAGACAATTCGACAAATAAAACTTACAACTTCCAATTTGCCAAACGGCATTACGATCAAACAAAGCATACACTGATAGAAAAATCTGAAAATAGTACAACCAAACATTGTTGTTACAAGTTTGGACTTTTATATATATATATATATATATATATATATATATATATATATATATATATATATATATATATATATATAATACGATTTTTACGATTATTCTAAACCATTATAACGTTATATTAAATACACTATTAAAATTGTAGATTAATATTATTTAATAATACAACAACGTTGTTCTCACTATAATAGTTTTTTGACGAAGGATAATTAATAAAGATGGCGACAATCAGCTGATTCTAATAAATGTTGAAAGTAGGCATTTTGGGCTAAAATTTTTGTGTGCATAAGTATATCCAGCGATAATCATGTACATGTACACGTAATTACATGTGATATGTAGTTTCTATGTGCATATAAATGAATTTAAAATACATCACATAACACCCACATCACAGCTCGTCAAACGTAGGATGAGACGTGAGTTTTTAAATATGGACTTTTTTTCTTTTCTTGGACCTGGCACATTTGAGGCAAAAACCATTTATCTGGTTTTAAGATTGTTAAAAATTAAATAATTTTAAACACTTTGGCACAAGAATTTTTGTTTTGAGACAAGACCACTTGCATTTCACACAAGATCAAAGAATTTTAAGTTAAAGAAACAGAAAGATCTTGGAAAGTTAATTATATTTTCATGTTAAGAGAAGGGCGTTTGGGCGTATTCAAGAGTGCGAAACATTTGGCCTAATTTCATATGCCATTACCGCAAAGGGTCCTTTTTTTCAGTTCATTAGAATAAAGATATGTTTATGTTTAATGTAGTAAAAAGTTAGATTTGAATGCAGTAAAAAATAAAATGTCTAAACTTGGAAATAATTGGCTCACCCACCTTATATGATTTAATGTTAATCTTGGTATAGTGCCATTTTTTTTCTACAATCAAAGATATCATAATTATTAGGTATATTTCCTAAAAACCTCATGTTGGGCGCCAAAAGTTAAAAACCAAATAAAACTAATTTTCTTTGTGTATAATCAAACAATAGAAGCTTGCCAAAGCTTGACTGTCATTTATTTTTCCCAGCCCCGGAGACCTTGTTATTTTGGATTATGATAATACCAAGCGCCTATCTTTGGCGACATTCGCGCGCGGGCGATCCCCAGCCATAGCCTGACTTGATCCTGTGCGACTCTCGATAAGGATTATAGCCTATTTGATCCCTTCGTTCAAAATATTTTTCCTTAAGATTTTATTAAATTCCACAGCCACACAAAAAAATATATCCAGAGACTAGACCAATGCATTTTTATATTTTTTGGGTCGCTGAAACCGAATCTGATCTCGGAATTGCTCCATCAGATCCCAATTTTTTTCTACCCATAAAAACATCGGAATTTAAGGAAATTTCGCACCCTTTTTTAAGTGTGATCTGTTGGAGCAATTCTGAGGTCAGATTCGGTTTCAGCGACCCCAAAAATATAAAAATGCGTTGGTCTAGTCCCTGGCACCTATTTTTTTTTGGCTTGGCTATGCACAGCCACCCAAAAAAAAATATTTGCCAGAGACTACACCAATTCATTTTTATATTTTTGGGGTCACTGAAATCGAATCTGGTATCAGAATAGCTCCATCAGGTCACAATTTTTTTCTACACTTAAAAACATCTGAATTTTCGTCTCTTTTTTTAAGTGTAAAAAAAATTGCGATCTGATGGAGCAATTCTGAGGTCAGATTCGGTTTCAGCGAACCCGAAAATATAAAAATGCATTGGTCTAGTCTCTGGATATTAATTTTTTTTGTGTGGCTGTGTTCTCTATGAGAAAAAAATCACATTCTTCTTATAGTTGTCAGGATTAAATATTTGGGACATGTAATAAAGGAACAAGGTCTCGAAAATATTTGTGTTATGAGCATAATGATTAAATAGCGGGAAATAATGAGAAAATATTAACATAGGTTAAAAATTCTTAAATATAAAAAATTAAATTAATAAAATATTTAATACTAATACTGACTGCATATTATTTCTAGCATTAGCTGTCAAACATTGCTGGTTTTATATTTTGTTAACCGACTTCCAAAAAGGAGGAGGTTATCAATTCGGCGTGTGACTTTTTTTTATGTTTGTTCCCGCATAACTTTGGAACGAATGAACGGAATTTGATGAAACCTTTTGCAACTTAAAGAGGGCATTCATGAGGTGGTCCCGTTTTAATTTGACGCCCGGATAATGCCGGGTAAGCCGGATAATTGAGATAAATCTAATAATTTTAACGCAATTTCACTTAAAAACGGCTTAATTTGGTTCTACTACCAACTAAATTTTTAGAGAAATATCGGATAATTCGAATAAGCCGGATAACTTGATTAGGGGTCACTCAAATATTGCGGCACACTGAAAATCTTTTAAATGCCTCTAAACTTGATTCTTTGGACCTGTAATATTAAAATACCAAGAGAAAATGATTTTTGTGATTTTACCATAAGGCGTTATTTGATTATTAATTAACGTTTAAAGTTTGACAAGATTTTCTTTAGTATTTCGTTTAAAATAAGTTTGGTTGGACTCTTGGGCGCTGAAATAAAAATATTACTTTTTTTTAAATTTATATTTAAGGTAATGACGTCACAACAACTAACAGTGCGTTGTGACGTCAGCAGCTTGCCAAGATAGAAGGACAATTATAATTTAGCTTAGATAACGTTACAGCAATAATAAAATAATGAAAAAACAATTGTTAGTAATAAATTTAGGGAATGGTGACATCGGCACCGACTTAAATATTTTTTATTTTTTACTTTTTAGAGACACAAAAGTCGGTTAATTTTTTTTTTTTTTTTTTTGAGAAAAGTTTTTATTTTAGTACTATTTTTACAAAATATTTTGTATTTTACACTATTTCAAAAACTTTCACTATTAATTTAAGGAATTCCTTTTAGCTTTCAGGAAATTCCTGATAAAACTTTGGTCAGGTATATTAGACTATTGAAACAATTTTGCACACACAAAAGCTTGTATGAAACACATCCTGCAGGTTTAAAGTAATCCCGACTGGGATTACCTAAAAAGGGAACAGAGTGGGGGCAGGAAAGGATGTGCCTGTCTACGTAATTTACTTTTCTTTCCTGGGGTCGGTAAAGTAGGGTATAGATTTTAGTGTCGGACGTTTTGGATTTCATTCTACAGGACCTTAGGGCGTTGAATTACGGGGTCTAAGAAGGATTTTATCGATAAAAATATGGTCGAGTAGAAAAATACAACAAAAAAAACAAAACAAAAATGCTAACATCTAAAAATAGTATATTGTTTTACTAAGAGGAAAAGTGAAGCTTTTTTTACTAGTCTGTAGAATTTACTACAGACGAATAAAAAAAAACAGTTTTCCTCTGAGTGATACAAACTATTTTTTCTTCAAGCATCCTATATATTTTTTTTAAATATTAATTTTTGAATTTAATTTATTCAGTAATAAAGAATGTTTTTTTTATTAAAATAGGCCAATAAAACCCTTTCGAAATAAACTTTAACCTTCCTTAGCTCATTTTAAATATTTTTTTAAGGCTAAATCATACACTTTCCGCGATTTCCATGGTAACTTGTCTAATGTAGCATTTGCAATTTCGGAGAGATTTGTAGGTGTGTAAACCATATATTCTTCTTCAATCATTTTTAATCAATTTCACACAAGGTTTTTGCACAGAATCTCGAGTCAACCACCTCTTTACATAATAAACAAACAAGTTTGAAGTATGGCTGTCATCAAAGTAAAGAGTGCTGCCGCCAGTGGTGGTTTTGCTGACTAACTTTTTTTTACGGCGTACAACAATGAACTTATTTTTTTACTGTAAAAAAATAGATCAGTTCTAACTAGTTCAGTTATAAAATATGAACATTTTACTACGCTTGAAGAAAAAATATATTTTCGTACACGGAAAGAAATTAGTGGGCTCTGCGCTATACATCATAAGATATTTGGTAACAGTGGCAAATTATAGTGATTTAAGCTATAGATTATAAGGGACACAATAACTAATAATGTTAAAAATAAATTGGAAACGATTATATATATTACAGACACGATTATATTTATTACAGGCACTATTATAAATTTTATTATATTATAAAAATTATTAGCACGGACAATAATTAAATCTATTTAAGCTATAAATGCCATACTATTTGTTATATTTTATTATTCACTAAACAATTAAAGTATTTCATATAAATTTTTACACTGACTGCCATAATTGTAAGAGAAAGCCTTGTATTTATATAATAAGCGATTATAATTTGCTTGGTATGTGTGTTATAGCGCTCCTAGCTATAATTTTTTTTTCCGTGTACAGAAACTTTAGAATTTAAATGGGTTTTGAAGTATATTCCTAAATATTATGTTTTACTTTAATAAAATGGTTTTATGAACACTTTCTAATAAATTTAAATATGAAGTTATAGTAATTAAAAGCTAAGAATTCCTTGGATTTACATTTATTAAGTACTGTCCTTTTTATGCAAAAAGTCCAAACGAGAGACTCCATTATAACAATTTTTGTTTAATAAGCATAAAATTTATGCTTAAATTTATCAAATGCATATTTAATATGCATTAGGGTGCCCAGTCAAAATTAAAAAATGGATTTTTTTTGGGTTCCACCCCCTATAAATGTTCATTTAGGTCAAAAACCAACCCTCAATTTTTTTTCAGATTTTTAAAAAAACCGCCCGGCGCTTTTTTGAAAGAGAAAACATGTTAAGCCTTTTTATTATTATTTAAATATAAAAACGTTGAAATCACGCGATTTTAGGAAGGGAAATTATTTTTCAATAATAAGGGAATCTTCAAAAAAAAAACCTTTTTCATGAAAAAATGGCTTTGCTAGGGTAAAAACATTGTAAAAATTGACGTATGAAGCTTATTTATGCTACAAAAAAGGATACTTAGAATTTTTTCTCATGGGTCATTTTTTTTTTAAATTCATTGACAAGTACCAATTAACGCCCCATATTTATTTTTTTAAGAAAAAGAACAGGATGTCCAAAAAAAAATCACAAATCCCATACAATGTAAAAAAAATCACTTTATTTCGATAAAAGAGATGATATTTGGCCAAACAGCATAATAATATGTACAAATTGCTTTGAAATGTGTTTATTTTTATAACTGGGTGTTGTGAATCAATATTTATAATTCGTTAGTAGCACAAATTAATAGAAAATTCAGTTTTTCGGAATTTAGGTGCAATTTCGGGGCCTTGTTGGCAGGGTTAGAAACTTTTGATCAGGCTAAGATTTTCCATGCTCATTTTTATAAGGGCCTAACCACGATAAATAGAAAAGATTGAGTAAATAACAATTTTTTGGTCCACCCTACTAGTACATTCCTATTTACCCGGAATTTGTTTAAAATTGAATTATAAAAAAACCTGCATTATCTATTATTAAAACTAGATGAAACGTTGCAAGCACCCTGTCAAAACATCGGCACTATTGTACACTAGAGCCATCTAGTTTGCAAATTTCAAACTAGGTGTTTTGTTTGATTTTAAATTATGTATCTTTAACACATTATATTCTAGCAAAAAACTGTATATGACATTTTTTATAGGGCCTTAAAAGAGCTTTTATTTAAAATATAATTTTTTGAAATCGGGTTATAAATATGTGAGATATGCTAAAAAAAACTTTTACTGCTTTAAACGCCAATATCTCGAAAACAATGCGTTTTAGGAAAACGTTGTTTATAACATTTTTTGACCAATTTAAAATTATCTTTTATATAAGTGCTAAATTAACCAAATACAATAATAATTGCCTTAATTATAAACAAAAAACGCTAAAAATAGGAGTTTTACCCTATTTTTACCCCCTTACCCCCAATCGTTTACCCCCAAAATCTAATCAGCTCTTCGGAATACGATAAGAAACAATATGCAAACAACCGCAAGTCGATATCTCATGTAGAAATGGAGTTAGAGAGTTTACACCCAGACAGACAGACACACAGACAGACAGACAGACAGAAAGACAGACAGACAGACGGACGCAAAATTTTTTTTTACTGATTTCGACTCAGAATGGTCTAAAACGTCGAGAAATGTGAAGAAAACGTGGTCAAAGATTTTGACTTTTCAGCGAAGATTTCAATACATCGGCACTCTTAGGCCCGGTTGTACAAACCTGGTTTAACTTTGAGCGGAGTTCCTTTACCATTGAAACACATGACAGTTGAGCTAGGTTCAAATTTAAGCGAGGTTTGTACAACCGGGCCTTAGTAGCACTAAGTGCCGATGTAATTACACTCGCTTTTCGTATAGATCTCACGTAACAATTATCTGCTAAACGAGCAGTTTGAATGAATTTCAAAATTATTTCGTGAAATTTTAAATTTTAGGAAATAATTTGATTTAATTAAATAAATATTTTATTCATGAGTCCAGAGGCTTGTTTATAGAATATTAATATGTATGTAAAATATAAAACATTGTAACACATGAATAAAAATTTAAATAAATTAAATCATGGGTACGCAGATAAATTATTGCTAAAATTTTCACACGCCATACTGAAAAAACAAATTCTTTAAACTAAACGGCAAAGATATTAATTAATTTGCAAAAAAATACAAATTACTAAAAATTGCACCCTTAACCTTATTTTCCAATGCATTGTTTGCCACTTGTTTATATTATGTATTTTTATTAACTAAAGCGATATAGTATATTACATAACTAGTGTGGAAAGTGACATTTTTCACGCAAGTGGGAAGGTTTACGAACGAGCCGACAGGCGAGTGAGGAAACCCCACGAGTGTAAGAAATATACTTTCCAACGAGTTATGTACACTATTTTTCCTACGATCCCGAAAAAATATAAAGTTTCTTAATTTAATATTTTCTAATTTATTTTTTAATATGATGGATCATGGACTTTAAAGCTTTAATCATTTCTGTTTTGCAAAACATAGTTAATGATTCGGAATTTTCTATGGTAATCCCTTATACTCACTGAATTCTTAAAACTAACTGAATCAGTAGTTGGGTATTTAAAAATATACAGTGTGATTTATTAGCCTGTTTACAAACTTTGGTAACGAGAAGTAGATTTAATTTCACGAATAAATGTTCATGTTCATGTAAACGTAGGTTCTATCTTTCTTCATTCACAAGATATAGCGTTTTTTTTAAATATTTAAGGTGAAAAACTTAGTAGACATGATTTAGCAAAACAACATTTAGTAACTATCATTCTAAATCATCACCAGTCAAAATTAGTTTGTTTATGTCATTGGTCAGGGCTACATTTAGATTAGATAAAGACAGAAGTAGTACAGTACAAGTATTACACAGGACCAGTGTCGAACATAATGTTTAAAAAACAGGCATTGTGCCCAAAAATTACTCTGATGCATTAAAATAATCACAAATTTTGTATATGTATTGTATATTACACTTCTGCTCAAAAATATCGGCCCACCTAAAAAAATACACATTTTTGAATGCAAATATCTCCAAAGCTATTTAATGGATTTATTCGATCTTTTTTTTATTTTGAAGCTTGAACTTTTAGCTCTTACTTACTGGAAAAAAATTATCAAACATCTTTTTTTATACCGGCAGCAATGAAAAGTGCACAGCTATGTTTTTTTACTGCACCTTTCGATATGCGCATGGTTACCCACTGCATATTTTTTTACAATTTAATTAATTGATTTTATAGCCTAATTAAATGGAAGTAATCTCTTTTTAAATTTTTTAATTTTCCTTTTCTCGTTTAAGAGATATAAGGTTTTTTCTAAAAAATTACATTTTTGCAAGTAACAAAAAAACTACGCAATGGATTTAATTGATTTTTTTTTAATTTGAAGCTTAAATCGTAAACTTTTATTTATTTAATTTAGGTTTCTGTTGTAGATGCGTGTATTATGTAAATACGCAAATATATCTAAGATTAGCAAAACAGGGGAGGATTAGGAATTTGTAACCGAGATCGTTGCTAATTAGTACAAGAAACTGTTGATAGCACTAACAAGGTCCTATATCGATGGTTAATTAGATTTGACAACTCTGCAGGAATAAAAAAGATGTTTATAGGTTATATACAGGATTATTCAGAAATAAGTTCGAGAAATTTAAGAGTTGATTCTACGTTAAAAAATATGAAAAAATGTTCCTATAAAGGTTGGTCCGGAAATAAGCCCTAAGGGAGCAACAAAAAAATGACCACGATTCTTCATTTAAAACTAAGCAAAAATATATTCTTCACCAAAACACCTAAATTTAATATTAAAGTAGTTATAGCCTATCAAAAAGAAACATTTTTAGTGGCACAAAATGTTACTTCCTCTTAATTGTATTTTTTTTGAAAACGGTTGTTCCTACAGTGTTTCGCTATATGACATTTTTTATGTATTTTTACTAAAGGAATCTATATTTATTACAAAAAATCCAAAAAAAAAAAATACATAAAAAAGTTTGGGGCAAAATTGTGTTAAGCCTCACATATTTTGTCCGTCTAGGCACGCCTCTGGATAAATTCATAAAATAAATTAACATAAACTTATTGCCCTTATTAATACTAGTATACATGCAAAAGCTCGTCGCCCTAGCCTAAAGGGTACAAGAGTTATTAATTAAAACCTTATTTTTATTACAATTTTAAAGAGCCGTAGCTCCCTTAGGACTTATTTCCTACCTTTATTGAAACTTTTTTCATATTTTTTAACGTAGAATCACCTCTTAAATTTCTCGAACTCATATCTGAATAAACCTGTATATTTTTTTCGATATTTTACTGTTGTATCTTAAAAAATCTTGATCTTAATCTTAATCTTAATAATGCATACTTGTTTTTATTAAACATTTCTCTGTGTGTAATCTGGTAATACTGTTTGAACTAGATACTCTATTTATTTTTAATATAAATTATTTTTTTAAATAAATACATTTACTTACTGTTTCTACAAAGAGTACTGTAAAAAATGCGTTTTTAAGGTTTCGCATCTAAAAGCCGGTTTCACACTTGGTAGTTATAAGGTTTTATTCTAAACTGCTTTGCAAGTAACTTTATATACCTGTATCAGTATTAAATTGCGATTTTTTTTATGTCAGTTATAGGTTTTTACATAAAATTATAAAAACATATATTATGCTACCAAAAAAGTATTTATTTTTTAGCCAGCCTATAAAATCTTCATGACTAGTAATATAAAAAAAATGCCAAAAAAATTAAAAATTAGAAAATAAAATTATTTAGTTTATTTTCTTGATATTTAAAATTTCCATGCAGAAACAAGCAGAACCTTTTGTCTACAGTTTTCAGTATATTTCAGTGGCTTTTCAGCATGAAACGGGTCATTTGCCATCCTTGGACGTTATCGTCTGTAAATTCGAGGAAAATTTACAATGTGCCTGAGATAGGCGCCTATAGGCCAAAGATTTTTGCCGTTTCGTTTGGATATAGCCCTTTTTTCTACCCTCGCGAGGAAAAAACTGGATTTGTTGCAAATTTGGATAACATATAAGTGGACTGTTTTATAATGACTTTCCTGACCTAAGGGTTTTCATGAGCTTTATGGTTTTTCATCTTAAAAAAGGTTTTACTGTAAAAAAAGTAACGACCTTAAAATAACTGTTATTATTTAGGGAAACTACTGTTTTTTGTTAGTTAACGTATCGTTTCTTTTTTAGACTTTTTCAAGGCAGAAAAACTGATCTTTCAACCAAACCACAATTTCCCCTTCCTTTAGTTCTTATTTGCTTTTGTCTGCCTTACCCTAAGGGAACGTTCAAGTATTACGTAACGCTCCTAGGGGGGGTCATCTTGGAGTGTTACGCCCATGTTAATGGTATAGGAAAATAGCGTTATAGGGGGTTGGGGGTCCAAAATGAACAAAATTTGCGTTACGTAATACTTGAACGTTCCCTAACTATAAATTTTGCTTATATTCTTCAGTTTTTTACATTATTTGTTTATTTTTATTTATTTGTTTTTTACATTATGGACCTAAACTTCCTCCATCATTTTGCTGTTTTGCCCCACCCTTCCACCATTTAGGCACTATTTTCACTCAATCAAAAAATAACATAAATTGAGTAAAATTGCATGCACACAGATATATTTTCTTATTATACTATTCACAGCGCGTACGCGCTAGAATAGTCTAATACGGTAATTTATAAAAATGGCCGAAAAACGCCCTAGACAAAAAAATCTTGAATACAAATGTGTTTCATGAAAAACTAAGAAACTTTGAAAATGTCCGTCTGTCCGTCCGTCTAATGTCACGATTCTTGTTAAAACTATAATTCAAGAACGAATTATCCGATCGACTCGCAACTTTCAGGAAAAATCAAGTTTTATGGGGGAAAGATCCCTATTGTAATAATCCCCCTAAAAACAAAAAAGTTATTAGGGATTAAATTTTAAAAAGTAAAATAAAATAAGTATGGTTCGTAATTTTGTTTTCATTTTTTTTTGTTTTTCGCAAAAAGAATTTTTTTTGAAAAAAAAAACATTATTTATTTAAAAAAAAATTGTTTTGAAAAAAAAAATTAGAAATATTTTTATTTATTATTTTTTTTTTTTTCGAAAAAAGTTTTTTAAAAAAGGTTAATTTTTTAATTTTTTTTTCTATTATTTTTGTATTTGGGAAAATTCAATGCGTAGCATTACATATCTTCACGGCTTGGTTTTTTTTCAGAGTGTGCTCCGTCACTGTGGGGCAAATCTGTCAACAGCAATCGTCAGTGATTCATAGCCCACTCGAGGGCTACGGATTTTCGGCAATTAGAAACAGAAATCACGTGTTTAAACAATCATGCTCTTCAATTGTTTTATGTATTTCGAGGGTAGTTATTGTTCTAAGGGTCGAATATCACGATACTCCGTTTGATTTTTCACCATAGCTTTCACAATCTGTATAGTATACAGGGAATACCCGCTCTTCGCACACATCTAAATTGTTTTATTAAAAGAACAAGCCGTGAAGATATGTAATGCTTTGCCTTCCATTATATAATATTCACAGTGCGAGGTATATTGCATTTTCCCAAATACACACATCGCCAAAACTCTTGGCCCCCCAATTAATTTAAAACGTAAAAAAAATTCTAACAAATATGTGGGATCAATTCTGCATTTTAATGAAATTCTTTATCACATTTAAGGTTTTTTTCATGGAAATAAATGTAAATGTAAAAAATTTTATCAATCAATTTCTATTGTTATTTTAAGTCGTCACAGAATGTGAGAAACAAAGATTTCAGATAAAACATTTACGCCCAAAACATTATTTAATCAATCGTCTTCCATTGCCAAACGAAATTGGAGATAATTTTATTTTTATGGACGATAACGCCACTCCCTACCGTACATGAAGGGTTACCAATCTGCTAGAGCAAGGGAATGTTCAAAGAATAAACTGGCCAGCTAACTTACCTGACATGAATCCTTGTGAGAACATGTGGAATATGCTAAAAAGGGTCATTTTGAATAGAGATAACCCCCATTCATCCTTTAGGAGATAATTGTTGCTGCTCAAGAAAAATTGAACCACATATCATAGGAAGCCATTAACAACCTTTTTATTGGCATGCATAACGTGTGAATGTTTTGTTTGAGAACAGAGGAGGACCTACTGGTTATTGAAATCTTTGTTTTTCACATTTTGTGACGACTTTGATTTTTTTCAATTAAAACTTATTGATACGATTTTTTTAATTTAATTCCTGGAGGTGTACTCATTCTGTTAAAATAACCTTACATGTGATAAAGCGTTTTAATAAAATGTAGAATTGAACCCACATATATGTTCTAATTTTTGTTTACGTTTCAAATTAATTGGAAGGCCAAGAATTTTGGCGATGTGTAGTTACATTTTTTTAATTAAAAAAATATATATATATTTTCGAGAAACGAAAAATTTTCGAAAAAAGCTTTTTTTTTGGGTAATAATTTCCAAAACAATAGTGATCTTCCCCTCTCAGAACTTGATTTTTTGTCAAAATTTAAAGTCGATCGGATAATTCATTCTTGAATTATTGTGTCCATAAAAATGGTTACATCGCATTAAAAATAAAATGCAGTTCATATTTCGCTGTTCATTTTTAATGATGTAGAACTTACACTTTAGGTACACGCACGTAAAAGTATTTTTAGAATGCATTTGACACTTTTTAACATCCTCTTCCTAAAAACATCTTTCATCTTTCTGGTCGGTATAATTAAAAATCAAAATCGACCGAAAATAATTTTAATAAGCTATAAATTATCGTTTTCACAGTTCCGTAATGTCTCCGACAACCTTTTGTAAAACTCTTCACAACTGTAGAACTAGAAGAGTATTATGCTATCTTTCCAAAGCCGTCTAAAATAACCTTAAATTTTATATAAACTCGGCGCAGAATCTATATAAGTAAATAGTTATTTATAATAAAAGAGCGAAAAGTTAAATTTTTCAATTGAGTATATTTTTAGAAATCAAGGGCCCCCGGCCCGAGGGTAATAAACCTACCTAATTAAAATTTAATTTTTCGCCCGTGTATTATACAATATTTTTTATTCGATTGTTACTAATTATAATAAATTATTAGAATATATTTAATTCTAAATTGAAAAAAAATATTTCTTTTTACTGTCTTATTACTTATCTAGTTATCCAATCAAACGCTAACAAAAACAATTAAATCTTTTCTTTTGCATTCCGTTTCAATTTCAAATTAGCTGAGAGCTTTGATTTATTTGTGTTAAAATGTGTTTTTTATGGTAATATTAATACTTCTGAAACCGTTCTATAAATATTATAATAATTGAAATTGATTTTCAATTGAAATTCGGTGTTTGTGAAAAAAATAGAACATTTTGAAAAAATCTGCTTTAAATAAGGCTGCCACAAAAAAATGCACAACTTTAATTTAATTTAAAATCGGTTGAAAATCAATTCGATAAAGAAGGATATCGTTTTAAATGTAAGTTTTAGGCTAAATGAGAATATGTTTTTGTTTAAAAAAAGTTCAGAAAGATGAAAAGAAAGGATGAAAAACTTTTAATAAGTTTATTTGTTAATTTTGATCAAAATAATTATTCGTTAACAATGTTTGTGTTATCGTAAACGTGACAACAAAGATAACTTGCTAAATGCCTCTTATCTTAAAAATTTAAGTTTTTTTTGTTTATCTGAATATCAATATAACATTTGGAATGTATAATAAAAACACTGTACAATATTAATTAAATTTATTTATCCACGGCCGTGATTAATAGGACTATTAATCACGGGTCTGTAAAAATAAATCGTTTAAACTTTAAAACAGCCGTGGATAACGTATAGTATTCTACTCGTGTATAATAGCTATTAATCATTCGGGTGATTAAGCCACTCGCCTATCGGCTCGTGTCCCAAAATTCACCCTCATTGATTAATAGCAAATATTATACACTCATTGAATAATATACTATTATTTAACACTACAGCTTAAGTCTCTTAAAATTTTTTGATGGAAATAAAGGTATTTAACATGTTGAAAGCCAAATTAAATTACTAGTCTGGGGTCACACTGTCTCATGGGACTGCGGGCTTTATATTACTATACTATAACGTTGGAGCTGCTCGATTTCTTTACATTATTATAAGTATAAATACATACCTTAAAAACAACTCTATTATCTTACTGAAAAACTAGTCTGATAAGTCCAATATATTGTGTAATACGCAGTGTGTATTTTACACCATTTTAAATCCGTGAAAATTAACAGGTGCAATGTTGCCAAATCGTTTATTGGCATATGTCAAAATTCGTAACTAAAATAATTAATTAAAGTATGTTCCGGGATGTAAAAAGGGCTGAAATTTTGGCTAAGTATTTATTTTTTATGTATTTATAACCATGTAAAGTCTTATCGTTCCAGGCGATTTAGCCCAAAATACGATACCTCCTTTTAGTATAATTTTCGAGAGTATATTGTAGACTACGAAGCATTAAATATCTTTATGACATTTTTTTCCTTAATGTGCCCTAGTTGCCAAGAAACTTAATCCACATTTAAGCTAACTGTGCCTTAATTTTGAAATATGGCTTGTTAGAATTAATTACGGATTAATTGGTAGCGACATAAATTAGTTTTGCTCCCTGTATATTTAAATACAGGGTAATTTCAGAATTATTACTTTTGTCATTTCGAGGATTTATCTAACAGCAAAGAATAAACATTTGTTTAGCAATATCTTATAAACCCTTTTAGAACAGCTTAAAATTTATGTTGATTCTCCAAATTTTCACCACAGACCTTTTTTTAAAATAAGCAATTTTGCGAGTCTCGTTTCTTGCAGACCAGACTCGTCCACTTAGGTGTTCTTAATTTTACCGCACTGTTTTTATTGTAACCATCTAAAATACACTGTCCAGTAAAAACCCTTTCCCATTTTTCAACTTTGCGCGTGAAATTAATTTTTTATTATCAGATTTAATTTTAGCAAACTCAAAATTACCAATTTTTAATCAAATTACCCCCCGCCTCTCAGAGGGCAGATATGATTTTTTTTATCAAGATTCAGTTTTAGCCACCTCAAAATCCGCTATATACCAATTTTCACAAAAAGAATTTAAATATTTTAAACTAATTATCCCCGTCCTCCGTTTTCACGAAAACATTTTAAAAAATAATCACCTCTCGTCCCCCGGGGATCGAATTAAAAAAATTTTATTATCAGATTCAATTTCAGCAACTATATAGTAATTTTTTTTGGACTTTACCCCACCCCAACGTTTACCAAAAACAATTCCGAGACAGAACTTTTGATAGCTTACCTGTATGCCAATAACGTAATATAAAACATTATAAAACGCCAAAATACGAAAAAAAAATGAAAATTTTTGCACGAATTGCACTTTCCAAAAATTAAAAAACAAATTAAAATGGAAAAGTAAAACATCGTTTGCGGCATGGCTAAAACTACTTCTTTGCATGACTCGCTTTTTTTGTGTGCCTCGTACCCATAGATATATATGCCTCTTTCCTTATCTAGCGTAATTGTTTTTCCAACAAAGGCGATTTTTCTAGCCTTATTACACAAATACCTATTTCTGTTGTTATTGTTTGACACACGGTTTTAAAGCTATTGAAAGAATGCAACAAAAAATGTGCCTCTCAATTGCACGCATCCTGCCTTATGACGCCTTAATCGTATAGTTGTGAGCATAAAAATCCGTGTATACGTCCCCCTTTCGTCGTAGCTTACTTACCGTGTGTCAGACTTTACATATACTAAACGTGTATATATTTAAACCTTGTATCATAACTTATGAACCATAAGTAAATACTACATCATATAAATTTAGTTCGATTTCATGGCATAGATTTCATATCAACTATAAAAGTTTTATCTCATAAATAAATTTATTTTCAAGAAAAGTTTACAATTCATATAAAACGGTCCTTACAATGTGTACACAAAATGTACGCTACACACACAAGAGTTAGGGAAGTTTTAAAGCCCGAGAAACAGTTTATGTTTAGTCCAACCGTCCTGTAAAAATAGATTAAAATGGGAGCAAAAGGATCCACGTCCACTGTACAATAGATCTCCATTTACTTTAAAACCTGAGAGATTAAAAAATGCGATTGAAAAAATATTTAATGGGGTCGCGTAAAACATTAAAGCAATAAAAAATCGGCAACCAAGATTCGTTTTCAAAAGTAAATAGGTTCCACATATAGAATTGTATAAGTTACAACATTGTCACCTTAATTAAAATTCATTTATTCATTCATTTTTTAAATAGAGTAAAATTACCCTTCACCTTGGTGACCCTAAGGTTAACGGAACTTTCATAAAACTATGTAAACTTTGCCTATTGAGATGAAACTCTAAAATAAACTTCAAATAAGCAACAAGATATGACCTGTTTGTCCCTTTGAAGACGATCCTACTTCCATCGATGCATTGTTCTTGTTTATTTCTGGGTTGTAAGATGACTAGCCCTTTAACCCTGGGAGTTAGTTTTCATCATTTAGCACAGTGGGATCAAGTATCGAAAACCATAGTCAAAATTATTGTTTTGCAGAAATTTAATTTTGTTTTTATTTATTACGACGCGTTTTTTTGGTTAACAACTGTCATCAGCTTTTTATCAATCTTAAAAAAATAACCAAAAACGATTTCTCAACTCGTTCAAAAGTTAAGAGGGTGGGGTGACTTTTGGACCGTACGGTATAATAATCAAATTATAATTAATTTTATAAGGCTAATTTTTTATGTGTGATTAAATTGGGTTAAATTTTAAAGTTTGAAATTATGGTAAAACAGAATTTCATCAAAAAAAATTTGTACAAAAAAAAAATCTTTCAAAGTCGGGAGCATGTTTAACAATTTTTTAACTCCTCACTGATTTTTTTTTAGAAATACAATATTTATAATACTACTAATAATAGTATATGTATACATTTAAATTATAATGATGTTGTGACATACTTAAACTTTGAAATTTTAATTTTGACCATAATCGTTCGGTATCCACTATGCGAACCTTTACACCATAAACTCAACACACGTGATTTGTAGACGCAATTTGTAATTTGGAGGAAAGGTGAAACTCAGTAAAGGGTAAATTGCCAACGATTAGTTAAAGACGGGTTAAACTGAACGTGAAATTTAATTAGAAACAAGGTGTTTTGACAAAGAGGTTCATGAAAAATACCTACAATATGTTAACAAAATGACACTTATATGGAGGCTTTTTATTTAATGTTAGACAGAAAAGCAATGCAATATCCTCGGCGACTTCACGAGTTTAAATTACACTATTTGTTAATGTTTTTATCAACCAATCATTTAACAATATGTCTGACCACGTATTTATTTCTGTCCAATCACATTACAGTTATATATATACGGGAAAAATTCACAGTTTTCATTCAAATTTGCTGTCAAAGGAAATAATTACTCCAGGGGCAGGGCGATGCCCCGGTCGTAATTATTTCCAGACAGCAAATTTTCATGAAAACTCTAAAATTTTCCCGCATAATTCTCAGCATCTTGTGTAATTATATAATATATATTTATATATATATATATATATATATATATATATATATATATATATAATATAATTTACACTAGTGTAATGTTTACCTTGTTAATATTTTTATGATATTGTCCATCAAAATATACTTCATGCAACTTTAATTGCTAGTTATTTTTTTTTTGCATATTAAAAGCTTTAAAAAAAATGTTTTCGTGCATTTTATGCACTCGATTATTTTTTAAGCAAAATGCTTTTCATGCTTTTCACACTATACCAAAACAAAATGGTCAGTAATTCAATTTACACTTAGGACATTATTGTTGATAATTAGCACTGGTCTAATTTTTATGAAATAATCCTTTAAGATATCCTTGTTGTTACTTGGATTATGGCATTATTATTCTGGCATTATATATAAAATATTTTGCTTTAATTCATGATGTTGACAATTGTTAATGATAATAATATCATATCACGTCAATTGCCAACTAATACTTCATTTTAAAAATGACAATATTGGTCTACCTACAGGTATTACATACCAATATTGTCATTTATTTCATTTACTTAATAGTTATTTATGGTACTAGTGGGTAAAGTAAGATATTGCCCATGAGAAAATTAACCTGCGAGGCGTCAGCCAATCAGGTTAATTTTCGAGGCAATATCGGTTTACCCATGAGTGCCATACAAGGTTTTATCCAATAAATAGCTTAGGAATTCATATTTTTATTAAAAATTTTAATGACATTTACAAGAAAATAATTTAACAAGTGCCAGTTGAGTGAGTAAAATAAATAATTATCCACTCAATAAAGTAAACGCCACGCGGGGGTTATTATTGAGTTTGTCTATTTAAAATAAAGCTGGTAATTGTCTTATTATCTGTATGTATTGGATAAAGTATATAACTGGTATAATAAAAATGGAAAAACAATATAAAATAGCTCTGATATTTTTTTAAAAGCATACATTTATTTAAACTTCTTAGAGATTTTTTGTCATTTATCAAATCTGCCATCTTAAAAACACCGATTTATATCCATTTGAGAGTTTAGGAGATCTGTATTTTATTCGGTCACACGTGGTTTTAAACTTAACCTCAAATCTTGTTGGAAATGTCTTTCTGTCAATCCGTGAAAGTCCGGGTAGGATACCGGAGGCGCAGCTTTAAGAGAAGATTGATGAATCCCTCGGTTCGTATTAATACGAGCGCCATCTGGTGCCCACTGCCATATTACGCTGTAATAAATTGATTATCACGATACAAAAATTTATTAATCCTCTGGATATAATTGATAGAGAATACGGATTAGTAAAGAATGTACTTACAAATTATATTACAATATAAAAAAATAATATATTTAAAAAAAAAAACTAAAAAAAAACACTGACTGAAGATTTATGTTATTATTTTTTTAGGTATTATACTGCTATTAAAGAATGCTATTATTATACTGTTTGTTCAAATAAAACGAAACAGCCTAAATAGCCACCTTTTACTTTCTAAGAAAAATCGGGTCATGACTCAGTGATACCTACATGATTTGAAAACTTCTTAAATTTATATTTAGGGTGACTTTTTTTAAATCACACCCGGTATAATACCATGAAATCCAGCATATTCAATTTTTTATGATGATATAAAGGGTTGATCCTTCTAAATTAATATTTCGTTATAGAGATCATTAGGCTTAGGCCATTACTAAAAACAAAAGCACTATTATTTGCATTATGTTCCATGTCCCCATTACAGTTTTGACGCGCGGGTGTAAAAGTTTTGCCGGTAAATCAAAAAGACCCCCTTTTTTCGCTTCAAAATGCGTTTCTCGTAATGCACGTTAGGTGATATGCAGTACCAACTTAGAAAACCTTAAGCTAATGTTATTTTTAAAAGAATTTACGTTCTTCTAGGTATTATAATAATTTCTTCTAGGTCTTATAATAATTATAATTATTTTTCTGAACTAAATTTTATATTTGTCTTAAAGTACATTAAATTAGGCTATTTCCTACTTAAAAGGTAACGGACCTGGTAATGTAATAAAACGTCTGGTCTGTATGTAAAGCTTGTAAGTCGTATGTTCAGAATAAACCTTTTTCTTTATATTTCCCTTAAATAAACGAAACAAAATCACTTTAGGTGTGTTTATCATTATTTTATTTTTAAATAGACATCAAGAACTTTTTACTGCACAACCAGAATGGGTTATTGTCATCAAATCTTTCACTAAAATTTCCCCTTGTTAACTTATGAGATACGAGCTTTTCATACATACCAGTCGAAGTGTAATAAATACCTATTAGTTATATGACTCGGTAAGTTAAAAATAAGTTTTTGATGTTTTAAACATAGTTTTTGGGCTTCTAGCACCCAAAGAAACAGAATCTAGAACCTGACATTTTAGAAATATCTTAATATGTACTTCAAGACATGTAAAATTCAGCCACGAAAAAATAACTTTTAAAAATTTGAACTGGCTTTCCTTTTGTTATTAAACTACAGAAAAATGTATCTATCGTAGATCTAAAGTTACTATAGTATACTGGATGGACCACATTTGTATAATTATTTATTATTGTTCAAGATATTAAAAATCTGTAGTACAGATTCTGTTTTTTTACTATTTAGGGTTTAAAGTGTTTTTTATTGGTAGTGCACAAGAGGTGAAATCTAACAAAGAATTATTAATATTTGGTGTCGCACATGGTTCCCTTTTGTTAATTACCGCGACTACTTTTGTCTTAAGCATCATCAACAGTCGATTTGAGTACCCCTGTAATGTAGGCAACCCCATTCGACAAACAGACGAAGGGGTAGAGCTTTTAATTATTTCAGCATCACCCTTCGTATTTTCCTAATGAATATTTTCGAGGATTTTCGCTAATAAATCCGAGCACACTAATGTTGAGAAAATTAAAACGTTGAAGCGCGTTTTGTTTATATATTAAGATCAAATTTTCCCTCTATACTAAACTTAATCAAAGCTAATTATAGCTGTAAATAGCAAGCCCCTATAGAAAAAAAAAATCCCAAATAATTACTAGGTCATTAACATATAATACAATGGAGAACGCATTGATTTAAAGTAATTATAATACGGCTTCTTGGTTTGAAGAATAGTATATTCTATAACTAGTATGGAATAGACAATATTCCGCGCGAGCGGAAAGTTTGTCATGCAAGCCGGCAGGCGAGTATGACGGTCCCGCGAGCGTGGAATGACTATTTCATACGTTTTGTAGACTATACTTTTTCTTCGACTGCAAATATGAAACACAGTATGGCTTTAAACTGCGGACAAGATTAAAAACAATGTTTTTTGTGACTCGACATTGTAAATACAACAAAACACATATTTTTAAAAAAATCAATTAATGTTATTTAATAATTTTATCAAATCAGTACTTAAAAAAGATTGTTATTTAATTTTAGCACATATTTACAAATTATAATGCAAAAATTGAAGGTTATGTTAACTTGTTGTGACAGATATTAGGTTTAAATATTTAACAATAGATGGAGCAGTTTTAATTTTTTGAACTAAGTTGATAAAAAACTGGTCAAATATTAAGAAAAAATAATAAACTTTATGTAATTTTAACGCAAAACTTTAAATTGCATTAAATTATTCAATATTTCATGGTAAAATATATATATTTTTTTGCTAATTTTGCTACAGTTTTCTTTACTTTTATAAACAAGAGATGGCAATACATGTGCTCATTCTAACACTTGATAC
Organism: Brachypterus glaber; assembly: GCA_958510825.1. Classification (NCBI taxonomy): domain Eukaryota; kingdom Metazoa; phylum Arthropoda; class Insecta; order Coleoptera; family Kateretidae; genus Brachypterus; species Brachypterus glaber. Next base: position 35,277,826 of record OY294051.1, read on the forward strand.
GGAATATTCATACCGTATCTAGAGCTAGAATGGATTTATTCTATGTTTGAAAAGTGTGTGTATTTGCTTACATTCTAAAGCAGTCGTAGAAAAATATACTTTTAAGTCAGTCTCTCAATGAATCAGTTAAGTATACTGATTATTTTTTAACGTTTTTTAACAAAATTTCTGGCCACGTGTATATTTCTGTCCAATCATATTATAGCTATATTGAGAATTTTCTACTGTAGAAAATTCTAGTGAAAATCGCTGTAGTATTTTGTTTTTCGGTATTTCTCTTTTACAACAAGATTTCATACCTAAAATTAATTAATAATTGAATATGAATATATTACTATTTATAATTATTATTATTAATTTATTATTTACCAAAAAATACCTCAGATTATTCTTTTTATGAAATGTAATGACAGTTTTTATAGGTTGACTTTTATGAACATGCTTGCAAGCCTAGCCCAGTACCGCGCTAGTCAGTACTGCAGTAAGTGACTAAACTATTGACAGAACTATAATTTGCAGTTTAAAAATGGACAAAAAGGTTTTAGTTTAGCAGTTGAGAATGTAATTAAATTAACCAAATCAAAGAATATGCCTGTAAAAATATTAAGATAAGTAATAAAACAATTTATAGGTATCAATTAGCGATGAAAAAAATATAAAAGTTGGTTTGGCATATTATAAATCGTTAAAAAATAATCTTCCGAATTAAGCATCGAATTATCGGGAAAAATTCACAGTTTTTATTCAAATTTTCTGTCAAAGGAAATAATTACTCCATAGCATGGAGACTTGTGGCCGGCTATACAGTAAGGCCTTTGTGGAAATAATAGTTTGTTCAATTTGTATAAAAGGAGAAAATCTAACAATTGGGGTAAGAATCGAAACAACTTTAAGAATTGCAAAAATATGCACTGCAGTGGTTCGAAAGTCACTATAAGCCGGTGGAAACGCAGTAAATCGATTTCTTGTAGTAGATTTGTCCTGTTTTGTATTTTTCCCATTTAAACATTATAATTTATTCGAATTTCGGGTTAGTGCACATTAGTTCGAAGAGATATTAGCAAGTGGCGAATCGCAGACTAAAAACCGTCGTCTCTGGGCCATAAATCGTCAAGTTGTTTTCGCGTTTCGTCGCGTTTTTCGAAAAGATTCATTTGGCGTCTCTGCCCGAAAACTGGGAAAAACGGAAAACGGACCACTACAGGGAAATATATATCGGGCGACCTTTCGAGAGCTAAGAGAGAAAAGCTAGAAAGCATTTACCGAGACTAGAGGCACTAAATGGTTTTTATTTGACGTCAATGTTCTACTGTTCGTGGTCTGGTTCAGAAGTTTTGCGAAAAAGCGTCCGAAGTCACCTACACCCTCCGAAGTCACCTCGGTTGACGGTACATATTAAAAATAATCATTATTGTTAACCGCTGGGGTGTTTTATCGAAGGACCTTTGGGACGTGAGGCAAAATAGAGACTTACTTGTATTGTTCCAAGTGTCTTCTTGTACTTGGAGAAATGGCGTAAGTCCTATTTGCACTCGTTCTACGCGAAATGTTATTTATTGGATGTATTTTCATAGCGTGATTCATTACGAATAACTATTGTTATTTATTCTTTGGAAGCGATAGTGGCGTGAGTATCGCGCCCCTGACGAATTTAACGTATTGTCCGGACCGTGTTGTTTTACTAACTCTTCAAAACTACTGAAATATCGCTTGACGCCAGCAACGTCATAGAATAGAATAGAATAGAATTTATTTATTGTAGTCTGATACAAATAAATGTATATTACATACGTCAATCTTACAAAATAACTAAGAACAAAAAGATAAAAAATAATTTAACAAAAAAAAAAATTACAATTTAAATTGATTTAACAAGAAGTTAAAATTTGAACAAATCGATAGATACATTCAAAAACATTTAGTAAATACATTTAAAAATATTTAAATACATATAAAAACATTTAAGTACATTTTAAAAACATTCATATTCAAATTAAATGGCTTAGGGCTTATCTTTAAAGAATTCTTCTAAAGTATAATATGCCTTTCTTTCGAGCATATTTCTCAAATCCTTTTTGAATGTATTCATATTATTTGTGTTTTTTATTAATTCCGGCAGTTTATTTAAAATCTTTGCGCCCATAAAACTTATTGACCTTTCGTATAAAGCAGTTTTATGCTTTTCAATCTTAAGAACACCTTCATTTCTTGTCCTATATTGACATTTGTTAACATCTGTATAAGTGTTAAGGTTTATTTTGGTATATAATGCTGTTTTTAATATGTAAATACAGGGAACTGTCAATATATTTTTAGAAATAAAAGTATTCTTACAGGTTTCCCTAGGTTTCAGGTCAAAAATTAATCTAACAATTCTTTTTTGTGCAATAAGAATTCGCTCCATATTTGGAGTAGCTCCCCACAACAAGATGTCAAAGGCAATTCTACTATACACTAGTGAGTAGTAGACATTTAAAATTGATTTTTCAGTTAGGCATCTTTTCAGATTTAAGACAGCAAAATATGAACTATTTATTTTTTTGATAATAGCTTCTGTATTTGGACCCCAAGTTAAGTGGGAATCAAAAATTGAGCCTAAATATTTTGTTTCATTTTCAAAATGTATACCTGTATCATTAATTTTTAAAACTGGGTTAAATGGCATTTTCCTTCTGTTACAAAAATGTATGCATATTGTTTTTTCAGTATTTATGATTAGGCCGTTTTCAGCGCACCATTTTTTAAACTCGTCTATTACAGTTTGCAGGTAGTACGTAGTAGTACGTTAGGTAGTACGTCATGCGCAGGAAACCTTATATTTGTCCGCATAAGAGACTAAAAATCTACTATTTACAGGATGTAAACTAAAGAATTATATTATAATTAATCTGAGCCATACTTTCGACGATTTCAATTGTTTGGATCCTTATTTGGCAGGGAGAAGTAATAGATTGCCAACTTGACGTTCTTTGTTACTAAAGTAACTATCTAGCGGCGATGATGTTAACTGTAACCACAAAAAAAGATGCTGGAGCTCAAAGTATCTTACCATAGAAGGTTGGGTTAGATTATAGTAAGGCTGTCTTTGAAAATGAACTAACCTAAGATTTAATGTTAAAAGGAACTAAGGCTACAATACCTAACTTTATAAACTCGTTTGGACATTTCTTATTTTATATAAAAACAAAATGGATGGATGTATTTTGCATGTTAACAACGAACTTTTTGACGAATTGTCACATTTTAAGATAAAAGTGCCGCAACGCAAGCGCAGTCCTTTAAAATAAATCAAGTTAGTACTAATTTAGGTGAACTGCATGTAGTCGAGCCCTCATGATCCAGGGGTGGTCTAGGGGAGGGAAGTGGCAAGCTGCGTAGTTGTGTTGAAGTTAGAACTTTTACCTCAAGAAGGAGCATGATGAAATCTACCGTATGCTTTGTTTGAATCGTGAACCAACTACGGTGAGGGGCTGGTGGGGAGTGACTATTGTTTACACTTAGAACGCCTAAAAAGAAAGAAAGAATGTGTAAACTCACTGTCTAATGTCGTAAAATGACTGACAGGGGTACAGTGTTGCCGATTGGAAACATATACTTTGGATATTTTATTGTAAATTTTAAGAAACATTACACGGAAAAAAAAAATTATAGCTAGGAGCGCTATAACAGACATACCAAGCAAATTATAATCGCTTATTATATAAATACAAGGCTTTCTCTTACAATTATGGCAGTCAGTGTAAAAATTTATATGAAATAGTTTAATTGTTTAGTGAATAATAAAATATAACAAATAGTATGGCATTTATAGCTTAAATAGATTTAATTATTGTCCGTGCTAATAATTTTTATAATATAATAAAATTTCTGTAAATTTATAATAGTGCCTGTAATAAATATAATCGTGTCTGTAATATATATAATCGTTTCCAATTTATTTTTAACATTATTAGTTATTGTGTCCCTTATAATCTATAGCTTAAATCACTATAATTTGCCACTGTTACCAAATATCTTATAATGTATAGCGCAGAGCCCACTAATTTCTTTCCGTGTAGTTCTGTATGAGTTTTGTATGAACTAGTAGTTTAATTTTAATAGATTTAAATATACTATATTATTAAACATAATTATAGTAAACACAATAAAGTTTTTTACATTTTTAATTTAAGTATAATGATTTGAATTCATGATAAGGTGGAAACTACGCAACATCGCTACTAGGTAGCCTGAAAGTCGACTAGCGACATCTACATTTTACACCACAAAGCTGATCGCGTTTCTGTTAGTAAATAAACAAACAAAAAGATGACACATTCATAAACATTGGTCTGAAATTACTTCTTTAGTTAAAAGTTCTTTGGGAACAACCAATGTAGTAGGCTGGCTTAATTCTCAGTTGTATGGAAAGTAGCTTTAAAAATATGCCATGTCAAAAATTGGATGGAGAACTCTATCTAAGACCAAAAATAGGATATTCGTTCTTTTGTTTGGGAATTAACTCTGTGAAATGAATGGGTGTGTTTATATGCAGATCAATTTATTGCGAGAACAAGATTTCGTTATATTTTTATTGCCAGAACAGCGATAATAGTAGCGCATATATCTTTACATTATACTTACATGTATCGCATAGTACGAAATTTCCGTGATAAATCGCTATACTAGTTTTCTTTTTAACTTGTTTCAGTTTTTGTTCTTTAAAAATAAAGAAAAAATGGGATTTTGATTAATTTTTACTACACGTATGCCGTTTTTGAATTTGCATAGAAGAAGGATACATAACGCATGCCGGCGAGCACGGGTTAAGTGTCCCTCTTCTTTGCAAACACACATCAGCTCACACTTTATATTTTTTACCAAAAGTAAAGCTGCTTACTTTTAAAAGGAAGCGCCATCTACCGATACTTTTGTATATTTCGAAAACAAAACGGAATCTAGTTATATAATGTTGTATAAAACATAATTTTTAGTATTTTTGGTTAAAACAGACCTTATTTTAATATTAAACAGAAATTCGCTGTGTAGGTACATAAATTTGTTTTAACATACATCATATATTTGTTTAGTAAACAAATTATTTAATAATGTATTATATACTATTTTGAATTTTATATGAAAATTTGTTTTTTTTTTATTAAATTAACCCTTATTTAATAATATTTTTTATTATCAAAATAACAGGATATAAATTAAACCACTTTAGTCATCCAAATCCAAAATTCCATATTTTTGCACAATTGTTTTATATTTATATGAACATGGTGGCTTGTTATTTTGATGGCCTTTTCAATAATAATGTACCATAATATGAGTTACACCTTATTAAGGGTTAAATTAAAATTACTAAATGATTTAAATTTTAAATTATTATTTTTAACTAAAAATAAATTAATATTGTTTCTTCAAATATTAATTAACCTAAATGGTAAAACTACATTTGAAGCCTCTGGTACCAAAAGAAGTTGTCACGTTTTTTTTTTAGATATAACTTACAGTACATAACTTACATTTTGTTTAACCTCGTACTATTCTACTTAATTAAGCATACCCTAAGTCCAGGACTTGTGTGGGCTAGTAGTAGAGGCTTTAGTTGACTTTCGAACCAATTTATAGGGAGTGTCTTCTTCACTTACGCCTTCGCTAAATTTTAATTATTAATTAACTGAAAAAAGGCAAATCGGCGCCGGTGAGAATCGAATTCACGCTATTTTGGGTAGTAAACTCGTCAAGTACGACGCGTTAGTCCACTACACCAATCCTCCCGTTGTTTTATTCTTTTTGTAAGAGATTTGATTTTATTTGCAGTTCAACTTAATTATCTGTTGATTCTTAACAAATAACTCACTAGAAATTTGTCGTTATTATATATTATGATAAAGCGTTTGAATGCAGTCAAATTTTCAATAATTTTAGTTAAATATCAACAAAATTTTTAACCTCTTTTTACCCCCTCGCCTTTAACAGATCGATTTATTACCTAAACCATAGAAAAAATGTTATTTCTCCAAAATATAAATTTAATGTCTATTAAACAAACATTACAGCGACAATTGTTTCGACTTTTTTTTAACATAAAGTCATTTTCAAGCTACAAATAATGAAAAATTAGGCTGAAAATGGTACAATTCCCTTTAGAAAAACTTACTTTTTAAATTTATAAACAAATTAACTTGAGTAAACATTATTAGAAATGTCATACTGACCTTAACTATATTATTTTTATAATATCTTAAAAATTTAAACAAAAAGGAAACTACAAATAAAATAAAATAAATTAATGAAATCTAAAATTTAAAATTAAATAAAAATCTGGGACATCTATCATAAAATAATCCAAGCTATATTTCAAACAGACTAAAGGAATTATCTTTAAACTGCAAAAAAGTAGTAAAAATAAAAAAGGAAAAAGATTAATTTAACTTGGTAATTGGAATAAAATTGGAGAGGCGGCACCAAATTCATATCCAAAACTCAAAAACAAACCAAAAAGGAACTTTTTTCTATGGTTTATTTAAATCAACTCCAATATAAGTAAGGATCAAGAATTTCTTAATTTGATTTATTACCTATTGATCGATTTTTATCGCTAAAAAAGCAACACTTTAAAAAAGACTTTGGCTCAAGCTTTATACCTTATTCGATAGCCCTTGGAATGCAGATTTAATAGTATAAAAATCTAATTTTGAAAAATTTTAACATTACTTTTTGATCTTACATGCCTCAAAAACGTAACAATTTTACAATTTTAAACGTTCTTCCATCGTTGATATAATTTTGATCAGTATTAAACGTTTTGAAGTGAATCGTCCTATTTAGTATGCCATACTAGTTCTAATATTGGTCTATTAATTAAGCTGCCTGTTTAATATTCAAGCATGTCCCACCATTAACAGCCATACAAATGGCTTTGGGATCGTTACTATTGAACAAATTCCCTAATAATAATTACGGGCGTAGATTTACTGTTCCCTCTAAAACCATTACGAAATATAATTTTTCGTAAGACCTAGTGTACACGAAATAAAGAAAAATGCATGTTCACTATATATCCTCGTTAGGATATTTTTCTATCGCACGAGTACATTGTGCATATTTGAATGAAATGACAACTATGCACACTCATTTATCATAACGATTACAGATAGCATTCATTTTGACAAAAGTCGTTTGACGTTTATAAAATTTTGAAATGTCAAAATTAAACACAGGTAATTCTTTAAAATATACATTTTTAAAGAGTCTAGACTGTAGATCGAACGAAAAATGTTGTTCGCAACTCGTTTGCGACAAGTCCTTAGTGTACTCGAATGATTTTTTGACTTCGCTTCGCGTCGTCAAAAAACTTCATTCTCGTGCACTAAGGACTAAAGTCGCTTACTCGTTACGAAAACTACTATTTCCTACGACCACCTATGCATATATGAAAACGCCAAATTTCACTCTATTTAGAGAGTAAAAAATTGTAATATTTTTTACACGCGCGAAAAAAATATAATACATGGAAAAGCAAAGCTTTCATGATTTTTTTTCACAATATTTACCATTTTATACACTTTTTTACATTACATTTTTACGTATATATTTTTTTTCACTCTTATTAGTTACGATAATTCTGAATTATAAATCGTTTATATTTTAATGAGATAACAACCATTTGAACGAACATAACCTAACTAATTTTAACTGTCAAACTCTAGTCTAAGAAACAAAAGAAATCTACAAGAGAGCAGCGGGTTGGGGAGTATGAAAAAAGCTCGATTTAGATAAAAAGAATAGTATATTCTATAACTAGTATGGAATAGACATTATTCCGCGCGAGCGGAAAGTTTGTCATACGAGCCGGCAGGCGAGTATGACGGTCCCGCGAGCGCGGAATGACTATTCCATACGTGTTGTAGACTATACTTTTTCTTCGACTAAAAATATGAAACACTGTATGGCTTTAAACTGCGGACAAGGTTAAAAACAATGTTTTTTGTGACTCGACATTGTAAATGCAACAAAACACATATTTTTAAATTAAACAATTAATGTTATTCAATAATTTTATTAAATCAGTACTTAAAAAAGATTTTTATTTAATTTTAGCACATATTTATAAATTATAATGCAAAAATTGAAGGTTATGTCAGATTGTTGTGACAAATATCAGGTTTAAATATTTAACAATAAATGGAGCAGTTTTAATTATTTTAAACTAAATTGATAAAAAACTGGGCAAGTATTAAGAAAAACTAATAAACTTTATGTAATATTAACGCAAAACTTCAAATTGCATTAAATTATTCAATATTTTATGGTAAAATATATACATTTTTGCTAATTTTGCTACAGTTTTCTTTACTTTTATAAACAAGAGATGGCACTACATGTGCTCATTCTAACACTTGATACGGAATATTCATACCGTATCTAAAGCTAGAATGGATTCATTCTGTGTTTGAAAAGTGTGTGTATTTGCTTACATTCTAAAGCAGTCGTAGAAAAAGTTTCATACGCGTGTAGAAAAGCAAAGCTATTATGATTTTTTTTTTCTAAATATTTACTGTTTTATTGACGATTTGCATAACATTTTTAGTTATCTGAATATATTTTTTTCACTTTTCCACTTTTAGTTAAAATAATCCTGAATTAGAAATCGTTTTAATTTTGATGAGATAACAACAATTTGAATAAAGATAACCTGACTAATTTTAACTGTCAAAATATAATCTAAGAAAACAAAGGAAATCTGCAACATAAAGTTGTTTCATACTTCCTACACAGCTGGTCTGTTTAGGAAGTATGAAACAAACTTCTGGAAGAACCCACAGACACCTCATAAATTTTATTATGTAGATTTTTAGTGTAACAATATAGTTTGACGCTCGGATCTGTGGCTACGGGAAATATGGTTGGAATGTGTGTGCAAGTGGGAGGCCCGTTGTAAGCACGCACGCCTTATAACGCTCTTGACGGAAAGAAGAGAGCGAATGCTTCCTCCCCCTTCCGTCGGAGACTTTCTTTCATGTGGAGAACTATACAGAAATATATAATTTTCGGAAAATTATTTTCTAGTAGTTCTAATTCAATAAATCATGTAATCTCATAATGTGAGCGTTAATTAAATTTAAAACCATTAAAATATCTTTGCGAATATTAAGCAAAATTATATGAAATTATCTCCGACTAGGCACTTAGCAAATTACTAGGAAAAACCTAGTCCATTTTGTGTGTTTCGTCTGAAATTAGAAACAAATCGCTCATTATTCATGAACATATATTGCCCGTAAGGCATAGCCTGCCCTGTTTTTCAAACAATTCAAACAACTGTTCAAAACTTTCAAACAATGTATTTTAATATTAAAGTAGTGGTGGCACATTTTCATAAGCCCTCAGTCGTTTGAAGAGAACAACTTTCAAAAGGTCAAACCCCATTTTTATGTGATATGCGGTTGTCTCAAAATTGTAAAATATAGTAACCTAAAAAAAATTACTTAATTTTTGTTTTGGTTCTTATATATTAATATTGCAACTGCAAACTACTGAAAAATACTACGGCCAACAAAATAATAGTTTCCCCTGTAGGCCTAGGTTTATTAAAACAAAGCACCTTTTTTTTCGAAAAACGAAAAATTTTTAAAAAATAAATGTTCACCACCATTTTACCCCCTCACCGATTTTACCAAAAACACTCCCAGTCTAAAACTTTGATTAATCAACGTATGATCCAAATTTAAAGTCTTTAGCTCAAAGCGTTCTCGACTTATCGTATCTTCAATTTTTAAATTACATCCGCCATATTGGACCCGCCACAGCGCGCCATATATATTTTGACACTAGATCTGTATTACCCCAATAACCCCGTTATGTTAAGTTTAACAATTAAATACTAAACTACTATCGATATTTAAAATTTAGGTTCCGTAAAAAAATAAATCAAGTTTTTGTTTCTCCCAAAAAACCTTGACAATGGCATTTGACCCCTTATGAAAATTGTACTTTTCATTTTTGTTTACCCAGTGGTTTTCATTAAGAACTCTATACATTTTGGATGCCGGGCTAGTAATTTAACATTTTCCAATTTTTTATTTTGCCAGAGGACATCATATTTAATATTGTTTGTTTTGTATGTATAACGCCTTATCTTTAGTGATTATTCAACAGATGCATTAGTTATGTTTGCTAAATATGTACATCGTATAGTGTTACACAAAAGATGGGGTGATAGAACAAGTGGTTCATTTATTATTGAGTATTTATCTAGTGCTTTAAAGTGGTTTCTAATATTTTATTAAAATGTGGCGTATACAGACAGTTTGTGTGACACGGAGAAATTATTAAAACAAGTACCCAATATTCAGATCAAGTGGCTCAAAATTTTATATATCCGCAAGGATGTTTTAACTTAAAACGTTAAAAATATCGGAAGTCCATGTTTTGCAATTAATAAAACATATCGTTTGGACTTTTGCGCGAAAGTCATTGCTTTTTGCAAATAACCATGTTTAAACAATTTCATGCGCGCCGTAAATTAAAAAATCGTTAGCGCAAAAGCGCTTGAGATTTAAAAAAATGTTTTCCAATGTTTTTTGTAGAGAATTTAGTGCTAGACAAATTTTATAATAGGTTCTTTTTGTATAACTGCAAATCTGACGGAGATATTCGCGAAAAAGCACATGTGTGGCGACTAAAAGCGAAATAAAAAATTAAGCTCGCGTCGCAGACATGGGGACTTTTCACCCAATGTTTATAATGACAAAGCGAAAGTGTCGACAAAAATTTAGACAGGTCAGAATTTCTCTAACTACTAATATGAGTGTGCCTGATACTAGATAAATCACACAAAACTTACTCTACATCGAGTAGTAGTACTAGTAGTATTACAGTTTATATCACCATTATCAAGTGAGCTAGGGAAAACCCTGTACGCTGATCGAGAAAACATTTTTCGCTTTATTCACGAAATAAATAAAGTCATGAGATTGATGTATCTTTGTGCTCCATCTATTGCTATATGTAGGCAACTACTCATTTATTCTCCTAATCCTGAAGACTTTAAATGGTAGCAAGTTGAAAAAACTTGTATGTCTCAAGCACATAGTACCCTAAAACGTGTGGTTAGACGTAAATATTAAGGATAAGAATTTTATTTAATTTTAAACAAAATCAAGATATCGACCCAATTTTTTGCCATTTTCTCGAAAATTAAGTAAGTTAGAAAAAAGTTTTAACCAATATTCAGCCTTAAAACCCTAAGATTAAAAATTATTAATCTTGTTTTCCTAATTAAGAAACAATATACTGCCATCTGAAAGGGTAATCGAATAACATATTTTACTAATGGATTTTCTAAAATCTCTCCAACTGACTCCATTGTTTTCCCGCATTATCCTTTTGCTGCTGAAAAGTTTGTCCAAGCGAAATGCCGCGAAAACTTAGAAAATTAACGACACAGATTTTCGGTTTAAGGTTTAGCCGACGGACCGTTTTGAACTAAAACTACGTTTGTCCGTCAGAACAAGGTACCATTTATTAGTAAGGAATTATTTGAAAAATTTTGAAATAAATAAACCTAAATAGAAGTTCAAGGACGAAAAATACTATTTTTTGGAAAATTACGGAGATCGCCATCGGAGCTCGGAGAGCGAGGTGGCAACCGTAATCGCCTTTAGCAGTTTTCGTCCGTCGATCCACTATTTTTATTCGACAACAAATTTGGGGTTAGAATTAAATACATTTATATTTTTGAAAACAAATTTGTGGTTAGAATTTAAATGTCAACCAATTAACGTCGACAGTTTAACTTTTGCGGCCTAGGCCGCAGAATAGTTATTTATAATACAAGGGCGAAAAGTTAAATTTTTCGATTGAGTAGGTTTTTAGAAGCCGAGGGCCGGCCGATAGGGCCGGCCCGAGGGTAATAAGCCTACGAAATCGAAACTTAACTTTTTGCCCGTGTATTATACAATATTTTTTATTCGATTGTTACTAATTATAATAAATTATTACTGTCTTATTACTTATTTAGTTATCCATGACAAATTGCTGTCCAGTCAAATCGCTACAAAAACAATTGAATCGTTTCTTTTGCTTGCTGTTTCATTTTTAAATTTAAAAAGCTATAGCTTGGTGATTAATTTCTGTTAAAATGTGTCTCTTGTGAAAATAATACTTGTGAAACCGTTCTATAAATATTATAAATATTGAAAGTGATTTTACAATTTAAATTTTGTGTTTTTAATTTATTTTAGTGGGTGAATACAGATTAATCAGTTGACATATATTTTGAGGTTATGCTATGGAAATTTTTTTATTTTGTATGAAATGATTATAATAACTGTATCTGGTCAAAAAGAAAATATAGTTTAAGACCAAAAGGTCATATTTTTTTATAAATATTACAATAAAGGTAAAGCATGTTCTTTTAAAAAGCTTAAAAATAACAAGTTTTAGTTAGCGGGCAAAAAAAACTTTTTGGCCCTAGGGCCACAAAGTTCAACTTTTCGCCCGTAAAACATGAACAAAAAGTGTCGCTTTTAGAATCAATCGAATAAAAATAATTTTTTCGTACTGGTTCATTATACAAAAAGTGGCACTTGGAGAAACAATCGAATAAAAATATATTTTTTAGATTGCTAAAAGTTTTTTCGTTCGGTAGTGATATTTTTAGGGAAAGAAAATAATATCATACGCATGTACCGAAAGTAAAACAAAAGACGAATATTATTCGTCTTGAAATATGTAATGAAATTTGCGACTTAACTTTTAGTTTACGAAAGTTTTTCCGCGACGCTCCAGCGGAAAAAATTAAAAGTGTTTGACTACTTGACAGTTCGGTCAATATTGAAAAATCAATTGGGTTTTACATAATATTAATATATAATTTATAATATATTAATATATCTTCAAAAAGCACTAGTAATAAACCCAAAATGTGAGCTCAAAAATATTGTGGCCAATCAAATTAATTGCTGGACTTGCCTTTTCTCGCCCAGCCAAAACGTTTTTTCGGTCCTTGTTACAAAATGAACTATTTATTTACTTTAAAATACCTATTTTCTATATACTGCCAACAAGTAACTTTTCTGATGTACTCATATGTATCTCCTAATAAGGTGTTGAGTGTTTGGATAGCCGCAGAAGAAGTTTCGGCCTATCTGGCCTAATTCCATTTTAGCCTCTTTTCGTCGACAAACTTTAACAATAATATGACCTTTTTCGCGTAAATCCTGCCTTTCATCAAAGAACCACATATCGACTGCTCTGTGTGAAAAGCTCGTGTCTCATAACATGAGAACTTCACAGCGCCTGCGCTAGAATAATATACGGTAGTTTCGAATTTCCCAATTTTTCCCAAAATCGTGAAAAAACAAAAAATTCTTGAATACAAATGTGTTTCATGAAAAAATAAGAAACGATATCACGATTTTTGTAGACACGATAACTCCAGAACGAATTATCCGATCGACTCGAAATTTTCAGGAAAAATCAAGTTCTATGAGGGGAATATCCCTATTGTTTTTTAAAGTAATCCCCCCGAAAACAAAAAAGTTATAGGTGGTTAAATTTTTCTAAAAAATAAAAAAAATCCCAAAAACTTAAAAAAAAGGTAGATCTGAAATGGAATACTGCCCACAAAAAACAAAGGATGTAGGGGGTAGAAATTTTAGGGACTGAGAGAATTGGCTAGCAGTAGGATGGGATGAAGAGCTGTCTCAAACGAATCTTGGAACTAATGACGATAATGAAAAATGGAAAACGAAAAATATTTTTTTACAATTTATATGTTTGTTTATTATCAATGCCAACAAAAAAATCAAATACGGCGTTATTTCTTATAAAAGCAGTAAAGTCACAGGCAAGGGTCGCCGGGCCGTGAAATAGGCTCCTCAGACACTTTTGTTCAAGTGGGATTTACGCGGGCCAAGAATATATCCTTAGAGAGTGCCTCCCTGAAATAGGGAGTGTTTTTTTTTATAATCTTGATCGCATATTGCACTACAGAATGTCCAAATAAATCCCTTTGTTTATGTTTGAAAAGCCTAAATCCAGATTAGTCGGGCCCACCCTAGATGAGAGTTAAATGAAAACATTTTTCTTTTGAAGCCATATAAGTAGTTCTTAAAACTATATCCGATTAGTTTTAAAAAGTAAGTGTTTTTCCCCTTTTCAAACGACAACAGTGATTTTATTTTCTAGTTTGATGACGACACTTTTTCGAATAATTCACGTTGCTCGAAGCATATTTTGATGGACTATTTCATTAAAAAGAAGGGTGTTATTTGTTGATAAAGAACAAAATGAAAAAAAAATAAAAACTAAGGAATTATTTGATATCGTAAACCCGACAACATCGCATTATTCTTGCGCTAAATATGACTATCATACTGAAAAAAAGCAATATTTTTTGTTTATTTACCAAACCAACATAAATACGTTTAGGTAGAATGTATAATAAAAACACTGTACAATAATAATTAAATATATTTATTTTTAAATAAATATATTTAATTAGTATTAAAAGTTAAAAGTCTATGTGTAACTTTTTCATAATCTAGTTTTAAATTATATAACGGAAATAAACTAATTTAACATGTTGAAAACCAGATTAAATTACTTGTCTTGGGTAACACTGTCCCATGGAACTACATGCTTTGGGTTATCGTTGAAGCTAATGGTTTGCTTACAGTGTTATTATAGTATAAATACCTCAAAAATAACTCCATAATCGTACTGAAAACTTAAGAAACTAGTCACATAAGTCCAGCCTAATTACACATTGAATTACATACTAAATTCGTAAAAACTAATAAAAACAACAAAATATTTTAATATTATAGTCAAGAGGAGTAAACACAACACAGACCCACTTTGGCCCCACTGTAGTAGTTAATGTGCAAAGTTATTTTTATTTTGACGAGATGACATTTGACATTTGAAGTTTCGTGCAATGTTGCAAAATCGTACATTGATATATGTCAAAATTCTTAATTAAAATAATTAATTAAAGTATGTTCCGGGATGTAAAAAGTGCTGAAATTTTGCCTAAGTATTTATTTTTTATGTATCTATAAGCATGTAAAGTCTTATCGTTGCAGGCGATTTAGCCCAAAATGCGATACCCTCCTTTAACAAGGTGAAAATTGCACTAGTACAAATTCTAATTTTGATAATAATCAAGTTTTTACTTGTGGTAGTCGAAGTAATTTTCTTCTTTAAAACAACGAAGCTCCGAAGAAAAACTTTTATTCGATTTCAACACTTTCGGTTCACACATTGGCACTAATATATTCAAAAGATTTGCTGTTTTATTATTCTCAATATAGTTTTTCACATTCATTCCCGTAGCTTCTGAAATGACTTACTGATAAATACGCAAGTCAATTTATGGGCTTGTTTATAGACTCGAGATAGTAAAAGAAGAACAATAACATTTTATCCATTAATCAAAATATAATATAATAAACGATAGTTCTCACTACAGAAAAGATAAGATGATTTATTGGCAAACAATACTTTTTTAAAAATAAATTTAAAAAAGATCTTTTTAAATTTTATGAGATATTCAAGCGAAAAATAATATCTTTGTGTCCCAAGATGTCATCTTTTAACAAAAATAGTTATTTATGGTACTAGTGGGTAAAGTAAGATATTGCCCATGAGAAAATTAACCTCAGCCAAGCAGGTTAATTTTTGAGAGGGCAATATCGGTTTACCCATGAGTGCCATACAAGGTTTTATCCAATAAATAGCTTAGGAATTCATATTTTTATTAAAAATTTTAATGACATTTACAAGAAAATAATTTGACAAGTGACAGTTGAGTGGTAAAATAAATAATTATCCACTCAATAAAGTAAAAGACACGCGGGGGTTATTATTGAGTTTATCTATTTAAAATAGATAGCTGGTAATTGTCTTGTTATCTGTATGTATTGGATAAAATAATTTATTTGTTTACGTACTGTATTTTTTTTTCTATTTAAGTTGGATTACAAGATCATAAGCACACGTTTTTTTGTGTAAAAACTACTCAGAAAAAATAGTATAAAATACAAGTTTCATTATACTACACAAAGTTCATGCAGCTCGTTTTTAAACTTGGACGCGTAGGTACACCAAAAACGTCTATAATGAGACTATTATTTTAATGTACTCTTATAGTTGTTTGCTAATGTTCTAATAATACAAATAGCACCAAATTAATAAAGGGCTGTTTCTTTTAAGTTATCTTGATTTCTTTAGTGTATTTTGTACAGTATCAGTGACATAAATATTCTAAACAGAAAATGAATCCATTTGCATCCGCCTTTAATCTTTGCCTCCTTTAAAATCTTGAAGTTTGATAGTGATGCAACATAGGATGGGTCGAGAGCTGTACTTTTTCATATCGTTGCAAAATTAGCAAAACTTAAAACACAAAGGGCGTTTTTTAAATAAAAAGACCTGACTAAATTATTGGTTCACGGGTAGCCTTAAACAAAGTTAAATGGCAAGTCAAACCACCCCGGATTTTTTGATTTTAGGTTGTTTTTGGGACATTTCTATGACACACCCTATAGCATATAACCACGACCATTCATTAACACTTTGTTAATGTCCAAAATAAGACGACCGTAATTTTGGACATTAACCAAGTAGACGTGTGAATGGTCGTGACTATATTCATGGGTACTACCTATGCTGATATAGGATGTGTCATAGAAAAAACTCTGTATTGTGATGTCAGGAAAAACTCGTAGAAGAATGGCTTTATTTAAAAACGGCTTCGTGAGCGATTTCAATTTTTGTCAAAAACTGTTTGGAAATGTCCCAAAAATAACCTAAAATCAAAAAATCCGGGATGGTTTGACTTTCCATTTAACTTTGTTTAAGGCTACTCGCGGGTTAATATTGGATTTCTAACATTTTGTTTGCAAAGTAAATATCTAATAGATAACTAAAACGTTAACAGGCAATGAAAAATTGTACCTTACATTTGAATTTTTTTTATAAAATCTGCTAAATCAAAGTTATTTTTTTGTTTTATGAAGCGCCCTAGCAGAATTACTTACAATTAATAAGGTACTGTCACTTTGTTATAAGCACGAATTTCTTTTATGAGGTATCCCATATGATTTCCTCGGAATTTTCTTCAACATAACCTCGAAAAATATTGAAAATTACCTTAAAAAAGGTACCACGATTGTTAAATATGAGATTTCGTCAAGAGATTACCTCCAAGATTTACTTTAATTTGTACACCTGAATTCCTCAGTGGTTTACCCCTTGCTTTGTGCTTATTATTAAACTTTTTAATTTACTTAACCTTAAAAATCGATCTTGTCTTCAGTTTAAACCAAAATTTAACAAAATTGTCTTTAGAATACCAACCTAATAGTTAAATTCTAACATTTTCTTTATTTTCCAAACCTCTCGCCCTGTTATTTCCCTATGCACGGGGAATGTTTTAGTGTAGATAAGATTAGATATAAACTTGAACCATTTCAGCGCAAATAAAGGATAAGTGAGGCTTGTCCGTGGTTTGGTGGTTGAGGTGACAAATACCCGTATTTGCAAATTTTCGGAATATACGGGGCTCAGTGTTAAGACAAAGTAAACATTTCAGGAGGGTAAGCTTATGCTATTACCTTAATGGAGACTTTAGACTGTACATGTACACTGAGATAAATTTTTACATCCACGTGCATTTACTTGCAGATGTGAATTTACACTCGAAGCGTTAATATAAATGCGGTGTGTATTATATTTTGACATCCAGTGTGGAAAGTTTACACCAACGCGTAAATATACTTTTTACCTAAAACTCTTCAATTTATTAAAAAAAGATAAAATAACCATTTTGTTATTTTTCTATTTATGAATAGTGTTTTATGGAAAAACTACGCAACAGAAAAATAAAACGTATATTCGTAATCAGCGCTACAAAAAGTACCAATATAAAATAGAAACAGAAAACATACAAAAGTCTTAACAACTCAAAATTTGCAGGCCAGTGTTACCGCCTAAATAAGTAAAATATTATAAAATGTATGTTTTAAGGATATTGTATTAATCACACTTTTTAAATATTTACTTTTAATCAACACTTACCAATTATTTCTTTGAAAAATCTAGCACACACAAAATTATACGTACGCTCTTACAAACGTAAACAATTATAATTATAGTGTGATTTTTACACTTCGGGTGTATTGTTGCTAAAGGTATGTTTATAAAAATACACTTTCTTGAGCTCCGAGTGAATTGTTGCAGAAAGTATGGACGTAAAAACACACACTCTAGGTCAAAATCACCTCGCCTGTGTAGTGTCACATCAATGTTGATGTACATTTATATAAAGGTGTAAAATTTACACATTTATAGAGTGGATTTTTTACACATTTTCAATGTAATTTCTTTCAGTGTAGACCTCTTTCAGTTTGTGGAATGTTTGTTGAAAATTAAAATCAATTTTTTTCAGAGCAAGAATATTTAATTGAAGGTTTTCAAATTTAAAATTGTTGGTAATGAACAGATCTCGGATCGAGATATTCATTTACCGAAATTTTCGAAAATTTGAATTTTAAAAACTAATTTTTTAAGTAAATAGGCACTTTAAACTATATTTTATGCCGACGCTGTTATTATATAGTGAGTCACTTAAAATACGAATTGAAAAAAATTCGTTTTATTTTTTTCTTTTTTTTTAAATATTTGTTTTTAACATTTTTTAAAAAGAAAAAAATTACTCTTTTTTGTTAATTTTTTTTAATTCTTTTTTTATATTCTATGTGACTTACCTTCCAATAATAGCATTAACATGACAGACCGAGTGATAGACCCACTAGTAATAGTATATTATTCAATGAGCGTATAATAATTGCTATTAATCAACGAGGGTAAATTTTGGGACACGAGCCGAAAGGCGAGTGACCTAATCACCCGAATGATTAATAGCTATTACTTATTTCTGCAGAAATATTGACATGTCAATCATATTATATCTATATTGGGAATTTTCTACGGTAGAAAATTCTAGTGAGAATCGCTGTAGTTTTTTGTTTTTCAGTATTTCTATTTTACAACAAGATTTCATACCTAAAACTAATTAATAATTAAATATGAATATATTACTATTTATAATTATTGTTATTAATTTATTATTTACCAAAAAATACCTCAAAATATTCTTTTTATAAAATGTAATGACAGTTTTTATAGGTTGACTTTTATGAACATGCTTGCAAGCCTAGCGCAGTACCGCGCTAGTCAGTACTGCAGTAAGTGACTAAACTATTGACAGAACTATAATTTGCAATGTGAAAATGGACAAAAAGGTTTTAGTTTAGCAGTTCAGAATGTAATTAAATTAACCAAATCAAAGAATATTCCCGTAAAAATATTAAGTTAAGTAATAAAACAATTTATATCAATTTGCGATAAAAAAATATAAAAGTTGGTTTGACATAATATGTCATAATATTATTATAAATCGTTAAAAAATAATCTCCCCGCAGGGGCGACGCCCCGGTCGTAATTATTTCCAGACAGCAAATTTTCATGAAAACAGCTAATTTTCCCGCATAATTCTCAGCCTCTTGTGTAATTATCATTAATCGGAATAAATTCAGTTATGACTCATCAAGGGTGAAAATAAACACAGAAACATAGGCTTACGGGATAATTTTGCCGAATTATGAGGGATTTTTTATAAAGGTCACTAAATCGAAACATTTGACGACTAATTTACATTACACACAACAATATTGAATATACATATTAACTTTAAATATGTAAATATATCGGTGTTTTTCGAAGAAATTGAAAATGTAAATATTTAAAACCTCGCGCCAACGATAGAATCGACGCGACGCCTATGCAAGCACTGGAAATTCGCCGATGACTGGTAATTATATATGATAACTATTTTGCACTATAGTGCAAAATCACCGGTAAATAATTAAAATAAATAGGTATTTGAGTAGTTTACTACTTTTATCCATATTCAGATAGTTTTTTGCCTACTTTGAAATGAAAGATTTAGTAGTAATCTCAGTAGTAATAAAAAGTTTTTATTCTTTAACCCTCCATTATAGTCTTAATTTAAGTACCTACTGCCAGCAGAATTTACTGTTTATTTAATAGCTTTTGTTTACAATGAAACCATATTACTTTGTTGAAAATAATTAGTTACATCATTTTCTTGAATTATGACCAATTACAAAGTTTGATTTTCAGTTTTAATACTTTTTTTAATTCAGTTTACTTTATATTACTATAATACATTCGTTTGCTGTTGCTGTTTACCATAAGGTACCTAAAGCTACGATTTCCTCCAAAAGTCGCAGTCGCTGACGACTGCGACCGGGTAGCCGCGACCGAGTCTTTAAGACATCTTCAATGGATTTTAAATGCTTTAACTGCTGCCGAGTCGTTACTACTAACTACCGGTCGCCGTTCGTTTGGTCGCCGGTCCCATCTCATCAACTCTTACCCTTTTTTCTTAATAATATAATGTTAATAAGAGGAGGAGATTCTCTTCTTCCGCTTAATAATTCAGAAACATTAAAAGAAC
The DNA here is from genome assembly GCA_958510825.1 of Brachypterus glaber. Classification (NCBI taxonomy): domain Eukaryota; kingdom Metazoa; phylum Arthropoda; class Insecta; order Coleoptera; family Kateretidae; genus Brachypterus; species Brachypterus glaber. The sequence continues at coordinate 35,298,368 of OY294051.1, forward strand.
CGACTTTTTAGAGATATTCATACTGATTGAAAAGCAAACAAAAACAAACAGCTCTTTATAAAATAGCCAGCTAACAGAATGGCGACGGGCGAGACCAGGTCGTAACGACCTGTCGCGGCTACCCGGTTAGCGTCAGCGACTGCTACTTTTTAAGGAAACCGTAGCTTAAGACATGTTTTGCTAATATCAGCTATTAAATATTTTATCCATCCGCAGTTTCGGGCTTTTGGCCCTCGTCGGTAGCAAGAGTTATCCTTGTACGCTGATTGGAAAAAACATTTACAGATTTTATTCACTTTAGATGTAAAGTCGTTAGATTGATGTATATTTATTCGCCATCTATTTCTAGATGTAGACAACTGCTCATACTTCTAATTTGGAGACTAAATGGTAGATATGTTACAATTTGCGTTAAACGTAAGACTCATGTTTTATTTCTATTCTTGATCGATTTTGATTGAAGAAAAAAGATACTTTTAAAGTTTTCCTGTTTTATTTTATGGATCAATCTTTTTATTTAGTGATTTTACGTTTTTCTCCATATTTCCCTAATGAAAATCATAAAAGATGCGCTTATTTCCAGAGAGTAATTGAATTGAAATGTTTTCTTTGTTTAAAGTTTTTGTTGTCAGATGTCAAAATTTCGATTGGTAAGGTAAAAGGGTATATTAAAGTATATTTTTAAAAATATCTTAAAGTGGATGCATGAAGAAATGGGTTGGGAGTCGCAGTTTTTCAGGGTTGGGTAAAATTTTCTTATTAAATAAATTTTATTATTTTTATTATTAAAACAAAATAACTAAAAACCCTTTAATGCAATAATGTAAAAGCTTGTATAAAAGCAGGTATAGATTTTTTTTGTTTTATTATGAAAAATATTTAAATTATTTAAAAACGAACTAAAAATTAAATAATTCAATAGAAATACATAGAACATGTATAAAATATGTCCTGAAAATGAGCCAAAAAAAATGACTGTTTTTTTAAAGGCAATCTTCAAATATTATTTTCTTTTTTTTTTATTCATAAATTAGTTTCTAAACTTTTTCCCTTTTTGGTTTCTGCATTCAGAATGTATTGTTTGTTCCGGTGCCGAATTTGTCATTTATCTCTTCCGCTTTTCCAGACTTTTCTCAATAGCGTTTGTCACCTCTGACTACACAACTTTATCTATTCTGGTGACGACGAAAAAATTTATGTTTTTTGCACCTCTTTATTTATGGATTCGAAAAAAAGTTATAGTTTTATGAAATGTTAAGCCACAAAAGTGATATTCAACCATAGTTTTAAATTGGAGAAAATTTAATATTAAGCTACAACTTATAAACCACTTCTAAAAATTTAATAATTGATCAGTTGATGCTAGGCGTCATTCAGTTTAAGTGAAGGACGCCTTGGTTGATGTCGTGAAATCAAATCTAGGTACATGTAATATAAAATGCATTAAAAAAAAACTTCAATGCGTGATTTTGTACACACTATACCTTGAAAGGATTTGATAACCAGCAATAAATTTTAGCTACTTTATTAGACTGAACAAAAGCATTTGACTACTCTGAGTATCATTAAAAAATAAAACAATATTGCATTTTTTTAATTTTATTTAGTGTGTGTACATATTTCAAATGATTTACTTTTTCCCTTTTGCATGAATCTCTCTAAATATGATACATACCGCACAGATTACAAAAATACGCCATTTTGCGGTTTATCAGTTGTTTCAGGCAATATTTGCACTAGCTTTTCAGTGGGGAAGATAATGGAGATAATATAATTTGGCGTTTTCGCCATGAATAGAGATATATTTGCCCATATGGAGACCAAATTGTTAATTATCAAATTATTTACAAACATCGTTTTCAATTTTATACAGATTATTATTATTATCGGTTTCGTATAGATTTGTGATTAAATTTTAATCAACGTGTTGTCTTCTAGCTCTCGTTTTTTTTTCCTGAAAATTTGATGTATTTTTTAGCTTAAAAATTACTCTTTAAAATGTGCAAAACTCTCGGTAGATACAAAACTAATGTAAACTAGTGTACTAGATACAAAAAAAACGCAATTTTCTGACTACGAATATAAAGTGTATTAAATATGTAAAATGCAGCGTAAAAATCAAATTTTAAAAACAAGTACTTTTTGTTCGATTTTTTTTAAATTTTGGCGAATGCGCCACTACATAACATCAATAAATAAAATTAAAAGAAAATACCTACTTATTGTAGGTGTACCTATAACGGTAATATATGCCTTGTTTATTCGTTGTTTAGCGTTTTATGGGTTGTATGTTATTAAATAAACTTTATGAGATTTACCAAAATCAAATTACCTACACGGAAAGAAATTAGTGGGCTCTGCGCTATACATTATAAGATATTTGGTAACAGTGGCAAATTATAGTGATTTAAGCTATAGATTATAAGGGACACAATAACTAATAATGTTAAAAATAAATTGGAAACGATTATATATATTACAGACACGATTATATTTATTACAGGCACTATTATAAATTTACAGAAATTTTATTATATTATAAAAATTATTAGCACGGACAATAATTAAATCTATTTAAGCTATAAATGCCATACTATTTGTTATATTTTATTATTCACTAAACAATTAAAGTATTTCATATAAATTTTTACACTGACTGCCATAATTGTAAGAGAAAGCCTTGTATTTATATAATAAGCGAATATAATTTGCTTGGTATGTGTGTTATAGCGCTCCTAGCTATAATTTTTTTTCCGTGTACCTATACAAACAATAAATAAAATTGCCTACTCAATACAAACAAAAATAATTATAAATTATTTAAAATCAAAACAATATTATTTATTTAATGGTTGATTTAATTTAATAATTGTTGTTTGTCTATAAACAAATTTGCTATTACGAGAATCTATATCAGTCGTAGTCATTAAATTACCATGAATCAAATAGGAGCGAATGGGGCAAGTTGATACAGAGAAATAAAACAGTATTTTACTATTTTTAAACAAGTAGTAACAAAAAATAGTAGCTTACTGTCACTAGATAGAACTAAATCAAAGGATTTTGGCATTTAATCAAAATCTTCGATAATTTTTTTATTGCAGTTGTTGATTCATTTAATAAAAAATAAAAAAAAATATTGTATAAATAACTTAATGTGATATTCTAGCCATGTTTCAAATAAATAAATGTGCATAAAATGGCTTTTCTAATTATAAAATTAAATTCAGTGTTTATATATCAATATTTAACACATATTTGATTGTCATACTATGTAAATAAAAGCTTAATTTGTAGAGCCATCCCCTACGAATTGTCATGCCCATGAATACTCGCTCGAATAACACATTAATAAAACAAAATTTAGTCAATTCTGAAAACAAATGAATAAGTTTAATATTTATAATCAATTAATATAATAGTAAGATGTGAATATTTATGGATCCGTGATATATTATCATATGTATATGACAGAATGATATATAGTATAATATATTGTAATAGATATTGACTAGGTAATCCCTAATTATTAATCTTGATTAAAAGATTAAGCACATGTGTATTAGGGATCGATAGTAGGAAGCGCGAATGTTCTACATCTACCTGGATTGTTACATCTACTAAAAAATTAACACGCCATATCTAAGTTTCCAAGTCTGGTACAATCTAGTACTAAATAAGTACTGAATATTTATGTTTGCGTTTACCAACCAATTAGATTGGATTCCAATCACTGCAAAGTAACATGGCGCAGTGATCTCTGAGAATGCTTTAATGTTTAAGAATCGATTTAAGATTGTTTTAGTAATCGAAATAAGTATCGATTTAAATATTTAAAGTGTAAAATCGGTTTTAGACATCTTTCGTATTTTAAATAAATTGAATGTGATAGACTTTTATCTGCAATATTTTGCTCGTACGGAATACCCTGATGTTTGAACTTTTAAAACTATATTTTCTTGAATAAAATTCTCTTTAAGGCTTTTCCAATATTGCATATGACAGTTCAATAGGAAATTTCTTATTGTTGTATAAAATAATGACCTAAAAATAACATCAAATTATCTTAAGTGACAGAAAAATACAATCACAATTTGTTTCATTTTACAATAGCATTTTTTCTTTCTAGATCTATATTTGCAACCTGCAGTCAAAAAATTTAATAGAATTTATATTTATTTACATTTACAACAATTTATGTCAATTACAGTTAAAAAAAAAGAATATAGTTAGTATACTAGCAGAAACTTTTATTATAACGCTTACAATTACCAATTATATTTATCAAACCTTAGGATGCAATATTATTATTATTATTGTTATTGTTAATGATCTAATTTTTGTTCTTTTTTTCTTTCAGACTGTTTACACCTGCAACTGTACAGAGACTCCAAAGACCGTTACAAACAAGGCCAAACAAAAGCATCACTGTCATTGCAACACTTTCTCGGACTAGAAAGCGGTTTCACGTTAGACAAAGAATCAAACACTGTTGCTATCCTTTGCCAGGACATCGTCGTAGTTCTTGCATTTGACAATCGCGAACGCCTGATGCAATGGCAGGTCAAACTGAGCAGTCACCTCAACGACGGTCCACATTTTCTAGTTTTGGTCTCATCAGCACCAGCCAAGTCCAGGATTCCAGCCGGACCAGCGAGGCTGCACGTTCAAGAAAGGGGTTTCTGTTTAACAACTGGGGTTCCACCAAGAGTGGCTGGGCAATGGTTAATAAGTAATTTAAGGAGGTACGGGGTGGTTGAGGGTAGGTTTTGTTTTGAAGGGGGTTCTAGGTGTATTAAAGGAGAGGGGTTATATGTAGTTTTGACTGATCAAGGTGAAGAAATTACGTCCACTTTGAAGATAGCGGCCACGGGGCAATTACACGCTTCGAGAAGAAGACCTATTTCAAGAAATATGTCGGGTAAGAACTACTAGATTACTAGGTATAACATTTCCTTTAAAAATTAGTTCGATGATGATACGACACTGCCTTAAAGACTAAGTAGCATCCGCAAATAAAATTAAAGCAACAGTCTATTTAGTTTTCAATGTAAATGACCATTGCTATTTTTAGATCTCACTTTCTTAGCAAGATGGTGGTGTCCCTTTGTTATAGTTTCTAAAGAAGACAGTTACCGAATTATACAATTCTTCATTACAAATATCAAAATTTTTTCAATATAAATGACCAATGCTATTTTTAGATCTCAGTTTCTTAGCAAGATGGTGATGTCCCTTTGTTGTAGTTTCTAAAGAAGACAGTTACAGAATTATACAAAGCGTCATTACAAATATCAAAAAATTACAAATGAATATAATTTAGTCCGTGTAATGTCAAGCATACAGTGCGTACTATCTATATTACACTCTCTCTTCTAGCTGTAAATTTTCCAATTTTAAGGCTAGAAAAATTTATTCTTAAGGTTGATTTGCCCAATCATTAACACTAATTTAAGAATTGAGCCAATGAAATGAAATGTGTCAAATCCTTCTCACATTTCTTAGTTAGTTAGGTGTTAATGACTGGATAAACATCTACTAATTACAAAGCTTATAGTATAAGCCATACCTATAACTTTTTTATTTAATTCTAATAAATTCTTCCTTTTTAGTTATGGACAGTCCAAGGCGTCCAGCCCTTCGCTCCAACGGAGGCGTAGCTCTGGAACTGAGTGAATCTTCCCTGAATACGAGAGCTGATTCCCCGTACACAGATTTGGAAAGTAACTATGGTTGTGGAGATAGCATATCCAATGACGGTTGGAACCAGCCTTCTATCGAGAGATGCATGAGCTGTATTAGTAAATTAGGAGCTATGTCAAGGTGAGCATTAGTAAAAAATTTTCTTTTGCACTAAAATATCGCCAATTTTAAACTTACTCTGTAAGATTACTTCCCGAAGCTGATTTGTTATTCTAAAAATTAATCTTACAGTATTTATTTTAACCCTATAATAAATATCCACTTTTTTACAGATCATCCACTGCCACCGTGACCCTGGGTACGACCCCATGTTGGGAGCACACTTGCGACCGTCACTCCATTAGCAGTAGCTCCGACAGCAGCGGTTGGAGCCAAGCAGTTACGAAACCACCTGCGAGGCCTCCCAAGCCCGGATCTGGTTCACCATCTCCGAAGAAACCGGCAGCTCCACCTCCTCATGTCCCATCGTACGATAATTACGACATTCCGAAGATACCATATCCAGTGGTAAGTAAAAAGAACTAAATATTGATTATTTTGCTCATTCTCTTCTATAAAAATATAATTTTTCAATTGAAAGCTACTCAAAACATTAACAATTGACTGTAGTTACATCAGTCATTTTTTTGAGCGACAAAAAAGTGTTTTTGAAAGGTCAGGTACTAAAAAGGCCTCTTTTGGGTTCTCTCAAATGTTACATAATTACAGTTGTCTTTTTATTTCATTTTATTATTAGCAAACATAATACTTTTTTTTTCTCCTTTATAATAAACTTTTATTTCCTTTACCAACCTCTTTAAGCAATAACATGTTTTTTATTTTAGTACCTAAATTAATAAATGTTTTTGTTAATTATAGGAATCAAAGGCTGACGAACACTACGACACCCCTCGAAAACTCAAGGAGTGCATCGCTGCGGGCATGGCATTCGGTACTGTACACAAACCTTGCGGCTGCGTGGTGCGTCTGCGCCAACCGGAACCCGAACGGCCTTGCGTCTGTCAACGTCTGATGAGCTGCTGGTCGGCCCCAGAGGACGTTCATGCCGTCTACGCTACGGTGGATTACAGCAAAAAGGCGCACCGCAATCAACCTCAACCAGCTGCCAACAACTACGCTAATATATCACCTATGAACAATACAACGAATAACCAGAATAACCAGACTACAACGACTGCTCCAGCACCGTCCACAAACTACGAAAACATGGAGTTTGCTCAAACATTACAACTCTACGAAAACAGTAAAGAAATCGCTGAAAAGGCAAGAGCGTTGTGCAATAAATGTGGCCACGCCGCGGACGATTACCTTCTGATGGAACCTTCCAACAACAAACCATCGCAACCCCATCCTGGGTATATCCCCATGTCACCAGCTGTTAAGCAACGTCTGGGTAAAGTCTTGAGCAACAGTAATCCCAACCTGGGACCAGCATTGGATCGTTCTAACAAACCTTCAGGTTCATCTATGCTCCATGCTAACGTTTACCAACGAAGGCACATCTTGGACTCTACGGATAACATAGAATTGAAGCGCAAACGTTCTAACTCAGCCGATTCTAGTACCAGTCGGTGCGAACCAGAACCAGAACCCGACAACGAGGAAAGTTCTCCATGTCACTGTGCTCAATCCATAGCCGTACGAAGGTCGTCATCAGTTCCATGTAAGTCCAACCGTGATTCTTCGAGTTCTAATGATTCCGGTGTATTTGAACTACCGCGTAGAGTTTGCCCTGTGAACATCACTCTACCGAGAAGGTCCAAATCTTCGGATCCTTTGCGAGACCTGACCTTTCAGTTTAACAAGGTGGACGGTAAATCAGCTTCTGCCGAAGCTGAGGTTCCTGTTTGTCCTTCGGGATCTACAAGTTCTGGAACCTCGGATATGTCTGATTATTTTGAAACTTTGTCACTATCGTCGCATAGTAGTAGCGACGCACCTCCACAGAGTTGTACTTTAAGGCCTAGGTCTGGCAATGAGTACTTGAGTCTGCAGAGACTTATCGCCCCCGTTCCCGAGGAACGGCACTAAACTAGTCTACTTAGGAAGCAATAATGTTAGCACGGGACAAAAGATATACAGGGTGAGATAAAAATATTGTTGCAAATTTTAAGAGACGATTTCAAATTCAAAGTATGCAAATTAATTCCTGAACGAAAATGTTACTAAGGGTGCTCTAAAAGAGAGGTAGAAATACTATTGTTGTAATATTCATTTAGGACCTATTTCTTATAACTCATCCCTTAGAATTTGTAACTATAATTATGAATCACCATGCACAGGCATTTTTTAATGGTACCTTCATCTTTTTATTTAAAAATATGTATTTATTATAAATACGAAATATAAATAAATAAATGTATATCTTGTATCACTATGTAACATGTATCTTTGGGAAATTTTTTATCTTAAAACAATTTACTGGTGACCTAATTTTCTTGAACCCTTTATTTCTGGTTTATCCCGAAAAAACTTCAACTTATTTTTTTTAATTGAACAACCTGTATATTTTGGTATTGCTGGGTGCAAAGTATAACATAGAGTTTAATTTCTGTTACAAAATTAATATTTATTGTGTAGATTTTTTCTTTTTGTTTAGAAAATTATTCTCTATCCAATATATACAGTCTAAAAGATCAAAGTTGCTCGGTGCAGGTGAAATTAAACTTTGATCAAAGAACATGGAATCACTTTAAATAAAAACAGTAGTAGTAATACCATTAAAAACGCCCTGTATTTTCTGCAAAAATTACGACATGATTTTTTTTAAATATTAGGGTAGATTTTTCTATAAAAAAGCAATGCCATTTGTGATTTGTGAATTTTACCATTAAAAATATATGAAAGAGTTTTAAGGAAACAGAAGGATAAAACTTGAAAAATGTCTAAGAACAATTTAAGGAACTTTTTTTCTTGTAATATATTAAAAATCACCTTTTGCAATGTAATATAAGTGCTTTTTTAGTTTTCAACAAGTTTTATCCAGATCACGCTTTATTAACCCTCTAATGCAGCAAACCCCTTGAACGGTAACTTCAGTTACAAATATAATTATTTAGTGTACAAGGTCACTCCATCTAGCGGCTATTCGAACGCGTTCTTAGGAATTAGATGCTGGTGAATGGAGTGAATCTGTACCCTATGACTAAAAAAATAATTTTAGATAGCAGAATCGTGTTTTTTTTATAAAAAATAGTTCACCGTTTACTAAATTAAAAAAATGCTTTACCGGGTTATTTCCATTCATATATTTCAAGGATCTAGGGTTTTAGAGATTTTAAGGGCCCTCGTATAAACACCAACGATTTTTAAGGCTATTTTCTATATTCAACCCTAATATTTGTAAAAAATAATCCAAACGTAATTTTTGCAGTAATTAATCTTTACCGTACTATAATATATAAATGAATATACATAGTATCTAGTACAATACATATTATTACTAATATTATTATTATTCTTATGTCTGTATTCATTTTCTGTATAAAGGTAATTTACTTTATAAATAAATTATTCAATATGATGTTCTGTTTTTTTACCCCTAATCCTAATCCTTAACCCTAAAATTTAAGATTTTTTTTTCAATAAATTTGCTATTTATATCGAAAACTATTTTTACTCAGTAAATAGCAATTAACAACCAAAATTATCAACTCCCCGAACTCCCTCTACTCCCACTCTCACAACTCCTTCTACTTTCTCAACTCCCTTAAATCCAAAAGTCCAAACTCCTGCAACTCCCCTCTACCTTAACTACCGAAAGTCCCGCAACTCTAACTTTCGGAATTTCGATAATTGCAGCAGTTGCGGGAGTTAGAGAGTTGCAGAAGTTTGGGGGAGTTGCAGGAGTTAAGGGAGCTGAAAGAGCTGTGGGAGTTGCAGCAATTGAGTAAAGGGAGTTGCAGGAGTTGTGGAAGTTAATGAGTTGCAGGAGTTGCCGGAGCTAAGAGAGTTAAGGGAGTTGCCGGAGATAAGAGAGTTGCGAGTTTGGACTTTGCGAGAGATGCAGCAGTGGAGGAAGTTGAGTGAGTTGACGGAGTTAAGGGAGCTGAGAGAGTTGTGGGAGTTGCAGGAGTTGAGGGAGTTAAGGCAGTTTCAGGAGTTGTGGAAGTTAAGGGAGTTGCAGGAGTTAGGGAGATGCACCAGTTGAGGGAGTTGAGTGAGTTGCAGGAGTTAAGGGAGCTTAGAGAGTTGTGAGAGTTGCAGGAGTTGAGAGAGTCGAGGGAGTTAAGGCAGTTGCAGGAATTTTGGAAGTTAAGGGAGTTGCAGTAGTTGAGAGAGTTGCAGGGGTTAAGGGAGTTGCGGGTGTTTGGGGGTTGCAGGAGTTTGGGGGAGTTGCGGGAGTTAAGGGATTTAAAGGAGTTCTGGGAGTTTCGGAAGTTAGGGAGTTGCAGGTGTTAAGGGAGCTGAGAGAGTTGTGGGAGTTGCAGCAATTGAGTAAAGGAAGTTGCAGGAGTTGTGGAAGTTAAGGGAGTTGCCGGAGTTAAGAGAGTTGCGGGGGTTAAGGGAGTTGCGGTAGTTGCAGGAGTTAGGGGAGTTGCAGGAGTTTGGGGTAGTTGCAGGAGTTAAAGGCTTTAAGGGAGTTAAAGGAGTTGCGGAAGTTGTGGGAGTTTGACTATAAATATTATACTGTTTTAAAATAAAATTATGCATATTTTAGGTAAGAATAACATTTTAAATTAAATTTTAAATAGCTAATGAATACCTTAAATATTTATAATTTAGGTTTAAAATATAATAATAATTATACTTTTGACTCCCTCTATAGAACTTAACTAAACTAAATGTGCCGCCTACCATTGTCATAAATAATTAATTTTTGACAGGTGATGATCTAAAATGCTAGTTACTAAATTTTGTTTTGCTAAATCTGGCTACTACGTTTTTCAACTTAAAATTTTTAAAAACGCTGTAACTTCTGAACGAAGAAAGATAGGACCTATGTTTATATGAAATTAAATCTACTTTTCGTTGCCAAAGTTTGTAAACGGGCTAATGAATCAACCTGTTTATAAAAGAGAAAAAGATGCAATCGCTTCTAAAACAAGTTTACACTACGATATTTCAAAAACGCTTTGACCCAGTGACTTGAAATTTGGAACAAAGATTCTAAGTAGTAAACAAAATTTGTTAAAATTTCAAGTCGCTATATCAAAAATTTCTTGAAATATCATAGTGTAAAGTTGTTTTGCAAGCGACTTGCATCTTTTTCTCTACTATATAGAGATAGTCTATCCTCGCCAAAGAAAAGCAGAACAACGTAAATTTAATGGTATAAATGTACATACATCTATTTCTTTAACTAATAAACTAGATGAAACGTTGCAAGCACCCTGTCAAAATATCGGCACTATTGTACACTAGAGCCATCTAGTTTGCAAATTTCAAACTAGGTGTTTTGTTTGATTTTAAATTCTGTATCTTTAAAACATTATATTCTAGCAAAAAACTGTATATAACATTTTTTATAGGGCTTAAAAAGAGCTTTTATTTAAAATATAATTTTTTGAAATCGGGTTATAAATATGTGAGATATGCTAAAAAAAACCTTTTACTGCTTTAAACGCCAATATCTCGAAAACAATGCGTTTTAGGAAAACGTTGTTTATAACATTTTTGACCAATTTAAAATTGTCTTTTATATTAGTGCTAAATTAACCAAATACAATAATAATTGCCTTAATTATAAACAAAAAAACGCTAAAAATAGGAGTTTTACCCTATTTTTACCCCCTTACTCCCAATCGTTTACCCCCAAAATCTAATCAGCTCTTCGGAATACGATAGGAAACAATATGCAAAAAACCGCAAGTCGATATCTCATGTAGAAATGGAGTTAGAGAGTTTACACCCAGACAGACAGACAGACAGACAGACAGACGAACGCAAATTTTTTTTTTACTGATTTCGACTCAGAATGGTCTAAAACGTCGAGAAACGGAAAAAAACGTGGTCAAAGATTTTGACTTTTCGGCGAAGATTTCAATACATCGGCACTCTTAGTAAGTAAGTGCCGATGTAAAATTAGTTGCATGGAGTGATTTCGAGAACAAATTTCATTAGTTTTTGCAATAGGCAACGGCGATTACTATTAAATGGCTGCTTTTATACATAATCTCAAATAATACACTTAATGCAGACGTGACCAACAAAATTTCAAAAACGCTCTACACAAGATTGCCTTACTTTTTCGTGTCAATGTTAAAACAAAGTTAAAACAAAAAATAAAAAAATAAGAAACGTTGCTGTAGCTTAATACAAGGATAGTACTAGTTTTTTCATGAACACTTTAAAGTTCTGAAATTCTAGAAACATTAATGTTCTGTTCTATTTATTCATGTATTCACATACCTGTCTTCTTTTTCTGAAACAAAAGAAAAAAGTTAATTAATATGGAACATTAGGGGCCGTCCATAAAAGACGTCCGCAGTTGGGCGGCCAGGGGGTGTTACCAAAATTGGACAGAAGCGGATAAGGAGGGGGGGGGGTCAAGCCATTTTCGGACGTCCACTTTTCCAAATTCAATAATTTATAATGGGATAAAGAAGACGATTTAGGTTTTTCTATGTATCTGACAGAAAATTCTATGTTTGATTATAAGAATAAATTTTTATCAGATTCACGGGGGCTTTGATCTCTTATTATTTCATAATGATAAAAAAAGTGAAAATCTGAAAAAAAAGGGGGGTACCCTATTGCGTTTTGGACGTCCTTTAGAGGGGGGGGGGGGTCTGAAATTCCAGAATTTTCGCGGACGTCTTTTATGGACGGCCACTTATTTTAAAAACTTTTATCAGAAAGAAGTTTTCTTCTGTAAATGTTTTAAATTTTTCAATCAATATGGATGGCTTCAATACACTGTGTATCAATCATGAATAAAAATGTTTAATTTACATTTTAATAATTTAAGCTCTCAATAAATTTATATTCACTTTATATTTTAATAATCTGATTAAATTCGATCAAGGCTTAAAAGCTTTTTTATTTCAGAGTTTAATAACACCGAATTTTTATTTTAAAAATAATTAAAACAATGAATAACCAAAAGCTGGTAAGCTTCAGTGGGTAATTTTACTTTTGGAAATTGATAGGAATGCTTTTTTAAGAGGATTTACGTGCAACAAGTAGTAGGTAGGCAATATTTTCAGTAAGAGGTTAAGCAAAAATGTTAAGGCACGTCCAGAGGCTCGCATAACAAGCATAATACATAAGAATGTCGTGATTGGCTTACAAGATACATAACGGCACATCAAGCCAATCACGGCATCGCATTCTTATGTGCGAGCCTGTAGATGTTAACATTGCTAATTTAAGGGAGTTTCGGAAGTGTCAGGAGGAATGATGTATCACACGGTCCTCCTTTCCATTAAAAAAATTCCCTCCCATGCCCCTGCCCATATTTTAAGAGATGAAAATATCAAATATATGCGAAAAGATAGTTTGGGTTGTCTTATTTAAGTGCTCCAAATTTTAAGTCAATATCTCAACTCGTTCAAAAGTTACTTTTGGACCGCACGGTAAGACATGTGTTAATACATTATGTATACATAATGTATTTTTATACTTGCAATAACTATCTAACACAAGTATCACAAATACTTAATATTATTTTTTTTTTTCGTGTGTAGTAGGAAATTAAAATTGCCAAAGGAAACGTTCAAGTATTACGTAACGCTCCTAGAGGGGGGTGGGAGTCATTTTAGAGTGTTACGCCCATGTTAATGGTATAGGAAAATAGCGTTACAGGGGGGGGGTCCAAAATTTGGGTTACGTAATACTTGAACGTTCCCAAATTATATTTTTGAATTTAGAATAATTTAACAATATGACAATATTATTGTTTTAATTAAACCCCTATTTTTTAAATAAATTTAATCTTCAAATTTTATTAATTTTTAGTCCGATACTCTTTTTTAGCCATGTTTTACAAGTGTGGTGATAAAATTGGATTATGGTATTAAAATTTAATAAAATATTAAATATTAAAAAAATGTGCAGGTAAAATTGACTGTATTTATTAATAGAATCAAATTCACAGTTAGGGGATATATATCACGGATTTTTTGGTCATTTGTGACCCCCTTCCACTTGTCACAAAGTGTCATACCGGCACTGATCCCCTCGCCCTTATATCAAGTCACGTTATATATAAAAAAAAATTTAAGTATTTTATTACACTCTACAGCAGGTCTAAGTATAAATATAAACACTAAAAAATAAATAAAAGCTTTAAAAAATAAAAATGGTAGCTACGGGTACCAATAAATCACATTGTAACTTTTTTTTGACATCACATTGTTTATCTGACACAAAGTGTCACATACTCCTGGATCCCTTTCCCCCTAGGCGTGGCATATCCATTTGTAACTGAATATTTAGTTACAAATGGATAGGATGTTATGATTCTATACAAATGTACTTTAATTTTTGTTAAAAACACCATAGTTCTAAAGTCACGTTCTACAGATTAAATCATTTACGAGTTACGTAGTTTTTGGCACTTTTAGTTCATTTCCCTAAAACACACTCTGATTGGTCAAATTCTCAGTTTCAGTTACAGTTTCCTTAGTCAGTTTTTTTGGATAAATAGAATGCAAGTTATTTTGTATTTTATTTTAGACTAATTATAATAATTACTATTATTATTATCAACTTTGGGCGCTCTTCTTGTGGACGTTCACATATTTTCGTCCAATTTCTTTTAAAACATTGTGGTTATTATAGAAAACCGTTAAGTAATAATATGACATTACAATAAATATGCAAAATTAACGGTACCTGTTTTTCAGTTTTACTTTCGATTTAAACTTTCAGTTTTTATTTATAATTGCGCTGGTCAATGGCCACTAAAAACTTATTATTACTTAATACAGGATGATTCCTGAGAAAGTGTTATATCTATAAGCAAAAATAATGAACAGTACTAAAAAGATGGATTCAAATTCCTAGCTATTCGCACTGACGTCATCAATAAGAATAAAAATAATTTATTTTTAAAAATTAAAACATCGTATTTTTCATAATATGATATTATCATCCACTACCATGGTAATATGTTATTACAGATCATCCAAATCAGCAAATTACCATGTTAAAGTGGATAAAATCGAAAATACCACCGTGGTATCACCACAAAATTATATATTACTTTGTGATAAAGTTAGTAAAATCCGTAAAAAAATTTGACGACGTATATTAAAACATAAATTGTATATATTATATAGTGCAGGCTTTTGTAATCCGATACACGAAATAACAGAATCACTTACAAAGATCCACCCTGTATATTTATAATAAATTTTACTTTTTCTGAAATATTCGATAACAAAATCCGCATTGCGATGTAATTTCTTCTAAAATACATAATAAAATTTTAAAGATCAAGAGCAAAGGTATAAAACTCGTTTCCTTTGGAAAAAATATAAAAACTTTGTGTTGACTATAATTTTATTTAAAACATATTGATAATTTCTTAACAATTACAATTTTACGTTTATTATATGGGTTAATGGTAGAAAATAAGACTAATAAATTTATTATTATCTGTTATTCCGGTAAATACTAGTTTTTTTTAATAAATTATAATATTTAATATTCTTTTTTCACAATATTTTTAAAACATTATGAAATAATAACACCAGCACACAAAAAGAGAACATAATTTACTCTTAACCAGACTATTTTTTTCAACTATCAAAAAACAAGACATTACCATAACGACGGGATATTTTCGCCTCGAATATACTTTGACGCACGGATCTGTGGCTACGGCAAATATGTTAGGAATGTGTGTACAAGTGAGAGGCCCGTTGTAGGCACGCACGCCTTATAACGCTTTTGACGGAAAGAAGAAAGCGCGAATGATTCCTTCCCCTTTTCGGAGACTTTGTTTCATGCGGAGAACTATACCAAAAACTCGAATATATACCACTTTTCTAGTTCTTTGATGTAACTAGCTTGATAATGTAATTCTATAACCAAATATCAAATAAAATGCAAAATTAAGGTAATTTTAATGTCTTATTAGCTTATTTTTATTCAATATTAATAAAATTTAACGAATTTAGTTTTTTTTTATTCCAAAAATTAGAAATGTCAAATATGAATATATTGTGTCAAAATAAATAAACATCAAATTAATTATTAGTAATTATTTATTTAAACTACTTTTAAAAATTTAAATTGTTAAAAAATGGTTTTAAAAAATAGTCCTGCAAATACACCTTCTGATTCGGTATATTTTCGATACATATTCGATATATTAATGAAAATCAACTTAAGTCACATCGATGTCACAAATAGTTTGGCCTGTCATTTTTACCAAAATTATGGAGGTTGATGAGGAATACTTGTGAGAAACAACTATTAATTATCAATAATAATAATGATTAATAATTATTTATGCAAAATATTGCATTTATGTACAAATTATTGAAACAAACAGCCAAAAAACATATGAATTTAATGTAAAACGGTTCTAACTCAGTTATAACACTGTTGTACAGTTGATTTCAACAAAACTGGAAAAGTGGGGTTAAGTAAAATTTCATGTTTTCCATAAAATTTAGTTGTGTGAATGTGGATTATTTAAATGGGGTTATGCCTGTTTGGACTTTTTGACACAGAAAGAAGAAGAAGATTTGCGAATAATTGAAAGAAAAATATTAAGAGCAATACTAGGTCCACTAAGAATAGCAGAGAACGAATATAGAATTAGAACCAATCAGCAGATACTGCAAGAGTTAGAAGGAAAAGATATTGTAAATAAGATTAAGGAAAAACGGGTACAATGGTTAGGACATATATGGAGAGCTGGAAATACAGCAACTATATTTTCAATACTACAGTGGGAGCCAGGTGGAAAAAAAAGAGTAGGAAGGCCTAGGTCAAAATGGATAACAGAAGTAACTCAAGACTTGGAGAAAATAGACGTTGGAAACTGGAAACATAAAACAAGAAACAGAAAGGAATGGAGAGAAATAGCCAAGAGGATGTGAGACGGAGAGTATGAGGACTGATCCACCTCAAAAATTGGATTTAGAAAGCTTCACTAGAAGCGGCTCAACCCCACATGGGGTGTATAACCGTATATATATATATATGCCTGTTTGAAAAATAAGGTTAGTTTAAGTCAAAAATCATATGTTATTCTATGTGTTTAGTAAATACTATTTGGATTTTGAAGCGTATCTCTATTGTTAATTACTGTATTTCTGCTCTAAAATATCCCTATTCTAAAATGTCTATTATTAAATCCCCTTATCAATATATTTTGTATCTAATAAACTTGTTTTCAATACCTTTATTTTTAAAAAACACTACTAGTATATTGGTCTCCTACAACTAGGTATTCCTCATAGTTCCTTAATTTAAAAATTATAACTATGGGTTTTACACCAGTATTCTTCGAGTATTCTTGTTTTTCTGCTTTATCTCTCCCAATTTTAAAAAATACATTTTTTGACTGACATTGATGTGGCAATAAAAATATTGACACTAAATTTATTAACAAGTAAACAAATATTTGTCAAATGAAAGATAGTTCACAATGTAATTTTTTTTATAACCCCACTTTTCCAGTTTTGTTGAAATTAACTGTACTACTACTTTTCATAGATTTTTGGGTTATCAAAGTTCCAACTGATTACTTATTTTAGATAATATTTAAAACATCAAAAAAAAGTGTGTTATACACCACCAAAATACACCACTCTATTATGAAATTTAAGGTCAGTTTCCCGATTTTTAAAGTTTTGATTGATCATAACTCAAATCTATAACTTATACAGTTGAAACATTGTTGTTCTCATACGACGAACTGTTGAGTCACAGAACAAAGATCGAAGAACATCATCTGTCTGCTGTCAAATATCTGTCGAATATCAACTTTAAAACCAGATGGCGTACGGTTTTAAAAACTATGAATATTTAAAAAAAAATCGTACTGACGTCACATATTTGACGCTAAAAAATGAAATTTTAGAAAAAATTTTAAAAAATATTTGTCGCTATAAAATGTCACATAAGAGATGTGAGACTTTAAGCAAAGGTGTAGTGTGAGTTTACTTGTGACTTTACTAAAGAGCAAATGCGACCAAGACATAAAACGAATTTTTTATACAACTTTTTGTGTTTGCACACAAAATAAATTGAGTATTTTAGAGCCGTAAAATGAATAGTTGGTAGTTCTTCAATCAAAAACTTGCCAAAAAAGCTCATGAGCTCGTTTTTGTCATCCCTTGTTTTTCTGGGAAAAAAAGTTGGTAATTTACAATTTAAAAAAATGGTAATTCTTCAATAGGAAAGGAAAAGTTAACAAAATTGTGCTTTATACTCCCCCCTCCCCCAATATATTGCATTCACAACGGCTCTGGTACGCAAGAACCACCGAGTGGTTCAAGAGTAAAATATACGAAATATCATAAACTCTAACCAATAGGAACCTTTTCTCCTTTAGCTGCACAATGTAGACTGGTTAATAGGAAAATGCTTAAGATAGTGTTTCGTGTAAATGACACGTTACATTGTAATGCAATATTAAAATTATTAACGGGAGTAATATCCTACGGATATTTATGTGAAAGGATGGTCACAAAGATGTTTTATTGTCACATTTTATGACAAATTAAATATACACAATATAGCATAGGGTGGTCTAAACAAAACTGCGACTAATATACTTTTACTACGACCTACTTAGTTACTAGTTAGTGCTAATTTTCCACCCGTTGCTATGACAGCGGTCGGAAAATGACAGTCGGCTGATTTTACATATCTGCTGTCAGAGAACAAGTGAACGTCAAACACAAATCGTCAAATTAATAACATTAATTTTAAGACAATTTTTTTTATGTTTTATGTTTGTTTTTAACCTCGTACTATTCTACTTAATTAAGCATCCCCTAAGTCCAGGACTTGTGTGGGCTAGTAGTAGAGGGAACCACCGGCTTTAATTGACTTTCGAACCAATATATCTAGGGAGTACGCCTTCGCCAAATTTCAATTATTAATTAACTGAAAAAGGCAATCGGCGCCAGTGAGGTTTGAACTCACGATCATTAGATCAGTGTCAGGCTATATCGATGCCATTGACCACTGAGCTAAATCTCCAATTTATGTGTTTTTTATGTTTACGTGTTAGGTCGTTGGAAAAGTAGTATACGCACCTCGACACAAACCTACTTCAGTGCACTTCGAGTGTTTTTTTTTTATCGGCTCCGCCTTGTAAAAAAATAAGCACAAGCACAACTGAAAACTAGGTTCGCGTACTCAGTGCGTAATATACTATAAATAGCTAACTTAAAAGTCAATTTTTTGTGGTAACGCCGGTTAACTTGTACGTACAGGTTACGTACATACGTATCTCTACTTTAATTGATGAGTTAAAAAAAAAGAAAGAAATACATATTGCCCTTACTTGGTTAGTAAGTAAAAGTCCAAATCGCTGCATACCCAAATTCCTTTAAAAAAACTTAAGTCTCGAACACTAAAAACTAGGGCATAATATACTTTTTTCGCCACCAGCCTAAAATCACATCTTTATTACTGTTCTTTTCATTGGTAGAAATATTATTTTTCTACCTACGACGTCAGAGGTTCTAAAAATAATGAAATTGCACCATGGTTAATAATGAATTTTTATTCAGGTGTTTTGGCATCTGACGTTTCACTTAATTATTAAATCACATTGCTATTTACAAGTGTCTTTAGGCACCAAATTTATTTATTGCATGATAAATTAAAAAATATTAACTAAATTAGTACCTATAAAACATGTTTTGTAAAAAACACTCCGAAAAGTGAAAATCATTGGTCCATTATATTGAACCATAGATTATACAACCCATATATTACCGTAAGGATCATAGATTACTAGAGGTACAACCCCCATATATTGATTTTTGAGGCAATATATTCTCCCTCACAGTTTTCGCCTGTCCCCTTATTTCTGGGGGAGTACCAGAATCATCACTTTGCATTTCACTTTCCATTTTTATATATTTTATTACACTTAACACGGAAACACTTTCTAACTTAATAATTTCAGCAGATCACCAGAAAATTTCTGCCAGAAATGTCAAGTTATTCATTTGTTTTTTTAATGACCGCGAACGGCCAGCGTGATATTTTAAATTTATAAGCTTTTTCATTAAATTTCAGTAAAATAAATAAATAAATAGCTAATTAATTGTACTGGTAGTGAAAAAAATACTATATTTTCCACGTGAGTGAAGATTTAACATTTTAGACTGCGTCTTGCGGGCTTCGCGCTAGCGCGCTCATCCCGCAATTTGACGCAGGTCAAAAATGTTAAACTTCTCTCACTTGGTATATAATTTACTATTATCCAATACATACAGATAATAAGGCAATTACCAGCTTTATTTTAAATAGATAAACTTAATAATAACCCTCGCGTGGTTTTTACTTTATTGAGTGGATAATTATTTATTTTACCCACTCAACTGTCACTTGTCAAATTATTTTCTTGTAAATGTCATTAAAATTTTCTTATTATTCTTATGGGCAATATCTTACTTTACCCACTAGTACCATAAATAACTAATTATCATATACGTTTTACTAGCTTGGGAGATTTAATGTTTTACAGTATTGGTTTTTTATGTCAAACCGAGTTGCGGTGGTGTTTAGTTAAACACCGTTTTATGAGAGAATACTAATCGCATCTCACAGTGCGTAAACTAAATAGCACTCTGTATGGATATTGGCATTTATTTCTTAAGACTTGATAAATGATTTTTTTAGATATACATTTTCTATACAAAAATAATATATTAAGTTAAAAGAAATAGATACTAGTTACCCTACAGAGTGCTATTTAGTTTACGCACTGTGACGTCAGATTCGTATTCTCTCACATAACGGTTTAAATAAAGAATCTTCACAAGATTGTTCTCATTTTATTTTTAAAAAGAAAAAAGAATATTTTTTATTTTTTTCTGTATCTAAGAATATTTTTCTTAGAAGATTTATATTTAATGGAATAGACTTAATTTTGTTTAAAGGTGGGGCTCATGGGGCTGGGCAGGTATTTAACATAACTTTTTCCATTATTTTAATGAAATGAAACGATTTACTTAAAGAATTATGTAGATTAAAAATATCAATGACTAGTTTTCATGTTAGAAGACAATTAAAAGAAAAATAACTGTATTAAATAAATTTATTAATCTACATATAACATCTTTATAATATATTATAATTAAAAATAAAGTATTTAAATTCTATTAATTTAACAGCGAAAAATAAAATATATATTCCTTAATAAAATTATAATATTGTAATAAATAAAATTATTACAATATTATTAAATAGACTACATATAAAAATTTTTCTATACAAAATGTCTAAAAAAAAATTGATGAAGATCAGAACTTGGCACGAGTTATATTGTGAAAGAGAATATCAAGTTATACCAACATTATTAAGAAAGTACTTGCGGTACCTACAGCATCAAAAGCCGCCATCCGCATTTTAATATCTATGATTTATACTAATTCTGATGCCAAATGGCGATATAAAATTCTTAGTGGTATTTAGCAAACTTATTTATGCATTTGTCTTTAATAATGTATTGTACATCAATAATTTTTTGCTTTTTTAAATGCATATGGCGGATTTTGATCCGGCACTTCTCATTTGATTATGAAAGAACAAAAATGTCTGCTAAATTCTGATTCATATTTAGACAGTCTGTACATGATGAATTCTATATAAATTTTGAAAACATTAACATCAAATAAACCTAATCTCACTAAGTATAATAGGAAAATAGCAGCTCTTTACAAAATAAATACTATTTTCTTAATAGAAGACATTTAATGTAAATGTTTCTTTGTATAAATATACTGCCGTGCTGTGTAAGAAGGTCTTATCTGACAAAATCTGAGTTAATCTTAAGATAAAGTGTTTTAACTAAAATTTCGTAAAACCAAGTATCTTAGGATACTATATTAACATACTTCTTAGTACTTTAAGATACTTAAGTCCAAACGAGAAGTACGCTAACTCAAATTTCAAAAAATATAAACACCAAAAATTATTTTAACTCGGATACGACCTTCCTGCTTAGGACCAGGGCCGGACAGAGCCTGGACCGGGGAAACTTTATTCCCGGACCCCCATTTTCGCCTCTGAAAAAAAGCAGAACATT
The DNA here is from genome assembly GCA_958510825.1 of Brachypterus glaber. Lineage (NCBI taxonomy): Eukaryota > Metazoa > Arthropoda > Insecta > Coleoptera > Kateretidae > Brachypterus > Brachypterus glaber. The sequence goes on from OY294051.1 coordinate 35,320,245, forward strand.
TTAATGACTAAAAAAAAATGGTCCTCGGCTCTGAAGAAAAGTACCCCTGGAAGAAAATTTTCGCTGCGCCCCCACTATCGACTCCGGCCTCCCTCGGAGACCCGTGCCCCGGAGTAACTTCCCCGTCTGAATCCGGCTCTGCTTAGAATGGCAGTATACGAAACATAAACCAAGAGAAATTATTTAATTTGGCCGAGGCGAGTTGGAAAATGAAATTATTTTATGATGTTAGCATATTTTTTTTATTCACAATCATATAAAACATAAAATATTACGAAAATATAATGACAATCCTAGGGCGCCATTCATTTAAAATTTACTCAAGGGAACTTTCAAGTATTACGTAACGCAAAATCTACCAAAATTCATACACTTCATACCTCGGTTCTCGCGTTATTCAAGGCTGTAGAGATTTCATATTTTGGCTACCCCCCCTAACACATCCCCTAATAGGGGGGTAGCCAAAATATGAAATCTCTATAATCTATAATAACGCGAGAACCGGGGTATGAAGTGTATGAATTTTGGTATAATTTGCGTTACGTAATACTTGAACGTTTCCTAAGGTAAATAGCTAGCTGCCCCAAATACTTTAATAGAAAAAAAATTGAATAAATGTTTTCGGTGTAATAATAACAATCATAAGTAAATATCTTTTTTTTTGCCTTTTTACACAAGAAGAATAAATATGTGATTATACTTATAGGTTACTATAATTTTTAATAGTTTAATGGTAGTAACAATTCCTTTTCATAAAAAACCGCACACACAGAGAAATGATTACTAAAAACAAGTACGTAATCTTTCAATCAAGTGTCTCGAATGTTTGTATATTCGCAAGCGTGTTAATTATTTAAATCGGATGTAAGATATGTTTTAAGGAACGTTCAAGTATTACGTAACGCAAATTTTGATCATTTTGGACATGAAAACATAATTCACTTGTCAAGATCTTTGGGCACGTTCAAGTATCACGTAACGCAAATTGTACCAAAATTCATACACTTCATACGCCGGTTCTCGCGTTATTATAGATTATAGAGATTTCATATTTTTTTGGCTACCCCTCCTAATACACCCCCTGTTAGGGGGGGTAGCGAAAATATGACATCTCTACAGCCTTGAATAACGCGAGAACCGAGGTATGAAGTGTATGAATTTTGGTACATTTTGCGTTACGTAATACTTGAACGTTCCCTTTCTGATTCTTTAACTTTATTTAAAATTATTTAATTTTTAACAATCTTAAAACAAGATAAATGGTTTTTGCCTCAAATTTGCCAGGTCCAAAAGAATTTTAAAAATATTTCCAAAGCGACACTTTTCTTGGGACGACAAGATAAATACTTTCGTTTGAAGATACACATCTTTTAAACTAAAAGAATAACTGCCAAGAGTGTTGACTACCCTGAGCCAAGAACGTCATTTTTTCAGTGTACTAATACTAATTTCTTGGAAACAAGTACTAATTAAACTTGAAACAAATTACTGATTTTTTTGAATTAGTCATTAAATAGTATTTTTATGCTTTCAAAAAGTATCGCAAATACTTTATATTGGAGTTTTTTTCTCTGTGTGCACATAACATATACACCTACCCTTAAAATGGTGCTATAACAGAGAAAAATGGACCAAGTTTGTCTGGTTCAACGAACTAATAACTCTTCTCTCGCTATACGCATACCGTTAATATAAAGTATCGCCAACATCTCGGTTTGTTTGTAAACAAATAGTAGGTATATTCAGGCCTGAACAATAACAGTTACCAGTAACTGTTATTGTTGTCTCTTTAGAACAAAGCTGTGCGAGGAAGACAGACAAATGTATATATTGGCTACGTTTTTGTCAGTTTTAACAAATGAAACGCCTATTCTAGAGAGAAGAATTATTAGTTCGTTGGTCTGATTACTGCAGTATTTCATGTTTCATACTCGATATTTTCAGCAGAGAATAATCTTTCTTTTTTGGACAAAACAAAAATATTGATTAAATTTTATAAAAATATCTCACAATTCAATAAACTAAACTGGCAGTGTATTTTTTTTTGCAGAATTTGGTTACTATGCATACCCATGTTATAGTAATAGTACCAAAAACATTTTTAATATAAAATAAAATTATCCTATCCCTGCTTTTCTAATTTTAAACGCCTAAACCTAAACTTTTTTCTGTCATAGTAAGTAGCTTATTTTATTTTTACTATTTTAAACGTGAGATCGTATAGGCTTTAAACATTACCACTACTAACAAACCTAAGGATCCTTTCGATTAAAAAAAATAAATATATATGTTATATTATGAGTCACATTTTTCGCCCTTGCAGACCACATTTTGATCGAAAAAATCGCAGTTATTATTAGAGATATTAAGATGTATTTTTTTTAATGGACAGTTAAATAGTTGCTTGAGTGGCTAACCTCGTCCGTTTTTTTATTTTAGCTTAGTTTTTCATGATTGAAATTTCGTAAAATTTACTAATTTTTAGAGTAGAAAATATTATATTTAAATCAAAAAAAAAAGTTAGACACTCAAGCAACTCTTAAGTTAAACAATGGTGAAAACCTCATATCGATATCTTTATTAATAACCTAGAATTTTGGGATAAAAAAAGGCTTACAAATGCCAATAATTGCATTATAACCAATAGGAACACGGTCTAAATCACTCACACATACATATTTATTTTTTTGCATCATGGACAAGAAAAACTTTGTAGAATTCTTTTTATTCGAACGGCGCCTTAAAAATGGAACTTTTTGCAAAATCACATGGTAATTTCTTTATTTCCACGATTCGAATTAAAAGTCATAATCAGCTCCCATTTTCTGCGCGCAGTCTCTAATCCAAGGCAAAAAACTCGAAACTCTAGTATAAACTCCAGGCCGATCCTTTTTCGCACACCCATCGCCCCAGGACACAATCCCAGCCAGTTCATGCCTGCCATCCTTTTCGCAAACCAACGGCCCTCCCGAATCTCCTCCACATGCATCAATCCCTCCTTTTAGGTGTCCTGCACACAGCATGGAATCCAAAATCGGCTGTTGACGGCCTCCATAGATACCTTTTTTCCTGCAGGTTTCTAGTGAAAGCAAAGGAACTGCTGCTGACTTTAATACTGGAGACAGTCGGTCGGGTGATAAAGGGTCACTAGCTCCCCAACCTGAAACCTCGCACCAGGTACCTGGGGGAGGTGATTCATATGCAAAACAAGCAGGTTTCACCAAGGTATTTATCGTTACTCCAGGTTCTGCTAGTAATAGTACTGCTATATCGTGGCTGTAAGGTCCTAATTTTCTAAAATCCGGATGTGCTAGAGCTTTTTCTACTTTTATAATTTGCTCGAAAGGTGCTGTGCCTAATGGACCATGGGCTCCCGCGATAACGGTAAGTCCTTCCGACATGCAATGTGCTGCTGTCAATACAAGCCGTCTTGATATTAAAGCTCCTCCACATTGATGTTGTTCTCCTAACTTCAGCTCCACCTGCCATGGTATAGCTCCATACGGTGGTTCTTCACCACCCACTACCCTTGGTTCCCGTTCTGGATGCCAGGGTACCACTCTGGAACCACAAGTATCCATAGGAAACTTCGGGAACCCTCCACTACGCGCGATTAAAAATGAAAAAGTCACTGGTAATAAGTTAATAATCACTAGAACTGTACTAAGAACTGGCAGAATGTTTTTTACGCGAGACATGGCTAAAGCTTGAGTTAAAAAAAGAACTGCATTGGGTTATATTTCGCTTGCCCACCACCGAAAAAAATGTGCATATATTTTTGTTTTGTTATTGTTTATATTCATACATGGAAAGATATACTTGAGCATGAGAAAACTGTAGCAGGGAGAAGAGACCGTCAAAGGCTATTTGATAACAAAACGTGAAGCGCGAAATTTCACGCGAGGTTGTCATTTCATTTAAACAAAATGTAAACTTTTATTCAAATTTTTGAAGAATTTATGAAACGCAGAATTTTTTTTTTTATATTTTGACGTAAAATCTGAATATCTAAAATAACTTTTAAATATATGTCACTTTTTTTTTTGTTAAAACAAATAAAACGCACCTTACCCAATCGGCAAACATAACCTAATTTATGTCACTGAAAATGTATATTTTTTAATAAAAATTAAAATAATAAAAACAACTTGACTGAGTATTTTTTTAATTTGTAACCTAATTTATTAATTGTGTAATGTCCTGTGTTATTTATGACTAGAATGTAAAAGATGTCCCATTATATGTATCATTCATCAGACATTCCTACAACATGTTATTTAAGTCCGTAGATGCTATCTCTATTATAGCGAAACCGCGGTCACACTAATTGTTTTTAACAATAAAATTAACGTGAAGTTGATTATAAGCTTTTTAATTATTTTATAATAAAAATCGTTTTTCTCAAAAACGAATCGATAGATTTTTTTTTAAATTGGTCTTAAAAAGATGCCAAAGCTCTAATTAATTAAATTATAAAGAAAAAAACTTGGGTTATATGAAAGTTGAGCTAAATGCTGTTTCCAGACCAGTGTCCCTAGTGTGTAAGAAAAGTACAAAAATTAAATCAATAGTCGAGAAGTCTGAATTTTTGATCAAGGCTCTTGATTCAAGAGTCTTGACACTCAACGACTTAACTCTCGCCTTGCCTTATTTTTTTTCTTTTTAGGCATAGCAAATATAAAAAACACAATTAAATCAAAAAATTATCATTCGTTTAGTCTCGGGAGGGTAAGGGTTATACCAAATTGCTCGTATGGATCTCGCAGAAATAAGAAGTTATTTGGTTTTCTTTGGTTCTATTCAAGAGGTTTTGGTCCCAGACTTGCCCATTGTTTTGAAATGGTATATAAAACCTGCTACTGTACAAGTAAAGCAAAACCGTGATAACATTAATATGTTTTAAGCCTCCAGTTACGAGACACAGTTTTCTTTACTTGTATATTTCTTAATCTCGTAAGCCTCACATACATTTAAAGTTCTCGGATGGGATCGTCACATAATTTTGGGACACTTTTGCGTCACATAATTTTGGGGCACTTTTGCGTCATATAACAACAATGATCCCAGCCGAGAACTTTGTTGATATCGTAAGCGTCACATAATTTTGGGAAACTTTTTCGTAAGAGTAAGCGTCACATAATTTTGGGACACTTTTTCGTAACGGTTTCAGCCCTTTACCCCCCCGTCTAAAACATATTAATGTTAAAAGAATTTTAAGTGATATATATTTTTTCTGCATTTGGGTAGAGTTGCGACAACCTGACAACTCCGCAATCCCAGTTATGTCATTTCGTGGTGTCCCGCACAACGGTGCAAATTGCGCATCGCCCCACATTGATATCAAGTCACCTTGGCGCAGCGCATCATCTCACTTTCGCTGCGACGGCCTACTTTGTGAATTTTAGCGCCGCCTCTCACACGGCTGAAAACGAAATGAAAAAGCGATGGATATTTCCGATTGTTAACTAGCCATGAAGATACGTTTTGGATTAATTTGTTTTAGAAAGCATACCCAGCAAACAATTGTCCTGTGGCCAGGTAACAGCCTCAAGCTGGCATGCGATAAAAAAGCCGCTTACGCGCCGATAGGTCAATTATCGCATTTTTGAACGGCCCACGAGCTACAGGAGAATGCGGCCGGCAGTCGGCCAACGACCATTTGCAAACCAGTTTTTAGACCAGTCTACCTGTCTATCTATATGGCCGTCTAACTGTGGTCGGCAAACGATATTTTGCCGCTTTCAAAAAATTTACTCGTGCCAAAAAAGTTTTAAGGCCCTCTTAGGTGATGATTACCTGTTGATAACCTATACATTTTTGGCGCCCCACAGATTCTGGCATCTATTCCAATGGCATAGCAACTTACTAATCTGGCGATGCGCGTCAAATCAGTAGCAAATAGACAAAACTATTGGATATAAATAAAAAGTCTTTTCATTGGTAGTATACAATTTATGGCGACATCTGCAAATAGTATGGCAGTCAACGTCGGAGTAATGTTTGTCATTACTTTCCCGATCGGGCAAAAGGCTTAATGCGATTATCGTTTGTCATTACTTTCCCGATCAGCAGCCGCCAGACAATTGCTTGTTCGGTAGACATACTAAAAATTCTGTAAGACAGCTTATAGCGTGTTAGGTATATAGGAATAATTTTTACTATAGACTCTCTCTCTATTTATTTGGTCTTTTTCTTCCGAATAATTACCCAGGGTTTCTCTATATAATCATGAGGTTTCCAGTGCGCAAGTACTAATCGGATATGTATCCTGACTTGAACACTATCACTGATAAATTACTACTGTAGTAATATAAAAAGTTATCATTAAAAACATACAAAAAAATTATCTTCAAACGTCCATTATTATTCACTTAAAATTCAACAGTTCACACGATTAATAACCATATCTATGGTTGACTTAAACTTGCACTTAAACATTAATACAAAAATTCTCTGGGCACATCATAGAAGATTGCAAACCAAAAATACACGAGGCACATCATAAAAGATGGCTTAGCACGATGCTGACGCTTGATAGCCTAGTACTTCTACTATAGGCCATTATATTATAGTATTTCACTTTACCAGTTATACCAACATACATAATTCATAATCTCTTCTGTTTCATTCAATATCCAACTACTGTTTACTCAATATCAATTGGCACCTGGGTGGAATGTGAAAAATTCAAGATCGTCTATAGTTTACACGCAAAATTTTACAGGTGCCAGTTAGTATTACGACAACATTATACAAATTTGGTAGCCCTGCGCTTACCACTACCAATTCTTATAGTTGGGTAACGAATGAAACAGAAGATATTATGAACAATAAATGTTGGTATAACTGATAAAGTGAAATACTGTATAATAGCCTATAGTAAAAATTGTTCCTTTACCAGTGGTCTCTGCCTTTACCTACAGTATTTTTTGACTTTTTATATCGAGCGTTTTTTTCTTTCAACAAAGTCGCGAGTCTTTATTTTTTAACCAATTTTATCTTGTAATAAAAATGTGCAATTTTTTATTGATTGCTTTTGGACGAGCCCCTGTTATGACGCACCATGGTATCACTTCAGTTTAGGCTATTGAACCCGGACAAACATGTATAAATATATTTTTATTCGATTGTTTCTAAAAGCGACACTTTTTGTTCATGTTTTACGGGCGGAAAGTTGAACTTTATGGCCCTAGGGCCAAAAGAAGATGCTTTACGTTTACTGTAATATTTATATAGAAATATGACCTTTTGGTCTTGAACTAACTGTTCTTTTTGACCAGATACTGTTATTATAATTATATAACCTCAAAATAAATGTTCATAGAACGGTTTCACGAGTATTATTATTTTTATAACAGACACATTTCAACAGAAATTAATTACCAAGCTATAGCTTTTTTAATTTGAAAATGAAACCACACGCAAAAGAAACGATTCAATTGTTTTTTAGCGATTTGATTGGATAGCAATTTGTCATGGATAACTAGATAAGTAATAAGACAGTAAAAAGAAATACTTTTTGCAATTTAAAATTAAGTATATTTTAATAATTTATTATAGTTAGTAACAATCGAATTAAAAATATTGTATAATACACGGGTAAAAAGTTAAATTTCGATTTCGTAGGTTTATTACCCTCGGGCCGGCCCCATCGGCCAGCCCTCGGCTTCTAAAAACCTACTCAATCGAAAAACTTTTCGCCCTTGTATTACCTATAAATAACTATTTTAAATATTGATCTGACAAAAAAAAAGATTTTCCCTCAATTTAAAATTGTTGTTTTAAATAAAATATTTAAAGAAAATTATTCTGCCCCTTGCGATTAGGGCGTCTGGCTAACTTAAGACCTCCAAAAACATGGCCAGCTGAGCTGAGAAATATGCCTAAGGGCATATCCACAGGCTCGCATAACATAGTACATAACAATGCGATGCCATGATTGGCTTGATGTACCGCCATGTACCTTGTAAGCCAATCACGGCATCGCATTCTTATGTTTTATATTCTTATGCAAGCTTCTGGATAGGCCTTAAGTCGATCGTCAAAAATATCGACAAAACTACGTTAATAGGTATTCACAAAACGTAAAATTTAAAACATCAGCAGAAACAAAATCGAAAAAAAAAGAAAATGAAAAATTGTAAAAAAATTAAAAAGACAATAAAAAAGCTATCTTTGTCAATATTAAGGGTCCTAGACTTCCTTCCTGGTTCACATCGAAAATCACGAATCATAATTATAATTTTTTAATTTTAATCGGTAAAAATAAAAATTTCTGTACGTAAACCTTACGTTTTAGGTCTTTACGTAAACCTTGAAAATATTATTGTTCCAGTTTTTTTTAACCCTGACCAGTGCAATAATTACCACAGGTACCTCCTTTGTTTACATTCCATTGTTTTTCAAATTTTCTATTAAAAAATGTAGGTTTTTAGTAATTTAGGTCAATAGTAGATGCATAATTATGTTTCTAATAATTCAATATTATTATGCTGGTACTTATTATCAGATTAGTAACCATTAATAAAGCAATTGAATCATTAATAGAAGGTTACAGCCGCTACCAGCTAGAATTCTTTAAAAAAAAATTATAAACAAATAAATACAAACTCGCGCCAACAATAATTTAAAACAATTTAAATAAGTTCGTGCTGCTATCTATCCAGCAAAAACTAAACTACAATACTTTATAGACTGAGGCGCTACCTATTTAATAGTGCTTACACTACAAGTAACAAAATTACAGATTTCTATTACAAAGTAGTAGCGCCATCTATAAAGCAATAGCAGAAACTATAAACGTCAAAATTACAGATTACTAAAATACCGAGAAAATTTGTGTTTATTTTGGCCACGATTGCATGGGTCTTTTAGGCTCGAGTTTATCGATTTTCCGGGGAAAATCACAGAGAAAACATAAAAAATGAGCGATAAATACCATCGGGAAAGGTCTGGAAAGTCGTACGGTAATTAAAAACAGTATTGTTGATATTTTAACCTAGCTTATCCGCCATTAACTTTTTAATTTGCATAATACCCAAAATTGTGTATTAAAATGTTTTAAATTTGTCAGTATTTATTAGGAACAGGAAGAAGAACTAGATCGAGGTCCAGATCACGTTCCCCAAGGAGAAAACATGAAAAACCCAGCTACTACAAAGAAGAAATCAAAGATGAACCCCAAGAAACAACTACAAACAGTAATTATCCCACAAAAACTCAAAATCCCAAAATAGATGTAAAATGTGAACCTCAAGAAGTAAGTTTAAAGAACAATCATGACCAAAAACCAGAAAATATCGGTCTAGGAGCTAAAAATCGATTAAAAAGCATGGGAATACAAATGAAACTTGGTTCAGTAAATAAAAGTCCTGCATTGAAGCCTAAATTGACAGTAGCAGCGGCATTTAACCAAGATAGCGATGAAGAACCTGAGGAAATGCCCCCTGAGGCCAGAATGAGAATGAAAAACATCGGAAGGTACATAAATTTAATTTCTAAAGTTCTTGAACTAATATTAAGCATATTTTTTTATTTTAGAGATACACCGACTTCATCAGGCCCAAACTCTTTTGGAAAAACAAAACAAGGATTTTCTGATGCTAAAAAAGTTTTTGAGAAAACTCTAAAAGATGCGATGGACAGTGCTCTAGCTGATGACTAGTTAATTGAATCAAAACACAAATTGTGGTGCACAATATTGTATTTTATACACAAAAATGTACAAAATCAATAATTAAAGTTTTTATTTAGAGTTAATAATTAAAATAAATGTAAGGTAGATGTAGGTAAAGGAATATGACATAAAACATTAATTTTTGTTTATTAAGTTTATAGGTATTCAAACCAAATATATTTGTTTAAACAATAAATTTAGTAATTTAGTAGAATAGTTTTTTTTCTTACAAACCAAAAAAACTCTAGAAAGCCATAAGTAGGTACTGCTATGTGAGGAACCATCTAATAAAATGACAAAGGTTTTGGGCAAAAAGTGATAAGGTTCCCACATGCCCCTGGTTAAAATAATGTGGGATGAAGGCCTTAATAATGTTGGATCAGATGCAAAACCTTGTTGCTCAAGCAAAAATTATTAAAAATCTCCGCCTTTTGAGGGGGCATAACTTCCTTAGTGTTTTTGGACATAGGAGTTCAACTAACATAAGGGCCTAACCCACAAAATTATTTAACAGGAGAAGCAAAAATCTGATTATGTATATTTAACACACATTCTTATGTGTATTTTTGCATAAAATCTTCCCTTTGCCAGCCTTAAATAGGTTCATCAAAAGTCTTTAATAATAATAAAAGTACTTTATTGCCGAAAAGTCTTTTTTAATCAAGAATAGTTAACTGTAAATATTTGTGTGGGACAAAAAAAAGCAAATTATAAAAAAGCCTTGGCCACATGTTTATAAGATATTTTTATTTTTTAATTTTGTCTTTTCTAGTTTTAATATTAATAACAAAAATTTATTGGTCTCCCAACTGGCTTTAGACCTAGGTCTTTCTGCCTGTAAATACAATATTTTTAAACTAATAATAATTGTACATGATAATTAGTATTTATAATAATTGTATAAAAAAAAAATCTTTGGTGTAATATGTAAAAAAAAAATCTAGTTTTAAATAACCTTTTTTAATTAAGAATAGTTTACGGTAAATATTTGGGTGGGGCAAAAAAAAACAAATTAAAATTTTTACCCCAACCTTATTTACCACTTCTAGTAATGTATTAGGAATTTTTATTAACTATAGCAATAAAGTACGTTAAGTAGTACCTGTTTCAAGCAAAAAAAAATTATATGTAAAATCACCCCTTAAAATTAATGCATCTAGATATTTAAGGGCCCATCTAAAAATAGCAAAAATTCAGGGATAATTAAAAAAAAATTAATGCATTTTCTTGCATGGACCAGTCTTTTTACACACAACATAAAAAAATCCTTTAAAAAAACAGTCAAAATTTCAATGAAAACATGAAACTATTTTTAAAAAATTAAAATTGTTTAAAATATTGCCATGCAAAATAAAATATTGTAACTTGTATAGTGTTGCAGTATTGTTCTATAAAAACTTTTTACTTTAAATAAGAGTAAATTAGTACTTTAATAAAGATGGTTTATTAATATTTAAGAATACATGTCAACATTTAAAAGTAAAATTTCTACTTTCTTTGTTGTTGATTTTGTGCCCTGTTGTCACGGCCTGGGTAGTTCCGTTGTGGTGGAGTCCTAACCCTTCTGTCTTTTTTGCTCCTGTTACGTACTACTTTACTGTGAATGGCACATGATACACAGTAGTGGAGCTTGGCATACAGTTTTGGGAGAACGTATTCTGAAAAAAAGGAAAAAAAAAAGTTGATTTTAAGAAAATTTTATGCTTTTAACTTTATAGACAGAAAAATAATGAATGTAAGTTTAATAGAAATTATAAAAAAAAACATTGGATTTTTCGGGACGGATAACGGCCGGAGTTACATGAATTTTTCTCGCCAGTCAGCGGGAATAGACTCGAACATGTTTGATGGTTCCTCCGATTTCACCAACAGCCCCTTTCCCAAGACGCTGCGAAAAAATTGCAATCAACACTTATTAGTGCTAACACCACAATCTTCATTAAAAAAGCACAGATTGGACAAAGTAATTCTGCTGCCAGTTGTTTCCCATCCCAAAAAGGTTAACCTTAAGTATCAACAGGTTTTTCTTTAAAATGCCATGAACAATATATTTAACAAAGGAGTATGTCCATTAAACTAACATCAGTATTTATATTAGCTTTTTTTTATTAAAGTTGGTTGATTTGGTCTTTTGCTGGTTTGGTGTTTTTTTTTTTTTTTAAATTGATAAGGTAAATCATCTTATATCTCAAAAATTTTATTTAACCTCAACTAATAAAAAAATAAAATGTGGAAACACACATGCACACGGACCTGATCTACATTTATTAAACATACTCCCGGTCTACGTCTAGTCTCAGTGTATATTTAAACCCGACCACTTTTACAAAATATCAAGTGGTTTATTTATTGAAAAAAAGTGTACAAGGATTGTAAGAAGCAAAGGATCGTGAAAAATTTTCAAAGATTGTACAAAATTTTAATGAAGACTGTTAAAGATTGTGGGAAGATTTTAGATGATTGTGGAAGATTGTAGATGATTGTGGAGGATTGCAGATGATTGAGAAAGAAGGAATTGTCAAGGACTGTAGAAGTGTTGGTTTGTTTGGTACAAGGATTGTCCAATAAATAAACCCCTCACAAAATGTACTAAAAACCAATGTGCCTGTATGTATCTAAATATCAACAAATACATGAACATTTAAATAAATTTTTAGCAAATAATTAAATATTACCAAAATTACTTACGGGTGTATACTGAAGCTTCAGTAATATCTCTTACAGCTGCAGCTTCTACAATGTTACGGATAACAAACTTTTTGATAGCTTTATCTTTTGGGACACAACGCGCACAGTTGGTGCAACGTACGGGTTTTACATGACCACGTCCGTGCTTGGAACGTCCTCCATTACGCCTTTTGCAAGTCTAAAAACAGAAAAAATATTAATTAAAACATTAAAAATGGCCATGTGGTGACATTTATAGGTTAATTGTAAATAACACAAAAAATACAAATAAATAAAACCGATACAATAATTTAAAACATAAAGATATGTTGATTGTTTGATATTTTAGCATTTTTAAGTTTTATTTACAACAAAATCTTAATAATTTAAAAGAAAAAGCAAAAAATTACCATTTTGTGTTGTTTCCTTCACTACGAAGCGGAAATAAAGAACGGCGCCATGCTGTTTTTCCAGGAACTTTTAGTAGTATTGGTAGCACTGACGGAACTTGTAAACCGCGCGAAATTTAAACGCAGCATTTTAATATTTACCGTAGCGGATCAAATTGAGTTATTTAAAAAGCGTAAAATAATTACAAATATTTATAATTTCGTTTTTAATTATTGTTGTTAACCAAATATTGCTCTGATAAATAGAAATTATATCATTGTTGTGCTTGAATAGTCATTTTAAAATAATTTTTGGTTGTAATTACTCTAGTCAAGCAAAGAATAAAAGGTTTTTAGGTAATTCTCTGTGGTTAAGAGTGAAAGTATACTTTCTGTATAAATAGTAAATATTTTCCTTATAAAAATCATTTATGTTTAGACCTTTTTAGTGCAAAAATCGACATGAAATTTGTAAGTACGAAAAATAACGCGCGTTAAAGCACAATTGTGCGGTAATATAGACATTTTCTAATTATTAATATTTTTACTTAATTATATAATAAGAAATATTTAGTTATCAGTACTGGTTATTTTTTGGAAGGCTTTTGCAGAAACAAAAAACATATTTTTAAACTGTGGTGAATGCGCCGCGGCGTCGGTATCTGTTTTAAAAACTTCCATTGTGGTTCTAGAATAGCTGCTTGGCAAATATGGTAGAGATAACTTAAGTCCTAGCTTTAATATTACCCCAAAAAAAATTAACAGAACATGTTAGGGTGCACCCAGGTCCGGATTCCCCGGAACCCGCGGGTTCGAGAGGGTGTATTCTGTGGGGCCCGTCGTTGACAGTTTCCTTTAGTTTATGATAAGCAATTTATTTATTTATACTCCTCCCAGAACGATAAGGGAGCCAAAACGAGCAAATATACAGGGCCTGCATCGCTAGGGCTTTTTTTCGTATATATTTTTTATTTAAGTAAAACTTAAACGTAAAAAATGTAGAAAATTTTGCCGGCGGAGCTTGAGCTTTCTTTATCTTGCGTTTTGGCTAAATCGTAAAAACAGTGTTTTGAAATTAAAATAGCTACAATATAAAAAAAGTAATAAACATTTTGCCGTTTCTCGATAACTTTTCACCATTGGAATCTAAAATTTTAGGTTTTTTATTATTTAAACCTTAAGGTTTAAATTTTTACCGAAGGTTATTTATGTGAATATCTCGGAGGGCATTGTATAGATAATATACCGGGTGTTTCAGGAAGGTGGTTCACCCCCCTTAACTTTTTTATGTAGGATCGTGAAATTTTCAGGAGCTATATTATGTATAATTTAGAATTTTTTGACATGGCTAGACTTTTTTTTGACACTTCCGGTTTCACCGGAAATGAATTGAACTTTCTATTTTAAATGGAACACCTTGTATATTTTTACAAATTTTGATTCAGAAATAAATTCTGAGAACAAGCATGTGTCACTTGTCAACTCTTGACAAGTCATGTTATTTTTATTTTAAATCTAGAGTGCCTTAAATTAGCTTATTCGCTTAATTGTCGATCTAGTATCTTCATAAAAACACTATTTTGATTTTTTTCCAAAACTCTAAATGTGGTGGGCTCTTATAGGTTAGAAAATCATACTTTGGTCCATAAGTCATTTTTTTAAATGGAAAGAGGGTGGCTCATTAAGTTAAAATGAAATAGAATTTTCATGCGAACATTTTGATACCACACATGAATATTTTATTTGGAAGAAATTGGCATTATTAAAACACAAAAGATTTAAACTAATAAATGAGATGACCTGCCAAAATTTGACAATTGAAAAAATGCTTGTTCTCAGAATTGATTTATGAATCAAAATATGTAAAAATATAGAGGGTTTTCCATTTAAAAATCGAAAGTTCGATTCATTTCCGGCGAAACCGGAAGCGCCAAAAAAATTCTAACTACGTCAAAAAATCTTAAATTATACAAAATACAGCTTCTGTAAAATTCCAAGATCCTACCTAAAAAAGTAAAAAAGTTAAGGGGGGTGAACCACCTTCCTGAAACACCCGGTATATAGACAGTTAAAACCGTCACTCTAAAAGGGGTTTTTTGAATGTTAATCAAACATCTTTTTTTTGTCGTATTTATCTCAAAAATTGTATTTGGAGTTGTTTTAAGGGTTGGCACAAAAAAAAATAAAAATATTTTAAAATAAAAAAAATAAAAATATTTGTTCAAAACAAAAATTCAAAAACTTTTAGGAGAAAGTAATTTTTATCTAATTTAATTTTTTTTTCTGTTTTCAGCTAAATTTATTATTTTTAATAATCGCCGTAGCGTGCACGGTTGCGTATCCCGTCGAGATAGAAGACCAAGTGCAAGCCGCAGAAAGCGTCAGGGCGCAGAGGCAAGCTGGGGGAGGGCACCACGAAGATGCCGTCGATTTCGGGGCCCATACGGGAGACCACGGAGCGTTCGGATGGTACGCAGATTTCCCTGTACACGGACATTAATGGGAAAGTAAATAACCCATAAAATGGTTTCTTTAGTACAATTTATAGGATATACGGCGAAGAAAATTATGCTTGCAAAAAATTCTAAATTTTTAAACATTTATTTTTTTTTTAATTTTATGTATCATAATTTTTTTTTTTGCACTACTAGCTCTAGAACATACCATTAATTATCATGTTTTCAGACTGTGAAATCAATTTTTTTCACCTATAGCAATAATAATTTTTTCTCTCCTAGTAGGAGTAAATTTTATAAACAATTGATTTCTGTCACTTTAGATGTTTCAGTTTTTTGTGCAATTTTTACTAATTAAACCCAAGTAAATAGCTTTAAATAACTTTTTATTTATTACATATAATTAATTATAATTATTACCAACAAATACAATCAATAATTAGCTAAATATTATGAAAAAAATAAAAAAATAAACTAAATTTTTAAACGTCAGTTCAAAGTTTTTATTTGAGCAAATGTCATTGATCAAGTCTTGATTTTTATGAAAATTTCAAGAAATATCATTTCTGTTAATAATTTATTTTATTATCTAAATAAAAATTGTTTAATAGTGCTAGTAGTGAAAAAACTAATATATAAACTACAGTGGAGAAAACTATTATAGCCTTGCACTCTTAAATCCCTCGCTGCTACAGAGCTCGGGATTTAATAGGCTCGGCTGTAAAAATTGTCTTTTATACCTTGATATATAATTACTATTTTAAACTCATTATTTTGTACCGGATTAAAAAAATACTGACAAGCCATCAGTATTTTTTAACCGACTTTTTAGGATAAGCTTTTTCTGAATGCAAAATGTTGTTTTTATTATAATGTTCCCATTCTTTTTCTTATATTTCTTGTTTTTGCCAAAGAATACTAAGATTTCTTGATTTCTTTATAACTACTTTATGTACAGGTCTCCAGATCATTTTTTTGTAAAATCTGGATGTAGTTTGCTTTTGTAAAAACCTATTCTTTTATGCCAACGATTACTAACATTTTTTTCTTTACTAACTTTTTTTTATTCGAAACAGACACATAATAAATACCAACCCCACAAACACTGGTACGTCGGCCGCCCGATGGCCAACATTCAGCCGACGTATTTTTCGTCGGCCGAAGGTTGGGTGATTTGTAGGGATATTTTAAACCAAACGCCTTGTATTAATTATGCGTTTGTTTTTCTATACCAAAGATTACTAATTTTCCTTTCTACCTCTTTACTAATCTTCTTTACTTATTTTTTTTTTCTATCTTCATTACTAACCTTTTATCTTCTCTTGCATGTTTTGGTACCTTTTAGTTTTATTAGATTGATTTTACGCTACTTTTCCTTAATGAAAAACTAACATTTATTTTTATTTATTTTTTTTTTCATTACTATGATTTATTCTTTTGTGTTGAATCATTAAATTCTGTATTATTTTTGCCTTTTTCTTCATATTTTGCAATTACTACAATCTCTTTTCTATTTTCTTTTTTTTTCTGCATTTTCCTACAGCTTTTTTATTACTTTTAGTACCTGCTAATTTTATCTAGTCTTTCTTACCACTGTAATTTTTCTTATTATAACTTTCCTCTATTCTATCATCTATTTATGTTTAACTAACACACATTTTCTTTTAAGAAAATACATAAATACATGTATGACATATTTTTTAATTAAAAAAATATAATAAAAAAAATCTTTTGAGAAAATGTAACATATATTTTTTGTAATTAAAAAAATACTAGTGTGATACCTTTTTCTTCTAAACTTATTCTTTACTTTTCTTGTATGACTCAATTAATTTAATATTTTTTCTCTATCTTTCCTTATACTCAACCCTAGTTTTCTAGTTTTTCCTCTGCAATTTTTCTTATTAACTATTCCTATGTATTTTTTAGCATTTTCATCCCACACTAATTTCTTTATATACCTATTTTACTTTCTTAAAACTCCCCTCTCCCTTTTTTCTTCTATTTTCTTATGCTCGCCTAGTCTTTTCTCGTCTTTCTTTTTCTTCTCCTTTTTTTTGGCCTTTAGGTTTCATAAGCCATATCAGCCAGTTGCCCGGTTTGAATTTTCTGGTTTGGACTTTTTGCAAATTGCTTAGTTTTTGTATACTTATTGTCCGTTTTGTTTAAGCTGTCTTTTCCTTCTTGCCCACGCTTTGGTTTTATGTCCGTTTCTTAGTTTTCTCTCTTATTGTGTCTTTCCTATTGCATTTTTATCCTTTCTTTATTTTTTCTATCCTCAATTAACCTCTGTTTTTCTTTTACCTCTCATGTGTCCGTCATCTGTGTAGATTTGCCTTCTTGTTCTATTTTCTTTTTCCTTCTCCCTTCCGTTTCTCCTTCCAGCCTTTTTCTCTTTATGTATTCTTTTCACTTTTCACCTGTAAAGATCCGTTTTTTCTAGTCTTTCCATTCGAATTTTTCTTACTAACAATTCTTATCTGTTAATTAACATTTTCACCACACACTAATTTCTTAGTAAATCTAATGTGATACTTTTTTACTAAACATATTCTTAAGTTTTCTACTGTTCTTCTTTTTTATCTTATTTAAAACTTACTATGTCATTGTGTTCTTTCTTGTTAATAAAAAATTGTTATTATTAAAATACGTATTTTTATTATGATATATACCTAATACCTAAACCTATTTTGATAAACCTGATATAATTATGGACACTGGACCAAGATTCCTTTTTATAATTAAAATTTTAATACAATTTAGAAAATGTATAAAATGTCCATGGATGAAGGTAACTTTTTGGAAAATAAATATGCAACTTTGACAGATATGTTTATTTTATCAGTATTTTCTAAAGGTAAATATGCCCTGTAATGCTCATTCAGTTTTTTACACAAATCCAAAATATTATATTTAGTCTTTTTTACATTTTTTATAATACTGATTTTTACAAATATAATAAAAAAATTTTAATAAGTAAAATGTTTCTAATAATAAATCTGCTTGAAGTCCACTTTTAAAAATGTACTATAGTCCGTCCAATAATGCAAGATAGTAGTTTAAAATTCCCGCGATTTGTAAGCTACATCATTGGTTAAAAACTCGTACCTTTTAACATATAAAATATTGTGACATTTTTGTCTGTGACAATGATTGACGGTCCTTAAAGCTAATAAAAGAAAAGAAAGTTACATAAAAAAATGGTTTGGACTTAATGTTATTTTGTATGCTATTGAAAAAGGTACTTTTTTGGTTTATTCTTCATATACTCACACTAAATTAGAATATTCTACATTTACAAACGTAAATTATATTGAACACAAGGAACAACCATTACAAGATACATGACGACACATCAAGCCAATCCTGGCATCGCATTCTTATGCACTATGCTTGTTATGCGAGTCTTTCGATAGGCCCTTTCCAGAAAAACAGTACTGACATCTGTTAAATTTTTAATACACTACGATTTATGCATAATTATGCTATTTATGCGCTCTGTGGTGTAAAACGGGCCGCGTCCCTTACTATCTTGCATAACTGGACGGAGTATATATAAGAAACTTGGTACAACTTAATAGACAAGATAAGTCTAGTTGCAACTAGACTAGTTTCTAATATAAAATAATACCTATAATTATAAAAATGGACTTGCAAACAAAAATTAGAATTGTTTTTAATAAATAATTAAATTATTGCAGAAAATAGTCTTCAGTATTATAATATAGGCTAACCTAATACAAATTTAACATTTATATTACCGTAGTACGGGGTTAATCTGAATAAAAAAAGTCAAATATAAAAAAGCATCAGAACAATAAATATCCAGAAAAAAAACTATACAATTCTGCTTTTCTTCTCATTAGTTCCGATTTTCCCCTTTTACGGTATGCCAATTTTCATTTCAATAAGTTATAGGCCTCACAATTTAAGTTTTGGTCTTTGAAATCCAATAATTGGATTTTAATCACAGAAATCTACTTAACAGTTATATTTTTTTGGTAACCTAACATTTTCAAAATATTTTTTTTTATTTTGAAAAAGCCAGCATATTTTTAACATTATACTAACACTTTATTAACATATTCCCAAAGTTTTAGGAATCCTAATTATAATTTTTTTTCTATATTGTTTTTAATAAGTTGATTCTTGTGGAAAATATATAAAAAATATTTTATAAATGTTCAAAAAATAAGGTCGGAGAAAAAATATAAAATTTAGAAAATAATTATATGCAAAAAACTTATTTTTGTATTAATAAATAAAAAATAAAACATTAAAAATATTTAATATTATTGTATCAAAATAAATATCTGTTTAAAGCGAAAATATTTTTTATGCACGGGGTGGATAATTTTTTTACTCGATTTTTTACACAAATCAACTAGTAGCTGTGGCTATACCACATTATAGTTATAGTATCAAGCTCCTTTTACTTTTATATATTTTTATTTGGTAGACTATTGAAACAGTTAGTAGATAGAGAAATTATAGAGTTTTCAACATTTCAAAATTATTCATAAAAAAGAAACAATTTTTAAACAACTATTTTTATAGGTTTTTGTACCGTTTGGAACATGGCACTTTATTTTTTTTTAACAATTATTCAGAAACTATGGTCTCCAACCCATGATTACTTTTTTAAATGGCACAAAAATTCCATGATATGGCTCACTAGAACAAAAGGAAAAATTAAAAATAATTCGGCTAGAAAAAAAAAATATATTTTTTTCATTATACACATAGATCGGACGAAATTTTTTAAAACACATTAATAGCTTTTGTCAATGGAGGCATTGAAATCGTAAATTTTACATCATATCATTTTAACAAGAGATAATAAAGGTTGGGTTAAGCTTTTGACAAAAACCGCCTAGGGTAAAATACAGTACTAGATTTTTTGTTAGTTTTTGTATTGTACTATTTAAATTATTTTTATAATGCTTTATAATTAAAAAAGTTGTGTAAATTAGGTTGTTTTATTTTTTTGATAAATTTTATTCTATTAATTTTAATTTTTAGGAAAAAAGTCAAAGCCATACTGTGTTTTGGTTCGATATGTTTTGAATTTGACAATAAATAACCTTACTTTAAAAATTGATTCTTACCTGTCAAACTAAATCAAACTATGTTGTAAAATGTACGATTTCAAGGCTTTTTAAAAAATTTCGGCAGAGATACAGGGTGATCCATAACTGGCATGCCAAAATTTAAGAGGTGATTCTAGATCCAAAAATATAAAAAAAGTTCCTATAAAGGTTGGTCCGGAAATGAGCCCTAAGGGATCTAGGGCCCTTTAAAATTGTAATAAAAATAAGGTTTTTAATTAATAACTCGGGTACCGTTTAAGCTAGAGGGGCGAGCTTTTGCATGTATACTAGTATTAATAAGGGCAATAAGTTTATGTTAATTTATTTTTTTAATTTATCCAGAGGCGTGCCCAGACGGACAAAATATATGGGGCTTAAAACATTTTTGCCCCAAACTTTTCTATGTGTATGTTTTTTGGATTTGTTGTAAAAAATATAGATTTCTAGAGTAAAAATACATATAAAATATCATATAGTGTAACACTGTAGGAGCAACCGTTATCAAAAAAAAATGCAATTAAGAGGAAGTAACATTTTGTGCCACCAAAAACGTTACTTTTTAAAAGGCTATTACTCCTTTAATATTAAATTTAGGTGTTTTGGTGTATAATACTTTTTTGCTCAGTTTTAAATGAAGAATCACCCTGCAGCATTAAAATTTTATTGGTGTTTTTTTTTTGTTCCCCATTCAATACGTCATCTTCGAAGGGCCGTAGCTCCCTTAGGGCTCATTTCCGGACCAACCTTTATAGAAACTTTTTTTCATATTTTTGGATGTAGAATCACCTCTTAAATTTCGGTACGCGAGTTCTGGAACAGGCTGTATCTATGGTGTGGTTCTAAAAGGGCCAATGCCACTTTGTCAATAGCAGCGTTTTCACGTCAACTCATTGGCCTTTTAGTGAAGCCACGTAATTTGCCATATAGGTAAAGTTAGTCTCTCTCTCCCTAATCATTATTCTAATGTGAACAAAATTAAAAAATGCGATTTTTTCGAAAATGGAAAAGGCTTCAGGGACACTGCAGTCCACTAAGTAAGCAAGGGGTGCCGTGAAACTGTAGTATTTTACTTACCATTGAAAATATCTCCTAGTCAAATACATTCCATCATTAGACCCATCCGGGCAGCCCAACTGCACCCCCACATACTGGTCGTTTTGGCTAATCACTGGCCCCACATACCTCACCCTGCCTCCTCTCACCCGACCTTCTGGAGTGATCACTTTGACCCAGTGATCGGGTTTGAGGTCTCTGGGTTGTCGAGGTAGAAACGGTTGCCAGCCTGTTGGGGGCACGTTGTCTCTTGATTCGGGAGCTGACGCTCTACGGGGGACAGTTTTCTTCCCATCACTAAGAAAAAAAGGATATTTATCACGAAAAGCAGGGATATAATAGTTTAGTAACACTATTTAAATCAGAAAATAAACGTATTTCAATTAAAAAATATTTATGTAATTTTGAACAAACTAATTTAAGATGGAAAACGCAAAAAAGTTTTACAACATTTTTTTTTGCATTACAATATTTCAGCCGAGGGGTTTTTACCGGTAAACCGCTGCAAAAATTTTGTACACCTTTAGGAGGAAATCTTCAAAGCCTTCCTCGTAACCTTTAAAGATTTCCTCCGAAAAGGATGTCCTTTATTTAGGGACCCCAGTTTTTCTAGGCAATTTTACAATATTCAAATGTCCTTTGGCGAACACCAAGGCGATCTTAGTACTATGTAAAAAATCAGATTGGTCATATACAGGGTAATCAAGAACTGGCATGCCAAAATTTAAGAGGTGATTCTACATCCAAAAATATCAAAAAAAAAATTCTATAAAGGTTGGTCCGCAAATGAGCCCTAAGGTAGCTATGGCCCTTTAAAATCTTAATAAAAATAAGGGTTTTAACTCTGGCACCCTTTAAGCTAGAGCGACGAGCTTTTGCATGTATACTAGTATTAATAAGGGCAATAAGTTTATGTTAACTTATTTTTTTGAATCTATTCAGTGTCCCTAGACGGAAAAATGTATTAGACTTTTTTGCCCCAAACTTTTTTATGTGTATTTTTTTTGGATTGTTCATAAAAAATATGGATTCCTTGAGTAAAAATATATAAAAAATGTCATATATTGTAACAGTGTACGAGCAAACGTTTAAAAAAATGCAATTAAGAGGAAGTAACATTTTGTGCCACCAAAAACGTTACTTTTTAAAAGGCTTTAGGTGTTTTGGTAAAGAATACATTTTTGCTCAGTTTTAAATGAAAAATCACCCTGCAGAATTAAAATTTTATTGATGCTTTTTTTTTCTTCCCAATCCAATCATCTTTGAAGGGCTCATTTCTAGACTAACCTTTTTAAATGTTGGCATGGCAGTTACTGATCACCCTGTAGATGTGGGTAATTGATAAATGATTGTTAGCGTCCACTTGTGGCTAAAATGTGCAATATTTTTTTTGATTACACCTTCACTATAAAGCTTACCAACTAAACCAAACCACAAGCCAAAGCAAGTACCCGTTAAAAAAAAGTATTATTAACCTTAACAAAATTAAATTAAGTTTTAATTACTTACCTACTTATAGTCAAATTTCCACCAGTCATAAAGCAATCGATTGATCTCCTCAAAAAATTCTCGGCCTCCTCAACTAGGCTATCAGTCGAGTCCCCACTGTCAACTCCCATAGTCCAATCGGACCGCAATTCAGGCAAAGAACCATTGGCAAATCGTACCTACAGCCAAAAAATATTTTTATTTAAAAGTGAATTATAAAAAAATGCTTTTTTTTAATAAAACAATATAATATATTATAATAAAACCTATTCAACCTTGCCCACAAAAATCAATACTATTTTCGGAAAAGGCTTAACCCATTAAGGACTGACTCATGAATGTATTGTGCACTATATGGAATATTTACTATTATTAGGTTATTTTTACTAAAAATGCAGAAAAATTATCAAGTTTTCGTTTGTTAAACAACAGGGGAAGTCAGGGTTAACTAGGCTACAGGGTTAACTGGTCCACCTGGATTTTATCAAGTTTGTTTATTAGTATTGGCGCATTAGTGCAAATTCTAGTGATATTTATTTAGTAGTATTGTTTAAAGTATTATGGCGGACCGTGTTGTAGTAAAGAAAGTTAATTTTTTTCGATGAAAAGTAGGTACCTTAACTTTTATTTTTCAATTAATACTTTATTATTAATAGGAGGATCTAGACTAATATTTTACCTAATATACTGAATATTTTGTTAATTATTCTGAATAATTGCCGCCTTCTAATATATTATCAAGTATTAAAATTTTATGATTTCATTCAGTGGTGTCACTCAGGGTTAACTGGTTCAGGGTTAACTGGGCATGGTCAAAATCACTTATGTCAATATTAATTAGTTCGGGGTTAATTGGGCCATGTCCAGTTAACCCCGGACCAATTAATCCTGAGATATATCTAATATTTAACATATTATGTTGTCTATTTTTATGTTAGAATTATTTTTTTTTTTTAAATCGTTTTTATTCACAATAATTACAATACAATATATTTTTGTTAGTATACCAGTTAACCCTAAGTAGTGGTCCAGTTAACCCTGGCCTATGGGGTTAACTGGTCCAGCGGGGTTAACTGCTTTATCGTTAATAACTTTTTTTATATAAATAATATTTGTCTGAAGTATTAATATGTCCTAAATATAGTAATAATCTATCTTTTGCTATAGAAAATATTTGAAAATTGTTTACAGGTTTTTCAAAAACTCGATATGAAAAAAAAGCTGTCCAGTTAACCCCGACTTCCCCTATTATTAATAAAATTTAAACAATTTACTTGCTAGAAATAAAAAACCATAATTTTTGCATATGCTAAGTCATAAATAAATAAATTGGAAACTAAATGCATTTTAAAATAAAAAATCTGTAAATCTGTATGAATATTTAGACAGCAGTCCTTAATAGGTTAAGTCCTTGGGGGTGTTTTTTTTTTGTTTTAATTTCTTGTAAGAAATTTTTTATACCAATTTTTAAGGGTACGAAATCTAAAACCATTATACTAATAATAAGAATGGTTGACCATTAAAAAAATAATAAAAGGATGAATTATTTTGAAATAAATTACTAAAATGAATAGTAGGGGAAGTCGGGGTCAACGGGGCCGCTTTTTTTCATATCGATTTTTTGAAAAACCTGTAAATAATTTTTAAATATTTTCTATAGCAAAAGGTAGATTAATACTATAGTTAGAACATATTAATACTTCAGACAAATATAATTTATATAAAAAACTTATTAACGATAAACCAGTTGACCCCGATGGACCAGTTAACCCCATAGGGCAGGGTTAACTGGACCACTACTCAGGGTTAACTGGTCCTTAACAAAAATATATTGTATTGTAATTATTGTGAATAATAACGATTTGTATCAAATAAAATTTAATTCTAACATAAAAATAGACAACATATTAAATATTAGATATATCTGAGGGTTAACTGGTCCGGGGTTAACTGGACACGGCCCAGTTAACCCCGAACTAATTAATATTGACATAAATTTTATTACTTAATAAGATATTAGAAGGCGGCAATTATGCAGAATAATTAATAAAATACTCAGTATATTAGGTAAAATGTTAGTCTAGATCCTCCTATTACTAAAAAAGTATCAATTAAAAAATAAAAGTTAAGGTAAATACCCACTTTTCATCGAAAAAAAAAATAACTTTCTTTACTACAACTTACACGTGGACAACACAGTCCGTCATAATACTTTAAACAATACTACTAACCAAATATCACTAGAATTTGCCCTAAGGCGCCAATACTAATAAAAAAAAGTTGATAAAATCCAGGTGGACCAGTTAACCCTGTGGCCCAGTTAACCCTGACTTCCCCTAATATTTCAAAAAGAGAAAATACTCTGAATATTACCAGAATTGAATAACTAATATTTTGACAAACTTACCTTTGAAGGCGTGTTCTTTAAAATTGGTCTGCGTGAGGGCGACACTGGAGCTGAACACCTTCTGGAGGGCGCAGGGGGAGACAGAGGGTATGTGCTGCTGTATCTAGAAGGTGTTTGGCTACATTCACTAGGTGTAGCTGTCGTAGCTGCCCAAGTGAACTTCTGAGACTACAAAATAAATAAAGTAATTAAGTAAACATAAAAAAATAAATAAAATTAAATTAGTAAAACTAATAATAATAATAATAATGCTGTTTTTAAATCCCGGTTTAGATATTTGGCCAACAATCTAGAGCTCATAAGCGTATACCATTAGTGCGTGACGTGGTTAATTATTAATATTAATTATTATAGGTACAGATACGACGATCGTCATAGCCTTGAGGCTATAGACTTTTGTAATTTGTTAAAATTTACTGACTTTTGACAAAAGTAGGATCCCTGAATTAAATGGCGCTCAAATAATTCACACCTAGTTACTAGGAACAATCTAATATTAAAATATATTATTGTTTTAGACCATAACGCCTAAATAATAATATCTATAATTATCTCAAAAAGAAAAGCTATTGAAAAAATATATTTTCTTTCAGAAGCAGAAGCAGATTAAAGATCTAAAGTTTAAAGCAGACAAGGCCACGCGCATCTAGAAATACTCGCAGAAATACATACGTGCCCTTGATAAGAAAAACAACCATGGTTGATTTTTTTTTTAAATATAAAAGCCTCTGTTGTTTGTTTGTTTTTTTTTTTTATTTAACCATAGCATGATTATTATAAAACAGCCTGGCCCATAATGCGCGTACTAGTACTAGTACTAGTTAAATTTTAACCGCATTTATTAGCCAATATTTAATTCTTACCGCATAGGCAGGCGAATACAGATCCGTAGTTCTCAAAAACTGCCCGTAATGAGTCACAGTCGGGGGTTTCATGTTCTCGGGACATAAATGATCAGCAGATCTAGATAACTCCGGAACCATACTGGTAAAGCCGATGTCTGATAACAGGACCCTTCTAGCCTCAACGGTTTTTTCTGATAGTCTTAAACGAGTGCCTGGCAGTGGAAATTTTGAAGGTAGAGTTGGGAAATTTTCCCCTAGTTTAGCCTAAAATAATGTTATATTCATATTGGCATAATTTAAATATCATACAGATTAGAAGAAGAGTAACATTTCTAAATTTGTCTATCCAATAAAGTAACAAATTTTGTATCCATAAATATTTTTTATCCAATACATACAGATAATGAGACAATTACCAGCTTTATTTTAAATAGATAAACTCAATAATAACCCCCGCGTGGCTTTTACTTTATTGAGTGGATAATTATTTATTTTACCCACTTATCTGTCACTTGTCAAATTATTTTCTTGTAAATGTCATTAAAATGTTTAATAAAAATATGAATTCCTAAGCTATTTATTGGATAAAACCTTGTATGGCACTCATGGGTAAACCGATATTGCCCTCTCTTACTTTACCCACTACCTAGTACCATAAATATTCATGCGATACTTAAGTTAAAGATTTAATAGGTACTTAGATTGTATATCAATTACCATAAATAATACATTGGCAATACTAATCAATATTAATATTAATTTATTATATTATAAATATGCTTTCATATAAATTTAACAAATTTACCCGAGGAAATTTTTCAATCAGGAGATTATTACGGCTAGTAAGTTAGTTAATAAGTGGATAAAAAATGTTACGATAAAACTTATTAATTACGGTTATATTATATGACTTTAAAAATAATTTGAAAGTGTGAAGCTCTTAGAACGATCAGTAAAGATATGGGTATATCATGTGACTTTAAAAAGTCATTTGAAACTTTAGACCTTTGAGTTTTACTAGCAAAAATTGATCAATTAATTCTAATTAAGTCTTCCGCAATATATTCATGGATAGGACAATTTTTTAAATGTAACTACATGGACGTGGCAATTACCTTATTAGCTAAACTACTCTCAGACCTCCAAGAGCTATTTGGCAACGCAGAAATATCAGTTTGTGCACCAGACTCCCTCCTTGTGGCATTCGATTGGCCTAAAATCGGTCTACTTTTGCGATTCTTCGCCAAGGCTTCTCGATGAACCAAAGGCCGATATTGTATGGGATTTGGACAAGTGTTACGTCTCAACCCGCTGTAGTCCACGTCCAAAATACCACATTTCGATATATCGGTCTCCACAATCCTTACTTTTTCCTCAAACCTATCAAAACTTTCATCTTTTTCCAAACTTCTGTTTTCGAAACTAGAATCTTGATAAGAGTAATAACTCTTAAAACTTTTTTCATCGTGATTGATGGAATTATCAGACTTGGAGTTATACAAAGCCGAGTTATCACGTTTCATATCAAAACTTTGAAAGTTTGAGTTCTCCTGATTTTCATTCTCGAAGTTATCATTAAATACATCGTCGTCCAGTTCCCGATCAGACAGTTCCAAATTCATATCCAACTCCCCCAAAGGACGTAAGGAATTAGATGCGTCCATATTTGGATCCCCTGTATCTATAGAAACTAATTGTTCCTTAAAATCATCATCCTTGGTCTCATCAGTAGTGAATATTAACTCAATATCATCAACCTCATCATTTTCGTCACCAGAGGGACTCTGTAGACCTGTTATTTCGTTCATAGTTTCTTCCGTCATTTCCTTATCTTTAAATATTTTCAAATCTCTTGATATTTTAGCTACGTTAGAAAAACTAACTGTTTTTGAAAGTGTTAATTTTCCTGTAGAATTCCTTGGCGTATTTAGGATTGTCAAGCTTTCCAGAGATCTGGAAACTTTTCTAGGACTTGTTGTTTCAGTACGGATGTAAATTTTAGTTTCTAAATTTCCTTTGGGACTTAGTTTTGACGTTATTTTAGTTTCTAAGTTCCTTTTAGGACTTAATTTTGGCGAAATTATTGTAACTTTTTTCTGTTTCACCTCCTCACTGATTCTAGTAACGTTCTCAGTTTCACCATTACCATTTTCTACCGGTATAACTTCTATTACCTTGTTCACTTCCTGCTGTTTGATTTCTAACGAATCGTGCAACTTTTCATGGTTTTCGTTTAGTAAATTTTCACTTTCTATCGATTTTAAGTCAGTTTTTTCCTGAGAATCTATCAATTTTCTTCTTAAAATATGATTTTCTAAGGATAAATTCTTTAAAGTCTCTTCGACTGAGTCTTTTGACCAGGAACTCTTTTTCAATTCCAAAATTTCATTTTTACTTTGTTCCAAAGCTGCTCTGAGTGCTACAACAGTTTGATGCAACGCTCTTACTGTGTCAATACATGGCACTTTGAAATCAGTCTGTTCAACTTCCATTTTTGGATAAAATCATCCATATTGATAGTTTTTACGGTTTTATTCCTTACGATTAATGAGTTTCTGGAAAAAATACACTGGGCGTTTCAAAAATGTATGCAATTTTACATTGTTTTAATTAAGACCATTTATAATTGTAAAATTAAAATTTTTACATTTTCCTTTATTTCAAGCAAAAAAAAAACGAAACATTATATTTTTAATGTTGTGTGTGGAAGTTTGTTTACAAAAATAAAGGTCTTTCGGTCTCTGAAAACAATTTTTTTCGTAAAATCAATAACAAGCGTAGGGGTAAAATTATGCGAAGATAAAATTATGATTTTTTTTTCTGTGAATAATAACAATTATTCGTTTAAGCGAGATATTGCTCAAAAATATAATTTTTAGGGAAATTGCGAGGAAAACTGTATTGCAAATGCAGCTCAAGATTTAAAATTTGTATAATGTAGTTATTTAAAAGATATTTTTTTAAGAAAAATTACTAAAGTATCATCTTGTGATCTCATACGCCAATTATATCGCATTTAATGTTAATAGATTGCAGTAATTGAAATTAATTTAACTCAACTTTATAAAATAACGCCCTAAACATTAAATCATACTTACATCTTCTTTGAAACTGCAAATAATTCAACAATTACAATAAATTTTTTAACATACCTACCATCATAAAAAAATTTCGACCTATTTTTTCAGTTTTTTAACTTCACACTTTTAACAAACAAACATCACTGAAAACTGCTCAAAACTTTCAGTAACCACATAAACAACTCTTCGTTAGTCACTGAAATTGATGTAACAATTATAGGGCATTTAATTCAAAACACAACGTTACCCTAATCAATACCGTCAGATATTCGTAGGACCCCGGGAATTTTCGCCTGAGCCCCGACGCACTTGTCGCCTTCTATCTCTTTCCAACGCGTGTAAAAACGCCTGTAGGTCACGATACGTATGTCGCAACGAAGTCGCTGAAGCAGATTTTCATGAAAATCGCATAAAACTTCGAAGATAGAAATTTTTTAACTAATAAATTTTAATATCAAACGATTTTATTAATTGTTTTGTAGTTAATATGGGATTATTAGAGCTTAATGTTTCGTAAAATAGAGTTATTTTTGTAAATTGTTGTGCGCAATAACTTTTGTCCGATTTTCATTCAAGGCAATTTTAATAATTAATAATATTATTTTAATACCTATGTTAAATTATCCATGTTTTGAGATATCGTGCCAAATTTACTATTTATTATTACAGCATTTAATTTCTAAATTAACACATAATTAATCTGAAATTTTACATGATTTTCTTGACGTTTCTCTTCGGAGAGGCCCCTATAGGAGTCCACCTCAGGTGGACCACCTGAACTATCTTTGGATTGTCCACTTAAAGAAAGACTCGCGCATTTCTTTAGGACCGCAAAGGTCAACGAAATAATGATGTAGTTTGGCTTTTTTTTGGCCTGAATTTAACTGAACTACCTAAGACATGAAATAAATTTATTGAAAAGTTTTTAATTTCTAATGAAAACAAGATTTGGTTAAGGAACGTTAAGGCCTACTCCTTATTTACGAACCTAGAAAGTAAAGGGTCAAGAAAAGTGACAAAAAAAAATGTTGGACAAAAAAAAATTATTTCGCACAAAAAAATCCAAAAAAAAAAACAAAAACAAAAACCATTTTTTCGCTTTTTCGCAAAAAAAGTCTGAGGAAAGCCCTTTTTCTGAAAATTTTGTTTGTAAATGTACTAGTTAACAAGTGATCAAAATTTCAAATTTCAAATTTGGCGCCATATATTCCTTCAACTTTTAGGTTATGTTAATTATTTTTTGAGGTTAACATTTTCAAAATAATGTTTTCTTACAGTATTTTAAAGCGTTTAACACAAGAAACTAAACTATTTGTTCGATATAAACATAAACCGGACCATTGGGTAACTAAAAACTCAAAATTTTAGATTATTTTCAACATTCTTATAATAACTTTTTTAGTCTGTGGTACGAAAAAAAATACACCCTGTAGACAAGGCTTTAGCACACTTCGACGATTTTTACAAACAAGTCTTCAACAAAAAATGGCCTTTAATAAGAGAAGGCCTACTTGGAAAACACAAATATGTAGCTATTATAAACAATTATGGGGACGATGAGCAAACTATGAAAGAATTAGAGTTAAAGGGGGCTATTAACGTAAGAACTTTGTTCAACTTGGAAAAAGGATACATTCAAGATGAAATAGTACAAAAAAAACGAAAAGGACAACTAAAAAAACTGTTGAATGCAGAACACGAGTATGAGGAGAGACTTAAAGATGAACAAATTGACGACTTAGAACCAAAACCGTCTAAAACCGAGTATGACCCAAAAAAATTCTCCCTAGAAACTAGTCTTAATGAAGCTGAATATGATACACGAAGATTAGTAGATTCAAAGCATGCCTTATCAAATGAAATTTTGTATGAATTTATACCTGCTACAAAAATAAAAGGCATGGAAGACTTTATACCCGAATCCCATCATTACAAATTATATGACAACACATCAAAATTTACTATAAATGTAGAAAGAGAGTACGATATACATTTTCCAAAAAACTTGAACATTTACTGTTACGAAATGGATAATGATTCTGATTTTGAAGCTTCAAAAAAGGCTTCTACTGGGGTTTTAAATTATTACCTAATGGATGGTGGCTCTATTTTACCTGTTTTAGCTCTAGATATAAAACCCGGAAACAAAGTTTTAGATATGTGTGCTGCCCCAGGTGGAAAAAGTCTGTTAGCAATACAAACTTTGTACCCCGAGAGTGTTGTTTCAAATGATATTTCCAATTCGAGGCTGAATAGAATTTGGTCAGTCTACAAACAGTTTCTGTATGATTTAGATGAAAGATGGATAAAAACTGGCAAAATAAAATTAACCAACTGTGATGGTAGAGAGATTATGGAAGATAACTTTGATAGAATATTGGTAGGTAAATTCTATTTGCTGTAAAATTTTTAGAGCTAAATATGCTCATAAAAACAGAAAAGTTAATTTTTAATAAAAAATATATCCACGGCCGTGATTTATACACCTATAAATCATGGGTCTGTAAAAATAAGCTGTAAAATGCCCGTGGATAAAGTATAGTATTCTACTCACGTATAATAGGTATTAATTATTTGGGTAAATATGCCACTCGCCTATCGGCTCGTTTGGGACACTACGCTCATTGATTAATAGCAATTATTATAAGCTCGTTAAATAATATACCATTGTTCAACAAACTTTGTTACCCTGATTGTTTTATTGTACATTATCCTAGAAATTATAGGAATTCCACTTTTAAAAACATTAAATATTTCTGTAATTTAAATTATACGTAGAAAATTTGAGTAAATCAGTAATTACCATTAAATGATACTTGTAGATAATATCCATTCATTCTGAGAATGCAACTCTGACGTCACAGCGCATAAATTAAAAAGCACTCTGTAGGGTAACTGAAACTTATTTATTAAGACTTAATACATAATTATTATATAGAAAATGTATATAAACAAAATGCATTTATTAAACCTTAAGAAATAAGTTTCAGTTACCCTACAGATACCACTCGAGTGGTATTTATTTTACGGGCTGTGACGTCAGAATCGCATTCTCAGATTGAATGGATATTAGTAATGTTAAAACATTTAACATTAGTTTTCTACCAGGGTAATAACCAAAAAATACATTAAATGTAAATAAATTTAATTTATTTACAGTATGTTTCTTATTTGTGGCCTAATTAATGTCTTGTGATAAATAGTCCCTGTATAATTTTTTAGGTTGATGTTCCTTGTACAACAGATCGTCATTCTTTGCGTGAAAATGATAATAACATTTTCAAACCAACACGAATAAAAGAACGATTAACTCTTCCTGAGTTGCAAAGCGAATTACTAGTCAATGCTCTAAAACTAGTAAGAAAAGGGGGCATCGTAGTATACTCAACATGCTCATTAAGCCCCATACAAAATGATGGAGTGGTAAACATGGCATTAAAGCAAATTTGGGAGGAAACTAAGTTAGAAATCGTTGTAAAGTAAGATTTTCTTAAATTTTTACTTTAACTTTTACTTACCAATGCTTTTTCTTCACAGAGATCTGTCCCCAGCACTTCTTCAATGCAGAAATGTCTTCAAATTCGCTGAAAAAGGAGTTTTACGATATGGTCACTTAGTTATACCGAATATTTCACAAAATTACGGCCCAATGTACTTTTGTAAACTACAAAAAATTAAATAAGTTGTAAAAAGCACAACATGTTTTTTCTTGCTGATTTTGAACGCTTCTTCGCGTTTTTTTTGCTGCCATCTAGTCTTAATTTATCAGTGATAAAGTAGAAAACTGTAAAATCAAGATGGCGTATCTTTGAAATACCCTCCCGAAATGTCAAAATGTTTAGAATATTGCTCATTTTTTAACAAAAACTTGTATTTTTTCAACGATTTTAAAGTGTCATGTAATAACCAATAATTAAAATATAATAATATGGTAAGGAAACCTTTTTTAAATTTTTAACTAATATTTTTGTAATAACATAACCACACATTCTGATTTTCTAATCTCCTAAAACTGTGTTAAATACGTATTTAATGAACTATTTTGTGTATTTTAAAGGATTCTAATGAAAATGGAACATTATTGGCTATTGAACAATTAATGGAAGAGTTTTTTAGTCCAAATACAAGTAACATAAGAAAACATGAAATCGAACATCATCTTACGTCTTTCAAGAATACTCCACAATTGTGTAAATTGTGTTTGTATTTTATTACTAACACATCTAGTCAATACGTGACAATGTTTGCCTTATCTACATTAGAGGTAAAAATTCTACAACTATGTAATAAATAAAATTTATTTATTTATTTTGTTATATTTTTTAGACTGTGATACACCAGCAATGGGTAAATACCAACTGGTCTAGTAAAGAAGAAATAAAAAACGTTTTGCATGGGTATTTAATAGAAAATGGAAGTACTTCTCCCCATTACTTGAGGGGAAAGTATGCAAAACTTTTAGTAGATATTGCAAAGCAAGATTGGCCATCTAGATATCCTAATTTTTTAAATAATATTTTAGAGGTAAGTGATGAATGATTATTTTATGACCCTAGTAGGGTGAAAATTCATAGTATTTCGCAAACTTTAGCTTTGTAAGGCCACCCTATAGAAAATTTCGGATTCACACAGACTGAAAATAAAATCTTTGAATTTGTTTGAATCTGTTTTTGGAATCGCATGTGCGAATTACAACGGATTAAAAATATTTTATTTTTAATCTGTTTGAATCTGAATCAATTCACAAATGCTAATTGAAAATGACTTTTTAATTCGCAAAAACGGATTCAAACAGGTTCAAACGAATTAAATCAGATACACATTTGCAAATAGTTGCTTATTGAAAATGATATTCCGCAAATGCAAATTAAAACGAATTAAATCAGATACACATTTGCAAAGTTTAAAGTTTTATATCCTTCTTATAGGTCTAGCCAGAGCTAGTTAGAGCACTCCTATATAATGTTTTTTTTACTAGGGCACTAGTATTAAGAGGTCTGGCCTAGCGAAAAAATTAAGAAAATTATGCTAAAAAATACTAAAAAATATGCTTTTAACCCAAGATTTGTAAGAAACTTTTCCTTTATGCATTTTCTTTTTGTATTTTTAGTTACTAAAATCTGAACCAAACCAGTTAGTTGGTTTGATATTGTTACGAACGACAAGTGAAGAATTCATGGGAATTCATGCTTCATTTGAAAATGGAAGAAAGGAGGAAATCACAAGACTGCTGCAACCTTACATTCCAGTAGTTTTCGAGTTACTAACAAACATTTTAGAAAATATAGGTAACAAAAGCAAAAATTTAAAAATAAAAAAAAACTTTTGGCACAAAAGTATTTACAAAAGGTTTCAAAAATCTTCTACAAAGCTTTTACAAATGCTATCAAAGCTTTTTTAGCTTTTGATAAATAAATTTTGAGTTTTTTTTACAATTTATTAGAGTACTAGATAGGTAGGTTTGTTAAGATAGGTAGGTTTGTTAGGTTAGGTGGGTAGTTTTAATGGTTCCACAGGAACTTGTTGTAGTGTGTAAACCTACCCTAACAAACCTGCCTATCCAGTACTTTACAATTTATTATTGGCAATAGTAATAATTTATTAATTCTAAAAATTTTTATCCAATATGACTTTATTATTTTTGTTTTATACAAGCCATTACTTTTATTAACTTCAAATTTTCCAAATTTCGGAGGTATTACATAAACTTTTTTAAAAGATTTAATGTACAACTTAATTTAAGATTTTTTTATCACTTGTGATATAATAAAATATTGGTTCTTGACCAATCCTTATAATTTTAATACGATTTTGTGTTTTCAAAAATTTCTATTAAAAAGAAAAATAAATGATAATAAATTTAAAATTTATGTTTTAAATATTTGATGATTTTCTCATTTGACGCGTGAAAAAAATAAATAATGATAAATTAAATGAAAATAAATAAGCATTTTTTAAACAACAATAAAAAATATTATTGCAATTATAAAAGATTCAAACCATTTCCTTTGTTAATATATTTTTTAATGTTTTATTTATTTTTTTTAGCTACTAAACCCCGACACACGAGTACTGCCACGCCCCCGCCTTCCCCGACGCACCCCTCATGTATGCCTACCCTCAGTCAGCAATTGATCACTGCCAGATTTCGACCTGATTGTAAAGCATTGAACAAAGAGGCCTTAGAAACTGCTCAGCAATTGTTTACATGGGTACCAATTAACCAAATTCCACCACGAATTATTCACGCCATATTTAATTTTACAAATATATCTTCTTATGCACAGGTAAGTTTTTAGAATATTTTTAAGAACACAGGCAAATTAATTTTTTTGATGTCATATTTTAATATTCAATATGGAAGTACTTACGGTATCAAATTTTGCAAGTAATACACGGCTTTTTATAAAATCCAAGTCGTAATTATATAGATAATTACAACTATAGTTTTTTTACAAAAAAACTTGTTAAATGTTGTTCCATTTTTGTAATTTGGTGTATTTTGTTATTTTTTTTTTATTTTAGGATGACGATGACATGTGCGTCCTAGCAATGTCAACGATAAACGAGCTTTTATACCGAAAATGTACACCACCTGGTAGCCAGGACTTTTTTATACAACTCTTTCACCATACTGTAGAACTTTTAAGAGAATTAATCAATTCATCTTCATATAGGATCGAGTGTCTTGATACCATGTAAGTATAAGTAAATTACCTAGGTCACTGGTCAATCGTTTCCAAAAGTCACTGGTCAATCGTTTCCAAAAGTTTATACTATATTTGGGGAGGAGTCAATCTAGCCACGCCCACATCTTAACAAGCACAAAATTATTATACAGCTTTCCAAGATGGGAGGAAAACTATTATAGTTATTAAGTATACAAAGGAGGGTATCGTATTTTGGGCTAAATCGCCTGCGATAAGATTTTACATGCTTATAGATACATAAAAAATATATACTCAGCCAAAATTTCAGCCCTTTTAACATCACGCTCAGTGTATTGTGTTGTGTTTACTGCGCTTGACTGTAAAATTAAAATATTTTGTTATGTTATGTTAATTTTTTAGGTGGTATAAAATACACAATGTGTAATTAGGTTGGACTTATCAGACTAGTTTTTCAGTAATTATCGAGTTGTTTTTGAGGTATTTATACTAATAATTCAACCCAACATTATTGTATTGTAGCATAAAACCTACAGTCCCATGAGACGGTGTGACCCCAAACTAGTAATTTAATGTGGCTTTTAACCTGTTAAATAACTTTATTTCCATGAAAAAGTTTTAAGATACTTTTAAGCTGTAGTTTTAAATAGATACATTAATTTAGTTTATCACGATGAATGGTGCATTGTTGTCATGTTTACGAATTTTTAATAAAAAATTGTTTATTTTTTTTAACAAATAAAATTTGTTAACGGTTTTTCTTCATTTCTTTACCTTACTTTTTTAAACAAAAACATATTGTTCTTATTTAGCCCAAAACTCGCCTTTAAACTGATATCCTTCTTTAGATGATTTAGATGTCATAGATTTATATAGCTGCATTTTTTAATTTAAATAATTCGACTCACAAGGAATCAACTTTAAATTTTGATACTTTTTTAAAGAAAATCATTGTATTTTCTAAGCAGAATGGACCTCACAAAAAGACTTCCAATTTCCAATTCTAAATGTATTTTTTTTTTCAGTTTTGTGGAAAAACTAGCCGAATTATTAGTCTTACTGATCGAACAGCATTTATGGAGGTTCGAGCTGGAAAATAGCTTTTCCGCCATCGATTTCTTATCTCTTTTGTTTCGATTAACTCTGCAATTACCTTCGACCGATTGTTATCTTCGATGTATCGCCGTCTGGGCCGCTTTCATCAAACAAATTAAACCCCAACATGCACACAAGTAAGTAGTAATTACCATTTCATTAATTCGGGTTACCAATTACTTTTTTTTTAAATAATGAGAACAGGGAAAGGCAATTGTAGTCGGTAGTTCAGATCCGGCTCGAAGGACCATAATGTATACAGGGTTTTACTGTTTTACAAATGTTTGCTTTTAAATGTTTTTGTTGTTTTAGATATGCTGAAGTTTTTCATGGTTTAGTAACAGAATTATTAAAAAAAATACAGTACACATATAATTTTGAGCAATTAACCCAAATAAATACGAAGGAAATGGACGACGATGTAAGTAAAAGATATTATTCATAATCATTTATTATATTAAACTGGATAATTTTATTACTTACTTTTAAAATGTGGAAATATGATTACTAGCTGCATTTGGAAAATAGCAAATTCTCTTTCTTGGTCAGGAATAGGCCATTTCTTAAGTTGAAACTTGAGTAATAGCTAAGTCTCAAGGCTTTGTGCCTTTTTTTAACTATTTAAAAAAAATTACTTTAGTATGTAATAATACTAAATACATTGTAGTATACTAATTACTATTTTCATGAATAATTTCCTTTCTCTATTTTTTTTTTAGAACGAAACCGAGTGGCAGATTTTTCTTAAATCTACCATAGAAATTATAGCAAGTGTAGCTGAATTCGCACCTACTGATACTTTCCAGCAAGTAGTAAGTATACCAAATAGTAAAAACTTGAAATAACAACTTTTTAATTAGGTTCAGGTATAAAAACAACTGTTTTTCTCGCTAAAACCACCAAAACGCGTCATTAACATTTTTTTTTTCAGTTAATTCCATGGAAGACAACGTATGACGTATTTAGACGCATGGAAACTGCTGTAGACCATAGAAACTACTCTCTGAATTACGAAATAAGTGAGACTGATAGACTGTGTTACATTTTAAGAGATTTTTGTTCTCTGACTCAAACTTTAGCTAGATTATCATCAATATTTATTGATCAAGGTAAAATATATTTATAATCTATAAAAAGTTTAATTTGTCTCTCTGCATAGACTTCGCGTAATTTTCTATGTTTTAATAGTCCTCGTGACAAAATAACGACTTGTGGGTGGGAAATTCAAAGGCGTGGCTTTACATTACAGCGTTGCCAAACCTCTTTCCATGCAGGAACAATTAAAACAATTTTAGTTTATTTTGGGACTGATTACTTGATGATAATGAATTAATTTTACTTGTTTATTTTAGATACTAATGGAATAAGTAAGGCATCAGCATTGACAATTAATAATTTATTAGAAAATTTACTAGAAAGTGCCTCATTAGCAATATCAATACGTTTTTATAACCTAAAAATGGGAGACTCAAGACTTACCGAATGTTTTATTGATATGTAAGTAAATAATATAGTCCCTAGACCCAATTATTAAATTATTACTACTTATAAGTATTATTAAGTAAAACATTATTTTTTTAGACATAGTCAAATTTTAGCAGCGTTAAAAACACTGCTTTTATGGATGTCACAAATGGATAAACTGACAAATCAAAATCTTAAAATATTGGTTGATATAACCCTACCTATATTACACGATCGTACTACCGTCCCTGTAAAAATTAGCCACGCAGCGGCGCATTTATTATTAACAATAACCAATCTAGTTTTCCCTCCGAATTTAATGGTACTACCGTTAGTGGTACAATTTATACATGTAGCGCCATCTTTGAGGTACACCGAGAACCAAACTGGATATTTAGTTCACAGTGCTATAAGTAATTTGTTGTTGAAACCTTGGGGTGATATAAATAATCAGGATTCAACGCAAAGGAATTTTTTGATAAATGTATTTTTTGATACCCTGACTAAAGATTTTCGGGAACTAACTCCTAACGTTAGTGAGAATCGTGCCAGAGAGGTGACGGAAAAAGTGTTACCAACTTTAAGCCATATTATTGAATTTTGTAAAGACTATCCCATTAATTCTAAGAAACTGTTATGTACCGCTCTAAAAGTAAGTAAAATGTTATATTGGTAAACATATTTTAAGAATAAGTACTTTTAATAAATATTTGAAGACTACACGACAAAAACGCTAATGGTCACAATAAATAAATAAGCACGGTATACCGTGCGCATTTATGTGGAAGTCGACCTTATTCGCATTTTTGTCGTGTAGTCTTATTTACAATTTTGTAATGGATCATGATCTCTAAAAATGATAAATTTCGAATAAATACAATGTAAAATTACTATTATTGAATTTTTAAACCTTTTTATTATAATTTATTACATAACTGTATGTTTAATGCATTTAATTTTCTTTTTAGTCCTCAATAGAGCATGCTTTATTATTATTTCCAACGTATGTAAAATATACAGATGCCAGTAGCCATATTTTAAATTTCTTTTTGAACGTCTTAGCGACGTTGCAGCAACAACTAGGAATTGATTGTGTTAAAAATTCCGTGGAGACATTTTTACAGGTTGCCATAAGGTAAAAAATATATAATAGTATATTAAAATGTTAGTATATTAGTAATACAATGGACGTTTTTGGCGTACTCGTCCATGTTTAGAAAAAGATCCGCTTGCGTCAAGTTTTTCGGTGGTTAAGTGCGCCAAAAACGCATTGGGAAACGAATATTTTATGATATTTTTTTCTGTTTGCGTTAAAATATCTATTTTTAAGTAATTATTTTGGTTAATTTTAACAGTGGTTTTTATATGTTTATAAAATCTTTGAAACTCTATATTTTTTGCAGTGGACATCAAAACAGTCATTTATCAGGCTTGGAAAAATTACTGCAAATATTGCAAATTGTAGTAGAAGCTCCAGGATCCTCATATAAAACATTTTTGCCAGGGATTTTGCAATTGTGCATGGAGAATGTATACCCTGTTGTTTGCTCACAAGCCAGTGACAATCCTGACGTTTTCATATCACTATTATCGCTTTTATACAGGTAAACATATCGATAATTCAGTTCTAAACTGTTGTATCTTGACTCTGGGTCAATTGGAAAAGCGGATAAAGCATCCTTACCCTTAATACTACTACTCTCAATGCTCAGGTGACATGATGCAGTATAAAATTAACCCATTTTCTAGGTACAACAGTTAAGAACTGAGGTAGGTATAGTTGGTGTCACATTTATAGTAGAATGTTTAAATTTAAAACAGATTAATGTGAGACAGGGACGTAATTAAATTTTATTATATTAAATACGTATTTATCTTATATAGCTTGATTCACAGAACACAAATAAAGAAAATTAAAGCCGGTCCAGTAAATATTTATTGCTACAAATGCCTTGTGGGTGTGGCTAAATCTTTTGTGAAATATGATTGGATAGGGTCGAGCGTTAACGGGCTAGAATCAGTCCACGTGGACTGGATAAAAATCATTAGTTTTAATGAGTCTAAAATTATGCAACGTCCCGATTGGAAGATAAAAATAATCGCTGTTAAAACAAAATCTCTTATAACTCTGACAGCGACTATACCGACGTACAGTAGGTACTTATATGTGAGATCTCCCCATTGTCATGTGTATGAGAGCTAAAAATTCGGCAACAGCGCGTCGAGCGCGCATAAATCTAGTGGTAAGTATTCTGTAGAGAGCCTTAATGTTTCCTCTCAAGGACAGAAAAAGACACATTAAGGCACTCTAGTATTCTGTGTTGCAACTGCATAGCTCAGTAATTGAGCCTCAGTTCTCGTTATACCGAGCGTGCAGAGAGTTATAACGTTGTCATTTTATATGATATGGGAAGATCTTATTTACACATACAGTATATATTTTTTAATATATTATTTTATTTTTTTTTAGTATTTTGCTGCACAGGTGGCAATATTTTTACATTTCCCAAGTTAGGTTAGGCTATTCCCCCGGATGTAGCGAATCAGACAACGGCCCGGACACGCCCCAAAAGCCTGAACAATTGTTAGCCGTGGTCAACGTTTTTGGGCAAGCTTTAATTCAGCAGGACATTAACATTTTTAGGCTTAGTTTAGCTGCTTTGGAAGATCTTAACACGAAATGGAAGCTGTATCATAAAGTAGGTACCTAAAAACTTAATCTGTATGAAATATTCATACACCTCTATTCGATATCAAAGTTTTTAAATGTCAAACAGAATATTCTAGACTAGTTTAGTTATAAAACTTAGAACCTATTTTTTTTTCTAATATTCACTGCTACAAACCTAAAAACTTAATCTGTATGAAATATTCATACACCTCTATTCGATATCAAAGTTTTTAAATGTCAAACAGAATATTCTAGACTAGTTTAGTTATAAAACTTAGAACCTATTTTTTTTTCTAATATTCACTGCTACAAACTAAAAATTGAATAACTTCTTCCTTCTTCCTTTTTTTTGCCTTTTCTCAGTGAGATAAATAGCCAGATCCCTCTTAGTTACTCAATTTACCAAGAGTGGTTCTTGTCTGGCTTTTTCACCATAAAGAACTAATACTAAAACACTTGATGCTAAAAATTAAACGCGATTAACGGATTACATAATTCTTGCCAAAAATACATGTTCCTCGTTTCACGGGTGAAAAGCAACTGAATTGAATAACTAATTTTTATCTTTTTTAAATGGGTAGGTATGGTATGGTTATAAAATCGCCCGGTAAATCTTTTTTTTTGCGTTTTCTATTTAATTTGTTAAAAAAATGTCATTCTATCTGTTTGTGTTTCTGTTTGTGTGTAAACCTAAAAAACTTTTGAGAAAAAATTCCAATCAAAAAAAATCGCTTTATCTAACTATTTAGGACGTTTGTAATTTTTGTCACATAACATGTGGTTAACATTGACGTAGAGTAAAAGATATAATTGCAATTTATAGTTTATATTTATATATTGTATTTTTTTAGGCAATATTTAGACAAGCTCTTGCTTTTAATTTTCTTACTGTTCTGTTAAAAACGTTAATTGAAAGGACTCAGGACCTGTTGGCGGACGATATACAGTTGGCCGTTTACAATATGGCAACAGTGGATTTGAGTATGTTTTTTGAATTTTTAAAACATTTTGTACAAAATATGGAAGGAATTAAAATGGACCAGGGCCAAGTATTATTAAGGAATTTCGTTTTTAATCATGATAAGGTAAGTACTACTTACTAAATATTCACTATAAAAAGTAAACTGAATATTCAGTTATAAATGAATAGAAAATCTGCAGTTGTTATCCTATACACTTGAATTTTAATTTTTTACAATAATTTTTGTTTAACCTCGTACTATTCTACTTAATTAAGCATCCTCTAAGTCCAGGACTTGTGTGGGCTAGTAGTAGAGGGAACCACCGGCTTTAATTGACTTTCGAACCAATTTATAGGGAGTGTTCGCTTCACTTACGCCTTCGCCAAATTTCAGTCATTAATTAGCTGAAAAAGGCAAATCGGCGCCGGTGAGAATCGAACTCACGCTATTTGTGTAGTAAACTCGGTCAAGTACGACGCGGTAGTCCACTATACCAATCCACCCGTCCGTCCTAAATATTCAGTTACAAATGGTTAGGAAGTTATGTGCCTAAATAGATGTACTTTAATTTTTATTAAAAACGCTATAGTTCTAAAGTCGCGTACTTTACCATTTAAGGAAGGACATTAAATTGTTGCGTTTTTTTTAACAAAAATTAAAGTACAATTGTATAGGTTAATAACTTTCGATTTCCTATCCATTTGTAACTGAATATTCAGTTTAATTTTTATAGTGTTCTATTATTTTTAATAAACAAGACTGGACAAAATAAAAAACTTCATATTGTCAATGTAATGAGTCATACTAATGACCAATGGATCATGCTAAAAAAGAAAATTTTTAAAAACTGTGCTATTATAATATATTTCTAAATCAGACTTTCGCTGGTGTTCATAAAAATATTTTTTTTACAGGATATGCCGACTTTTGTGCAACATTTACAAAGGTTTGTAAATGAGGCTCAACATTACAGGCTGTGCAATAGAACATCTAGTAATAATGTTAACTAATAAAAACTAAACATGTATGTTCGCAAAATTTAGACAATTTTTTTACCTCAACTAAAAAATCTGGATTTTCTGATTTGGACTCGGGAGCAAAA
Organism: Brachypterus glaber; assembly: GCA_958510825.1. Lineage (NCBI taxonomy): Eukaryota > Metazoa > Arthropoda > Insecta > Coleoptera > Kateretidae > Brachypterus > Brachypterus glaber. The sequence goes on from OY294051.1 coordinate 35,363,358, forward strand.
ATTGCGGACTAACGTTTCTACCAAGGTACACCAAAGTAAAGTCATCTTGATTTCTCTACTTCTAACTTTCATAGTTCCCAACAATCCTACACTTTAACAACCCTACTTCGTATCATTCGTAATAATAATAATAATAATAACCCTACCCCTTACTATATGTATATGCAATCCAGCTAACTGAAGTCATTTAAACAACACTCTTTAAGCCATACTAGTATGTTATAGTTAAGTTAATAAAATTTGGTTTTAGTTACCTTAAAATTCCCTAAATTTTAAGGTTACTGAAATTTCACTGAAGTGTTTCTTTTGGCGCATGCGCATACATTTACAATAAGTGTACTTTATGAAATGAAAGATAATTAAATTGAAAATTACAAAGGATAATTTCTCTATGTCACACTACTGTAGGAATGTTATGGAGTACAGATGTTAGGGAGTAGGGAAATTAAGAATATATATGTTAGTCTGCCGCAAATATTACATAGAAAATGTTTTTACCATGTTGTGGTACAAATTTGAAAAAAAAACTTTGTCAATAAGTGTTATAGTGAAATATTTATCTTATTTAAATAATTTAAATTCATTTTAATTAAAATAGGTTTATGTATTTATGTTAATGATAATTTTTATTGTTTTTGTATTTAGTTACGAATTTCAATTATTGTATTATTATAATTATTAAAATAAATTAAAATGTGTTTTTTATATATAGTTTATTTTTAAAGAAATACAGGCCTCCCGCTTGTCATAAAATGACCCAGATTGTCCTAAAATCGTCATAAAATTAAATCACTGTCATAAAAGTCATAATATATCATAAAATAATCATATTGTTTACTTTCGAGGGACCTGGGAGAGATTGTTTTTTATAATTTCTGACGTTTTTTGATTGTTTATAAAAAGTCTCGCAAAATGTCGAAATTTGTTTTCATATGATAAAAATTTATTAAATAAGGAAAACAATCACGCAGTGTTGAACTGTTACAATCTGGTAGCGCAGTGCACTGTTCTAAAATTAGAATAGACTATCAAATTTGTAAAAATTTTCGCCTGTGGCTTTTACAATTTTTCTTTAAGACTGTAAAGACTTTTTAGTAAATAGCTAAACAATATTAAATTAAAAAATAAAAATAAAATTCGTTGATGAAGGGCAGACGACAATGCTTTTAATTGTCACTTTTTTTAAAATTCGAGTTTGAAAATGAAAACTTTTGGGTGGGAAGAAAAATTTAGTAAGCAAATTTTACTTTACACTCCCCCTCGACAAAACAAAAAGCGGGGTAATAGCCTCTGGTAAAGAGTTAAACAATATTAAATTAAAAAAAAAAACGTCAGAAGTTAATAAAATTCGTAAAACATTCGCCTGCGGCGCTAATTTAGTTAATAAAGGGCTGACGACCATGTTTTTAGTCGTCACTTTTTTTAAACTCAAGTTTTAAACATTTAAGCTTGTAATTTGTAAAAATTTTCGCCTAGTGTGTTAGAGCTTTCTTGCTTTTTTTATGAAATTTCAAATTGTAACACTTTTTTGCCCAAATATTGTCATAAAATTTGTCATAAAATGTCTAAAATTGTCAAAAAATCATAAAAAAAATTGGTGGGACCCCTGGAAATAGCTTAATCGAGTTTTTATTAATAACTAAGGGCGTTAGAACGATAAATTTTAGTTGCAGATCCAGCTTTTCTAGAAAAAAAAAATAATAAATAGGAGATGGGTAATACCCATTGGGTATACTAAAATAAATATACAACATGTAGTGTAAAAAATATTTTTGTTTTGTTTTCAAACTAATAATATTTATTTCTAATACAGTTCATATAACAACAGAATATAGTCTATATATTATTACACAATATTTAAATATAACTTTTAATACTATCTACTATAATTTCGTTATATTTTTAATACTGAATGTTATTTGTTAATACATATTTTTTATTTATATCGCCACAATTGGTATTTAATACTTTACTTGTGATATTAAATACTGGAATGGGTGTATTGTATACAAAATGTTGTCATACTAACATAGAGACCGTGCTGGTACATTTGGATGCCCACGCAACATGTGTTAATTGATACTGTTTACCGATTGTAAATTTTTCTGAATACTGTAACTTACTTTAAACTAGATCAGTAATACAAATTAACAACGACTCGAAGTATACCATAATATAAGTGTGATATGCTTTACCAAATGTTACGGTAATTTTTACTATAACATGCTAGTATTAATAAACACATGTTGCGTGGGGATCCAAATGTCCCAGCACGGTCTCTATGTTAGTATGAAAACATTTTGTGTACAATACACACATTGCAGTATTTAATATCACAAGTAAAGTATTAAATACCAATGGTGGTGATATAAATATCAAATATGTATTTACAAATAAAATTTAGTACTAAAATTACAATGACATTTGCTGAGTGTAGAATAAAATAGAACGATATTTTATGATATTTTACTTTAATTTAAAACTTATTTAACTTATTTTTTGGTTTGATAAAAATAAAATATAATGATATGTTGTTTCAAGATACAGTACAGTTTTTTTTCAGATTTAGTGCACTTTATCACAAAATTACCATTTTATTTTCGCACAACTTTTATTGAAACTAAATCTCACTTGCAAGCTTGTTTAAAAACGAATTCACTAAGGTTCACGAGTTGTTTGAAAAAAAATATTGTTTATAATAAAAAATAATGGCCCTATGCCAAATTTATTTTTTGCTACTTTTTATTCTTTAGTAAACGCACGGACGCGCTGTTATTTTTCGTCTTTATGATACCATTTTTTTCTAATAATTCGTTAACGTCATTCATAAGGATAATTTTTATAAAAAAAAGTCTTTTGGCCTCTTACTGAGAAAAGCGATTTTTATATCTTTTAACTTTTTTAACTTTAACTTTTAACTTTTTTCGTAAATTTTACGTTTTTAAAGATTCCCCTACAACAACGAAAATGGATAAAGAATAGTTTTTAAACAAGCAGGACGAAAAAAAGTGTTAATTTTGTGGTATAGTGCACTCAATCTGAGGCCGCACTTTTCCAAAAACTAAATGTTCAAAGGACGGACCAAAAATAAAAATAAATACATACACTTAAAAAAATACATTAAAATAAATAATCAAAACCTGATTTGTTCCATTTCCAGCCCTATTTAGAAATAATCAGGTTCTTTTATTGAAAAACATTTTAAATTTCTAGCCTAAAAAGATAAAAATAATATTTTATTACTTAAATATTACATTAAAATTTGTTAAAAAAAACTAATACAAAGAAACAATTATTTTTGTTTCGTTGCATAAATTTTTTTTTCTTCAGTATATTATAGTTGGAATTATTTTTCTATTCTATTTCTTTTTGACTAGATTCGACGATTTTTTTAAAACCTGAAACAAAAAAAAATATTAAAACCGTGAAGATATAAAATGTATTCCCTGGTAGAAAAGTACAAAAGTACATAAATCTAACTTAACATTAGATTAGTGACATTTTTATGATTAGTCTCAAACGTTATACAAAAACGTTATAAAATATATAAATCTAACCTTAAAAACTAACGTTTGACAAAAACATTGTAAAATATATAAATCTAACTTTAAAACCTAACGTTTGACAAAAACGTTATAAAATACATAAATCTAACCTTAGTTTCCTAACTAAATTCTAACCTTTTTCTAACCTTTTTCTAACCTTATTCTAACTTTAAATATTTTTTAAATTTCCATTATTAATACGTATAATATAGTAGAAAATACTCATTTCAGACAGCTATGTGCCTAGGTTTGATATTTATTATTTCTATAATAAGTTTAAAAAAATATCCCCCAAAAGTCAAAATTATAGTAAGTCTGGCAACGCTGTACTAGAATTGAAAAAATATTTTAAGATTATGAATGTATAAATAAATATTAACTAACTAAATATAAAGTTTTTCTGAGAGGTAAACGTATTTATCGAAGTATAACAGCATATTACACGAAAAATATTTAGGGCCACCTAAAAAGATAGCCATTTTATAAATAAATGTAACGAAATTATGTTTAAAAATATTATGATTGCTAAAATATATTAAGATTTATTTATATGAATAAATTTGTCTCCAGCTGCCATTTTATGATGCAGGTAGAAATTTCCTACTTGGCCACGCCCCCTCCGAAAGTTAGAAATTAAACGTACTTCTAACGTTAGATTAAAGTTTGTAACTAACGTTTGATTCTAACGTTAAAAAGCGGGACATTTGCACATATTTTATAACGTACTTTTATACAGTTTTCTAACGTTAGAAAAACGTTATTCTAACGTTAAATTTCTACTAGGGATGTATTGATACTATCATATTATGATCGTCACGACTGTAGGCCCCCTTATTTTTTTGCTAAAAAAAATTCTGTAGGCACGGGTGAAGCTTCTTTTCAGAGGCGAGAAGTGCATTTTTTACCTTGGAAGTGCTTGAAAAAACTTGGAACTACATAAACAAAGTTGAAAAAAATTTGCAAGTACTTCCAAAAAGTGGAAGCAGGTGTACATTTTTCGTAAATCCCCCCTCGCCAATATGTAAAAATTGTGCTTCCGCTTTTGTAAAAGTACGCTAAGCGTTTGGGTTTGGGTACTTACTTAAAATTCTAGACATTTAGTTTTCATTAATTTGATTATCCTGCCTATCACCCAAAGTTTGGAATTCATCTTCATTCTGATCCGTCAACAACAACATCAACTGATTCATATCCAAATCTTGCCCCAAACGAACCAATTCATCGTTGGTGTAATAACTCGATCCTGAAACGTCATTTGCCATCTTTTTGCCCCTAACGCCAACAAATTTCCCTCGGAATTCATATGGGTACTTTTTTCCTCTCATTCCGAAAAATCCAAGGTTATTTCTTTGTAGTTTTTTGCCCCGCATTCCTATAAAACCAGATGGTGCTCGTTTTTCTTCAAATAAAATATTTTCGTCTACGTCCTTTTTGCCTCTCATTCCGAAGAAACCCATAGATGGGACTCTTTTTTCGCTAAAATAGTCGCTGTATGGTTGGTAATTCTGTTCTTTTTTGCCCCGCATTCCGAAGAACCCAGTTGGAACTCGTTTATTTGCATCTGAAAAAAAAAACTATTATTTAAAATAACCCTTTATGGAACAAAACTAATATTTTTTTTTGGTTAAGTTGAATCAACAAATTTTTGTCAAGTTTACTCGATCGGTTATTGCTTTATCTAAAGTTTATTTTTTAAGGTATAGTTTTTTTAAACCTTCCCGCTTGTAAACAATCTCGAAATTACCATAGCAACGTAAGATACGCATGCGTCGTAAGCGAAATGACTAGGCCCAATTTACACAACCGTAAAACGTTGACCTGCCATTAACGAGAACAATACAATGGTTTATTCCTCTAAATTATTGGAATAAAAGCGATTTTATAGCAAATTTTGTTTCTACAGGAATACAAAAGTGTTTTTAGCAACAGCTTTATCAGTTCTCTTTTTTACATCAAAACATCATAAAAACAAAGTAAGTAAACAAAAATTATAAATTTTGGTTATGTTGACATTCTAAACAAGCCACATGCTTCAGTGTAAATTGGACTTTGTGGAGTATTTAGCGGCAAATTTAAAATAAGTATACCTTAAAAAAATAAATTTTAGTTTGTGTCTTATTGTGTTTAGGTGGTTGGTCGGTTTGGGCGTTTTTAAAAAATCGATTTTCGGTTCTTTATAATAATAATAATGTATTCATCCAAAAGATCTTTTTACAGATATAGGATATGTCAAAAAAATAACAGCTAATTTAAATATATTTTGTAAAATTAAATGCTAAATTAAATCAACCGCGTAAAAGGCTTCAGATATCAATATGGTTTTAACTTTTCCAACAAACTTTAAATATGACAGATTTCTAATAGTAAGTGGCAGTTTATTGTATAATTGTGCTCCGAGGTAAAAAATGCTATTTTCATATAGTCTAAAACGGTGAATAGGATATTCCAGTGTATTACCACCATGTCTAGTTTCATAGTCATGATTTTCGTTTAGGAGAATAAATTGGTCTAAGTTAATAATTTATTAAGTCAGTTAATAATAACACTTTTACTTGGGATATATTATGTGTTTTATTAATTATTTAATTAATTAAAATGGTAAAGAATATAGGTACTATTGTTATATTTAACCCCCCTAAAACCACGCTCGAGCTGGAAAAACCCACTGTCAAGCTGGGAAATAGGAAAATTAATTTTCCTAAATATTTCCCACTTAATTGAGTGACAGAGATGGGAAATCGGTAAAATAGTTGGGAAAATTGATTGGCAGAGTTAAGAAATTGATTGAGGCGAAGACCTTTTTTTAATTTTTTTGGTCAGTAAATTTATGAGTTTGCCAGAGTAGAGCGGCACAGTCGGAAAGATTGTTAGATGCGAGCATCTTTTTTGTTTTTTTTTAATAATGGAAATTATCTGTCTCTCACCCAAAATAATGACTCGGATACCCCTATACGTATACCCCACATGGCGACGTCTCTGCTTATATATCGTCGGCTTACAAGTAAAGAGCACTAAGTCCAAAAACATGGTTTTGAGATATTGACAAATTTAACTTTCACTGTTGTTTTTTAATTTTTGTAATAATTGGTACAAAAATGCACGTTTCCCCAAACAAACACTCAGTCGCTTAGTGCAGAAACATTTGAAATAATCTACAAGTAAAATGCACTAAGTGCACTAAGTGACTTGGTGTCTATTGCCAGATAAAATTTTATTCAAAATCAAACTGGTGCGTTTTGTATAGTGGGTAACTGTCTTGGCAGTCCACCTAGAAGTTAGTTCGGTTTACCTGTACATAGATCATCAAAAATTAATTACAGTACCCTAAAAATCCCATTTTTGCAAAAAAGTGACTTAGTGCCTTTTACTTGTAAGCCGACGATATATTATAATATACTATTGTAACAATTACGATGCAATGTTAACTAATGCAATCCTAACAGGATTCCACTTAAATGATTAATTTAAATTCACACTTGCTTTCATTTATGTATGTGAAAATAACTCAACACTTTAGTAAAAGATGATTAATTGTAGATAAAAAGGATATATCCTTTTTAAAAGAGGAGTAATGTGTATATTTAAAATAAAATTAAAAGCTTTTAAATAAATTAAGGTATTTTATACCGTATTAAGCGAGATATCACAAAAAATTACGTTATTTTGTGATGTACCTCGCTCCAAATTCTACAGACGAAGACATTCCCAAGCGAGAACTTTAGATAAAGAAAAAATATAATCCAAATCTTAAGTCTCTAGCTCAATGCGCTCTCGAGTAGTTACATATTTTATTAACTAATGTTTGAGTTTATTGGAGCACGTCAGATAAAAAGAGAGACTTTCGTGAGTCGTGAGGAAAAAGGAGACTAAAATATTGTAAGGACAAAAACGAGACAAAGACTCTATTATAACGACAAACAATTTCTCCACGGGAGCAAAATTTTGAGAAAATGTTTTTCCTCTCGAGATTATTTGTCACACTTATGCTCTTAAAAAATTGTAGTCTCTTTTTTCCTCACGACTCGCGGGAGCATTTCTTTTGTTCTGACGTGCTCAATTATCTCTTTAACTGTTGCTTACCATATCCTACAATTTCCAAGTCCTTCTTGCCTCTCATACCCATAAACCCAAAGGGTACCCTTTTATAAACAACCTCTGGATATTCATATCCTTGCCATAAATCGTACGGTTTTTTACCCCGCATACCCATGAATCCAGTTGGTGCTCTTTTGTCCATGAACCGGGAATCATTTTCGACGGTTTCTGGGGATTCGGGTGCCATTTTTGAAATTTGTGAGTTGTCCACGGATTTTTTGCCCCGGACACCTGTGAACCCCAAGGGGGCCCTTTTGTGGTGATCATCTGCGTAGACGGCGGAGTGTATACTGAGCAGGAGAACCAGGAGTGGTACTGTTGTTTTTGAGTGCATTATATCTGAAACCAAGGGATAAGGAATATTTTAAAATTTGACATTTTTTTGAAAATTTTTGGTTATGAAAAAAATGACTTTTCTCGGATACGTAGAAAGAAAGATTACTTTACAAAGTCATCTTGGTAGAAAAGCATTATTGCTTTTTGTTTTCTTATTAATAAAATATAAAAATAGAGCCATTCAAGTATTACGTAACACACTTTTTGGTCAATTTTGACCCCCTCTGATTCCCTGGCGAAACGCCGCAAAATTCGGTTTTAACAGGTTTATGATCAAATTTTGCCACTGTGCGTGTGGTTTTGACAAATTAAGGATCAGAGAGGTTTTTTATTGTAAAATTTGTTTAAATCGCTAAGAAAAAAAACTTGTGATAACAGTCTGGTTAAGAGTATCGACAATTTTATGATATTTCTTTTGACATGTGCAACGTTAACACCCCCCCCCCCCAAGACTCTCCACCACTGGAAATAAAAAAAATATGTAATTTTTTTATAAAGCATACAGAGCGATTATAAAGTGTCGAACAGTTTGAAAAGAAAATACTCTTCGTTTGAAGCCACGCCTCTGTTAGAGTTGTGCGCGACAAGCCCATGTGATTGCTACGTACAACAGCTCGGTGGCCAGTAAAACGCACACAGCTTTTTTGCATTTTACTCATCGCTAATGCCAGTTTTGCATTAAAAAGTGTTCGGCACTTTATAATCGAACGGTATATGTAGTAGTATTACATATATAAATTTTTGGCTGTATCTGTATTATTTATATAAAATTATTAATGAAATGTATCGGAAAACACGAAAAAAGTTCCACATTTGGAAGTTGAGGCCCTGTAAAGAATTAACCAGGGTAGATATTTAAAATCTGCAAGTAATGGCAGTCAGTCAGTCAGTTTTGTCTAAAGATGTTTATATTAAAACAAAACATTGAAAAGCTTACATACTGACCTAAATTCTCGTAAAGTACGACTGGTCGAGTCGTTAAAGCTAAAACTAAATTTAACATAAGCTGCAAAGCATATTAAAATGTTAAGATCCGAATTATGAAAAGGTTATGGGCCCTTAAATTTATGTCGTATTAAAATTAAAATTTAATTTTTCTCTTTTAAAAGCATACATTAGACTTGTATATTGAACTTTTAAATGTGTTAACTAAAGCAGCAACATTAAACCCTGTTTTCCTGCAATTCTTTAACCCTAATGGCCCATGAGAGTTTCTATTCTGGCAGACCACACTATGTAGGGATTTAAGTGCCTTTGTCAAAGGAAAAATGCATTCCAAAAGTCTTCAAAACAATGACTATAATTATTAATTTTTATAATTATTAAGTAATATTTGTATTTTGACTACGTTTTGAATAAAATGTATCAACTATTTATACGTAATTTTAGAATTCCTTTTGGGCTAAAAACAGTGCTTGCTATAGTAATATTTACTTCTTTATTTTTACATTTATATCGATGGCCTAGCATACAAATGTGCTAAGTATCGGATGCCTAGCGTACAAATATGCACCGGTTAACGGTTACGCTAGAATTTATGTTTTAGCCAAAATTATATAAAAGTTTATGAATCATATCTAAAACCATACATAATCTACATTAGATATATACCTAAAGTAGGCTTTAGCCTACCTAAATAACATCAGCCATGTTACAGCTTTATTGACACCAACAATAATTGATACTTTTTCTTGCATTCTTTTCGAAGAAATTTTTATATTACGGTTTACCATCTTGTTCTTTAGATTTATATCTAACGACGAAATAGATAGTGTAGCAACATTTATTAAACCTTAAAAGAGACATAGCCAGTTTTAACACGCAATTTTATGTCTTAAATATTAAACATTTTATTTTAAATGTCAGCCATTTGGCTTCTTACTGTTCCGTTTTATTTTGCCAATTGCAGTAAAGTTAAGTTCATAGGAAGTATTCAGGTATTAACGATATAAAGTTCAGTGTAGCTAGTCTAGACATTAATTATTAATTTTCCACAGATAGATTTCATTAGGAATTTTCTCATACATGAAAAGTTTAGTGTGTTTGACACTAAGACAAGTCTTTTTTGACTGGTTAATCACTTTATGCTTAATGTCAATTAGTTTAAAAAAAAGGAGAGTAGAGGAAAATAATAATAGATAAAAAATATGCCATAGTATAGAAGTGTGGATATTATACCCATACCCAAGACGTCACGAGCGAAAGTGCATTACTGAGATTTTACTTTCCTCTAGGAGTCTTGCATTAGTAAAAAATACACTGCCCAGTAAAAAAGCTTTCCCATTTTCGCCTGCGCTTGGTTTGGACTTTTTATTATCGGATTTACTTTCAGCAACCTTAAAAACCCCAATATACCAATTTTAAAGAAAACTACCCAGCCTCATAGGGGTTGGATTTAGAAAAACATATTTTTGAAAAAACACTAATTGGACAGAGGGAAAAGTACACTATTGTTGGTAAAGTTTGACTATGGCTACGGGAAATATGTTTGGAATGTGTGTGCAAGTGGGAGGCCCGATGTAGGCACGCACGCCTTATAACGCTCTTGACGGAGAGAAGAGAGCGCGAATGATTCCTCCCCCATACGTCGGAGACTTTCATGCGGAGAATTATAGCAGTATTTAATATTTAAGTAATAAATATATTTCTTTTTTTGCTCTCTTTTCTTTCTTTCAAATAATAATAAATATATCTAAATAAATCAGCACCAATATGTTTTACAACGACAAATCTTAAAATCCTTTTTTTTTTGCGGTTAAATTGGACAAAATTAATTGGTTTCTGTCAAAAAGGATAAACACGTAACACCAATGATCACAAATTAATCATCGGGATGCTATTGTTGGTAATCTCTTAATTGAAGTATTTAACAAAATAGGCAGCTAAAAACAGCATTCATTTGTCATTTTTCACACGCTTTATTAGGATCTTCACTGCCATTAAAGCAGAAGAACAAATTATAAAATTTTTGAGCACGCACTCAAAAAAGAAGTCTATTTGGCAAAAGGCAAATAAATATTTATAGTAGAGGAAAGTCGCCTAATTTCGGATACCATTTACAATGTATTCAATATTTAATACTCGGTATTACTTTTTATATTTTTTTTATATAACCAGATACAACTTATTATAGCGAACCATGATTTATTATAAAAGCAATTTTATTACAGTTTATTTTTTCCAAAAAACACGGTTAAAAAAAATCAGCGCATTTTTGTGCATTTGAAAAAGGGCTCCTAATTTCGGACATATCCGAAAAAAAAATTTCAAGAGTAGATCTGGATCCCATTGCTTATGTTTCTTGTTATTCCTTCACATTTAAGACGTAATTTAATCATTAAGCGATTTTCTACGAAATACTATAGGAACTATAATTTTAGATTCCCAATTTCGAATATCTTAGTATCTTAGGTAATTTTCGGTTTTTCAAAATTGTTTATCTTAGTTTGTTGTATCATTTTAAAGATAATAATTAATGGTTGGTTATCCTGAATAATAATTACCTTGCGGATATCCGAAATTGGGAATCAAATGCACAAAAATGGTCTATCCGAAATTAGGCAACTTTCTGCTTTTTAGATTAGAAATTTGTAGAATGTTTACGTTTTCAAATTGCTTAATTATGAATAGTGGATCAACTTAACTAACATCATAACTTACCCAAGACAGAATCACGAACTTTTATAACGATTATTTATAAAATAAACAAGCATAATAATGCAACTGAGCACAAAACTGCCATTTGCAATATAAACAATTTGTGCTGCCATTTAAAGGGGAGAAGCTCTACCGTTATCATATTACAGGACGAATTTAGTTTGACTTTTGGCTTCACATAAAAGTAGGTTTCTGTTTACCTTTGCAGACAGTATCTTAAATACACTACTATCCGAAATTTGGAAACCATCCGAAATTAGGCTCATTTCCTCTACAAGGGCAAAAAGTTAAGTTTTTCAATTGAGTAGATTTTTAAAAGCCGATGGCCGGCCGATCGGGCCGGCCCGAGGGTAATAAACCGACGAAATCGAAATTTAAATTTTTGCCCGTGTATTATACAATATTTTTTATTCGATTATAATTATAATAAATAATTAAAATATACTTAATTTTAAACTGCAAAAGTATTTCTTTTTAGTGTCTTATTACTTATCTAGTTATTCATGACAAATTGCTATCCATCCAATCAAATCGCTAAAAAACAATTGAATCGTTTCTTTTGCGTGCGGTTTCATTTTCAAATTAAAAAAGCTATAGCTTGATGATTAATTTCTGTTAAAATGTGTCTGTTATGAAAATAGTAATACTTCTGAACAGTTCTATGAATATTATAAATATTGAAATTGATTTTACAATTGAAATTTTGTGTTTTTTAATTTATTTTAGTGGATGAATACAGATTAACATATATTTTGAGGTAATGTTATAGAAGAAATTTTTATTTTGTATGAAATGATTATAATAACTGTATCTGGTCAAAAAAAACATAAATATTACAGTAAAGGTAAAGCATCTTCTTTTAAAAAGCTTAAAAATAACAAGTTTTAGTTAGCTGGCAAAAAAAACTTTTTGGCCCTAGGGCCACAAAGTTCAACTTTTCGCCCGTAAAACATAACAAAAAGTGTCTCTTTTAGAATCAATTGAATAAAAATTATTTTTTTGCCACTTTTGCTGGTGGGGAAAATGCAATTAATTTTAGTTCTTGCAGCGGGTACTGGTAGAGGCCACTGGTCCGCTTCACGCTTTACCCGAAGTTTGCTACAGGCCCTAGGCTGGCAACATTATTTATAATTATTTTTTTTATACTTATGTTCGTGAAACGGTAGGCACTTGTATTAGTTTATTAGACAGACTCGTTTATCATTGCCTAGCATAGGGCCGTCATTAAAAAGTAGTTGGAAGAGCCCGCATAAAAAAATAAAGGGGCCTTATTGATTTTATAACAAGGGCCCGGGCGGACCCACATAAAAAATATTATTTTGAGTGGCCAGGATTGTCCTTCGCTTCCTTACTACTACATCACCCCCTAACTCCCAAACCACAACCTCGAAATCTTTAACGGCCTTCATTATTTTTGTGTACTTTCTCTTATAAGGTATACTACTATATATATACTATTTATTTAAAAAATACTCTAGTATTTCTTTTCTGGACTATAGGTAATTCTGTAAAGACTGATTGGACATTATTAGCTCTAATAATTGTAGACTAATTATGTAGTGGGAGTTTAATGATACGATTCTCAACTGTAACGCTAGAGGATTAATTTTCATTCGACACAAAACATTATACTGATTTTGCTTTCCCATTTTTAAAATATTCAAAATTTCGGAAAGCCTTGCATTCGTGCAAAATTTTTTTTGCGTATTATTGCGTTTTATGACGTTTTATGTTGATCTAAATCAATTTCAAGCAAAAAAAATTGTCGGTTGATCGGTCGGTCGGTCAGCCGATCGGTCTGTTCGGGAAATCTTGTGGGCACGATAACTTATAAACGGTTTAAGCTAAAGACTTAAAATTTGACATACAGGTTACCAAAAGTTATCGCTCGGGATTGTTTTCGATGAACATTGGGGAAAATACATTTTTTTCATCAAATATTTAAAAATTGTCTTTTTAATGTTGCTGAAATTGAATCTGATAAAAATTTCAACTTTTCGCTCTTAAAACATGAACAATAAGTGTCGCTTTTAGAATCAATCGAATAAAAAATCCTTTAATTATAAAACCGTAAACTTTTTTATGATAATGTATTAAGACAACCTGATGGTTTTGAAATATGGACTATGGATGAAGTACGTGACTTTTATTTTTAGAAATCTAATTAAATTATGGTTTTATAATAACAAATATCTGAAATTATAATTTTTGTTATTGTGTTAAAATGTTATGTACATCAAAACAGATTATGAGATCTGTTGTTTTTCTCAATATTTATTGTAATACGCAAATACATTTATAAAATTTAAACTGTTTGTAAAATTTAAATTTATAATAATATTTTGTATAATAATATATTAAAAAATTAGTTCTTGTATTTTCTATGTTTAAAAACTAAATTTCAATAACAGAAAAAAAATGAGTAGGTATCTAATACAAGGGTTGAGTATTATCTGGAGGTTTTTTTAAATTAAGGGCCCCAAATAAATAAAATGTAATAAAAATAATAAAATTTAATAATTAAACACTTTACAATTTAATTGTTTAAAATTAAAATAGTATTTAACAGTAATATAGAGTTATTGGTATCCTAGTGATATATATGTAAGCAGTATTTTTAATAAATTAAATAAATAAATAAATACGTTGAGCCCCGGTATGTTAAACTTTTTCGCGACTTTTGGGCCCGCAATTTTTCTTATTGCATATATCTTAAAATCTATTCTAAAAATTATCTCATTTTTTATATTTTCTTACGTTTAATTTGTTCCTCGCGGGCGAGACGGTCCGGTTTTTGTTATACAACTGTTTATTACAGTATAGTCGCTCTAACCAAAATTAATTCTTTTTTTAGAACCCTTTAGAATCTCTAGTTTATAAAAAAATATGTTTAAGTCAAAAAAAAACAAAAAAAAAATGAAAAATCCTTTATCAGTGATAGCGCCTTCACCATAATTGTAAATATAAACAAGAATAGCACTTTAACAGTAAAATGCTTTTTACTATTCACGACCAGCTTATATTTATATATTCTGCAAAACTAGTTGACATGGTTTTTCTAGATTTATACAGGGTTATTCAGAAATAAGTTCGAGAAATTTAATTTCTTCCAGAGTCTTTTTTGCTTAAAATGGGCCTATTTTTGCTAAAAATGGGCCTTTTTGTGAAACTCGATACACATGAAAAATTGCTTGATAAACGCCATGACTGGCTCTAAAATAGGTCATGAAAAAACATGCTTATTCCAGTGGTACGTATATCACATTCGAAAACAAATAGAAAAGGTCGCAACATAATTAAATTGTCTAATTGCTTGCACCGTAATAGAATTGTCAATTTCTCAACTAACAAGATTCTCACTGCACCTAATTAAACCTCTAGATTGGCATTTTCCTGTCCCAAAAGCAACAATATCAAAACAGTTACATTATATAGGTGTATTGCATACAGTGCGATTCAAAAGTCACCTCTCTTAACTTTTAAATACGTTGAGATGTCGACTTCATATTTGGAACATACAATTTGATAATAACATTATCATGTTTTTTTCAAAAAAACTAAATTTTCAGCACATTTTTGGCACGAAAACTTTATTTTCACTGCAAGATACATTTTTTAATTTTAAGTTAAATTTGCCGACTTAGGTCCATCCTTGGTTGTTTTTGGATTATGTAATAATGTGATTTTTGCATAGATGTAAAATTAAAACAAGAATTGTCTTTTGAATCTCACTGTAGGATAAAAGGCCAAGTTCTGAGTAACAACGTTATATTAAATAAAAACCGGAATTTTCTTTTATATTAAAAATCATTGAGTTAAAGAAATTAAAATGTTAGCCTGTAAAAACTGACGTGGAATGACCCTTGAGTAAATTCTCAACACAACTTTAACTGTTAAGCTATTTAACTTTAAACTTTTTTTACATCTACGATGTGCAGTTTAATGCTAGAAGGTGTCACTTGTAAGTTTTATTTATTTACCTAGAAAGTAAGGCATTTGATGTTAACCTAATTTGTAAGATTTAAATTAAATTTTCAACTAAATTGAATAAGTTCTTAACGCTTTAAATAGGTAAATTCTACGAATTCTCTAGTATTTTCCATTTAAGTTTAAGTACCTACTTATTCATAAATCAATAAGAAAAAGGCCAGTCATATTATTTGAATACAATTTTTAATTTATTCTAGGACCCCGCAAATCGAAACTCGTCATAGCGTTCAGTAGTGATTTGACAGCTTTCGATGAGTTTCGATGAGTTTGCTGTTTCCATTGAACGCACCCAATTACTCTTTTATTATTAACCAAATTTTATTATCGTAACTATAACATACTAGTATGAAGAATAGCATACACACATTTTATTACTTAACTACAACAAACAATGACGTCACACTAACTATTCGTAGTAACCACGTACCCTAGGTGGTTTGCTCACATAGTAAGTATTTTTATCCTTTTCTATTATATTTCTGTTCACTTCAAATCATATTTTTTTGAACAAGAAGAGGAAAAAATAGGTTAGGTATATTTTTTTTGGGTAAGCCAGACGTTAAAAATATTTGTAAGATAGTTTTGCCAGGAACTTTTTTGTACAAGAAGGGATTAAACTGAAATAATTTTAATTAATCGTCACATATAATTCGTGGATAATGTAGGTACCTATAATAAAAGAGTTAAATAAAAGTAAATTTATAAGCTTTATGCAAAAATGTTCTTGCATAGTTTGGACAAGCCTAATTTTTCCCTTGTAGACCTCATTTTTCGTTCTCATTTCAAATATCGCAAAATAAACAACTCAATCAACTTTTTAACCTCGAAAAAGATTTTACTTTTACTTTACCAACTAACTATGACGTCATTTAAACAACACTCTTCAAGCCTTACTAGTATCTTATAGTTAAGATAATAAAATTTGGTTATTGTTTGTAGTACAAAAATATTTTAAATCAAATCAAATTTAGTTTTATTCTCGTTAAAAAATTGCATGTTGAAAATACTTATAATCCCATATGTTCGTGTAAGTTTTTATGTTTAATTAATGACAGGAAAAATGAGTTAAACAGAATTTTATTAAAATGAAACATGAAATGTGTTATTGCTTGATATTATCACACTTTTTTCAGATTTATAATATAAACAATTCAATTTATTGCTAAAAAGCGGAGTTTTACCACGGTTAATTTTTTTCTCTGTAGATCTACATATTTTGTTTTTGTTTAACTCAAAATGTAACCAAGTCGAGAAGATATCGGGCTTCATAACGTATATATTTTTTTGTTGAGATTTTGATGGTTTTAGGTTTGGTTAATTATTTAAGAATTTAACCAGTGAAATAAAATGTGTCAAATATTTCTGACATTTCATTGGTCAAAATTTTAGCGTTAATGACTGAGGAAACCATCCATCACTGATGTCCTTAATGTTCTTTGTTACAAGTAAAAAGATTCACCGTCTCAAAACTAATCTAATATGTATTGATATAATGTACTAGTGTTGCCGCCTAAAGCGATAGTTATCGCCAATAAATACCTCTCGTATCGCAACTACGATGCGATAGTTCAAAAATTATCGTCTCGCACAAACGATAACGAGAGGCCTCTCGTTATCGCCTACCTCTCGCGATAACGATACTTACCGTTCCAGAGTAAAAGTTGAATATTTCAGCCATCTAATATTAGTTAAAGGAATTTGACACAAACGTCATTATTTAATTTTTGAATTTAATAATGCAAATATATTCTTTAATAGGCATTATGCATCATACATTAGCACATAATAAAAGGCTTTTGTCTTTTAAAATCATATCCAAGGCAGGAACCTCTTCAACATTGTCCTATTTTTATAGCAGATACAAAAACATGAACTCCAGGCAGATGCACTAAGTACCTAACTAGGACTATAGTAAGTACGGTAGTATTTGACTAATACGAGGGGTAATTTAAAAGAAGGCAAAAATTCCAGATCTGGTGTTTGTAGGATTTGAGTGCTAAACATCAATTTTAACAGTGTTTATATATTTTGCTTTCCCATGTTTACTTTCTCATAAAGAAAAAGGAAAAAAATTATATAAAATTACATCTGCATCCCAAATTTTAAATATCTAGCTCAAAGCTTTCTTAAGTCTTAAGACAGACCGACAAACATATTTTTTTGATTATTTTGATTTTTCTCCACCTTTCAGGAAAACATAAGATGATTTAGGCAAAAAAAATGTTTAATTTGTTTTCTATGCCAATACTTTCTTTATGAGAAAGTAAACATGGGAAAGCAAAATATATAAACAATGTTAAAATTGATGTTTAACACTCAAATCCTACCAACACCAGATCTGTAATTTTTGCCTTCTTTTAGATTACCCCTCGTATTAGTCAAATACTACCGAACTTACTATAGTCCTAGTTAGGTACTTAGTGCATCTGCCTGGAGTTCATGTTTTTGTATCTGCTATAAAAATAGGACAATGTTGAAGAGGTTCCTGCCTTGGATACGATTTTAAAAGATAAAAGCCTTTTATTATGTGCTAATGTATGATGCATAATGCCTATTAAAGAATATATTTGCATTTTAAAAATCATTAAATTCAAAAATTAAATAACGTTTGTGTCAAATATTTTTATCTGATTTTAGGTGGCTTCAACATTCGACTGTCTCTGACTGTACGATAGTTATCGCTCTCGCGTCGGTCTCGTTACGGGCGAGAGGCCTCTCGTTATCGTTACAATGATACGATATTTTTTCACCTCTCGCTATCGTTCTGTCCAACGATAACGAGACGATAGCGAGACGATAGGCCTTAGGCGGCAACACTATAATGTACAGTGTACTTTATACACTTTAGTTTAAAAAGAGATATCGTGATGTATTAATGATCATCATCATCAAACTTAAAGTATGAGACATCGAAAAACTCTAGTATTTTTTGAATCGTGTTTCACAAAAATGACTTAAAGTGTATAAAATTGCATGTATTTTTCTTAGTGTATACTTTCTCTGCGTTAAGTATGGTAACAAAAAATAACATGAAATAAATTGAAATAAAACACGTACGATTTAGTATACAGTGAAAACAGAAATTGAGGGTTTTAAACCTTGATATAAAAAGTCCAAACCCTGGTATTTCTAAGAAAACCGTTTACACGGTATAATAAGGGCTTTGACTAGAGTCGACTAACGAAAATGCTGATATAGGTGCTCATCTAATCCTCTTCAACAAGTGAATTTTCATACATATACAACATAAATGTTTGTATTAAAATTAATTTGAATTTATTTTTCGTTTATATGAGAAATATATAAAAATATAGGCAGTTTTATAGTAGGTACGTATTAGTATTTATTATTTTTTTGCAAGCTCATGAATATGTAATAAGCACTAAAAAGTAGTAGTAGTAGTATATTGTTTTACTAAGAGTCCGGAAACTACGGACGAGTAAAAAAAGCACTTTTCCTCTGAGTGAAACATACTATTTTTTCTTCAAGCATGCTATATATTTTTTTGAAATATTAATTTTTGAATTAAATTTATTCAGTAATAAAGTATGTTTTTTTTTATTAAAATAGGCCAATAAAACCCTTTCAAAATAAACTTAAACGTTCCTTAGCTCATTTTAAATTTCTTTTCGTGGGCTAAATCGTACACTTTTCGCGATTTCGATGGTAACTAATGTTGCAATTTCGGAGAGATTTGTAGGTGTATAAACTATATATTCTTCTTCAATCATTTTTAATCAATTTCACACAAGGTTTTTGCACAGAATCTCGAGTCAACCACCTGTTTACATAATAAACAAACAAGTTTGAAGTATGGCTGTCATCAAAGTCAAAGAGTGCTGCCGCCAGTGGTGGTTTTGCTAACTTTTTTTTACGGCGTACAACAATGAACTCATTTTTTTACTGTAAAAAAATAGATCACTTCTAACTAGTGTGTTCAGTTATAAAATATGAACGTTTTAGTACGCTTGAAGAAAAAATACATTACAAAAATATTGATGCTTTAAGAAAATCTGGTTGTTAAATACTAAGTAGGTTGGTTTAAATCTTGCGCTACTTTACGGAAAGAAAATGTAGCATTTATACCAAAAACTAATGGTTTCTTTGGGCGAACTGCAACTACCAAAATTAATTTTATTTGCACTAAGAGAAAAAATGGCAAAGAAATCCATTTATTTAGCCTTAAATAGACCTCTTTTTCCAGTTTCCTATAGTACAGACCCAAATAAACGTTCAGTAACTCATTGGCGAGCGCTTGGTACAGGACGTAGATAATATCCATTCGGATATTAAATCGTCTAGGGAAACTGTGGATCTCTGCAGCATATCAAAGAGTAAGGTATTAGTACATGTTTTTTTGGAATGTTACTATAGAAGAGATTAATAAAAATGATGACTTTGCTTCGTCATCAATATGCTTATTATTAAATGGAGAGTGGGGTTCTTAAGGAGTAGGGATGGTATGGAGAAGGGTAACTGGCTCAACAATGGTGAACATTAGACTAGGGAACACAAAATGATTTTATTTCTATTTTTTATCTTTGGCTATAATAAAATAAAAAACTAAAAAAATACTAAAATTTTAAAGAGAAACTGATTATTTAAAAAATCATTAAAAATTTATCAATATTAAAACAATAAATAAAATAACAACCGCAGCCTTTATCTTTTTAATTAAAATAATGTACAAAACTATAAATTACGGTTTTATGCAATAAATATTTTACAATTAACAAAGCTTTTTTTATTTTACTTGATTGAATAAAATTTCTACCCAGTTAAAACCTCGATAGGACACACAATATTCAACATACAACACATACTATGTTGTTTTATTAACAAAAAAAACTTTAACTTAAAAACTTAAAGTCTTTAAGACTTTTTATTTTTTTTTTCAGACGGCCGGAATCATGGCGACCACCATTTTTTGATGTTTTTTTTTAAACAAATTTTTCTGGCCAAAAAATGGCACTTTGAAAATCAATTTTTTTTTTGTATTCTAAGGTAGAAATGCCCCTTAAGCGGTTTCCGCATTCAATCTGTAGTACACTTGGAAAGGAAATAAGTGGGACACCAGGGGCGGATTTATTTCACTTTAAGGGGGGGGGCATCCATAAGGAAAAAAATTGCGCTTTCGCCAAAAATATAATTTTGAAGGTATTTCTAAGCTAATAAATCTCGCTGGGGGGGGCATGGCCCCCATGCCCCCCCCTACATAAGCCCATGTGGGACATAAAAACTTAATTTTAAACACTGAAAAAAATAAAAATCGGCTTACAGGTTTCTTTTTGCGTCCCACTGATAGAAAAATCTAAAAATTGTACAACCAAACGTTGTTGTATCAACTTTTTGGTATATAATACGATTTTTACGATTACTCTAAAACATTATAACGTTATATTAATACACTATTAAAATTGTAGATTCATATTATTTGACAATACAACAACGTTGTTGTCACTATAATAGTTTTTTGAGGAAAGATGATTAATAAAGATGGCGACAATCAGCTGATTCTAATAAATGTTTTACCAAAATATTGAAAGTAGGCATTTTGGTATAAAAATTTTATGTGCATAAGTATACACTACGATAAGCATGTACATGTGATTGCATCGCAGTAGAGAGCCGCCGCCTACCAGGCTCTGCTAGCCAGTCGGGCGGACGGGTAAGGTGAATTACCTGCGTTTTGAGGCGAGGATCGTAACGTAGGAAGGAGCGGCGATCCGAACCTATGGATTTGCAAGTCACTCCTACCTCGCTCTTTGCCCGACAAAGTAAAACCTGATCGCTTAACAGTTTGTTGTCGTAAATAAAACAACTGCACTTGTTTGTAAATACCGAACACGTTTACTTTTTTGTTGTTGTATTCTATGCAATATATAGTGGTTGGCGCATATACAACTATTTATTGTTGTATACTAAAACCTAATTATGTTAGAATACGGGGTCCTATTTTTTTACAAAAATCAAGCCAAATGCGCTTACCTGACCACTTATGAAAATTGTACTCTTCATTTAGTGTGCCGATGGGAACATGATTTTCTGAAAAATCTCAAGGGGCTTTTCCAGAGATCGAGTGGAATTCCAATGCAGTGCTACCGGGCTATTATCCTTGATAAAACAAACGGGTTTATTAGGTTGTCATTTTTTATCAATATTTGGCTCCAATTTATACAAACCTTCTGATTTTCTCATATTTTATTAGATAAACTCAAGAATAATTTTGCTTTCTTATCAAAAAAGGTTTAAATATGGAGGTCATACTTAAGACATACGTAACGGACTTAGGAGCGAGAGGCAGTCCTTAGATTTATAATGCGTTACGAGAGAAAAGGGGGGGGGACTGATTTGGCGTTACTGTCAGGGCCGTAGCGAAGAAGATTAAGTGGAGGGAGAAGGTCGAAAATTACAACTTCTTTTAATTATTATAATATTTCTTGTTCTTTTTATATAAAATAATGAAAAAATCTTGCTGTTAAGAACACTATTAAGTTTTTTTATTAAAGTGTTCTTAACAGCAAGATTTTTTCATTACTTTTTTTAGTCTAAAATATAAATTTTTATACCCTCGACAAAAAAGTTGATGACTAAAAAAACGTATTTTACGCATTTATAGAGGAGGATAAGGCTTATTTTTACGAAGTGTTACAAGCAAGGGGTAACAATTGAGTTACTTATTTAAAGTTAAACCACATGGGAAAAATATGTATAAAAAAATACAGTTGTTTTTTATTGTTAATCTTTGCGTTTTATTTGCGAAATGTTTTTATGATTGTTCTTGGGAAAAACCAGTTGTGGAAACTAGAAACTACCATTTTTGACAAAAGTCATTATTGTAGGTACATAAAAAAATGTTTGTTAAAATATCTATAAATATTTTTTGCAAACATTTTCTATAAAATACGGTAAGGATCAGAAATCTCCCTAAATTCAACCGTCCTGGGTTTGTCTCCCAATGAAATATACATTTAAATTAAGGGTTTTTACTATTCTTCTTCTTCTCTTTATTTTTGGCCTTTGCTTTTGTCAATTAGCCAGCTCGCTACTCTCTTTTGTTAATTTTTTTTGCAGATGGTTTGTCTGGTTGCTACCATACCATCGCTTTCTTTCGGCCTGGTCTTCTGTAAGACTTCTTGTGGGACCTCCCAATTCTGTTTAAATGTGCGTAGGAATAAGTAAATTTCTTCTATCATAACCTCAAAGACATGTGGATAACCCTAATCCAGATTCAACCACTAAATTACATCACATATACATCCCTTTCTTTTGGCCTGGTCTTTTGTAAGACTTCTTCTTCTCTTCATTAATTATGACCCTTTGGTCATTTTTGGTCAGGTACAAGTGTTATCCTTGTTTTAAATAAATAAAATTTGTTCTATCATAATCTCAAAAACATGTGGATAACCTTAATCCAGATTCATCCACTAAATTACATCACATATACTAGCATTCCATTGTAGAATCAAAATCAATAGTTGTACCGATTGTAGATTTAATAATATTTTCTTAACAAACACATTTTTACATAAATTACTTGATACATTTGGCGCGAAAAACATACGCCATTTTTAAATGTCACCTTAGATGTATAACACTACCACCTTCGCGTCGCCCACGCGAGCGAATGGGTTTTTACTATCAATTACAAATAAACATCGGTTAGTTAGATTATTAACCGACAGATAGATAAACAGGACAATTTTTTTTATCTACGAAGTCTATTTTCATCAGGACATGAAGTTTATAAATCTCCTAGGATTATTTTACAAATCCTCTAGGATTAACGTTAATTTCTCACTTGTTGATATGTTGATCCTTTATAAAGCTATGTACATTAAACAAATTAAATCATTAAAGGTTATTTTACCCAAAAATTAACACGAAACTAAGATTTGAGAAATAAATTGTCAGATTTATTTGTAACATTTTATTTTATTTGTTAAATTCTTAGTTAGTTTAGTGTTAACTATTGGGTAAACCAGCCTTACACTGATAAAAAATATGTAAAAACTGTTGCCAACGTCAAGTTTTGTGAAGACTTTAAAAATTACATAATTTTTCATCTTAAAATACATAATATTATATTATTAATATTTTATGCAAAACTGAAAAATATATAGTATATTCAACTTCAAGGTTCAGTAGAGGTGAATAAAAGAATGGCGCGGGGTTTCATTGGTTAAAACACTTGAATGTTGCGAGAGTAGGGATTTAGAAAATTAAACAGGTCAGTACGTGAATAATAAGTAATACTTGAATGTTCCCTTACTGCATTTTGAAGTTGAATATACTATAGTAATAAGTTATGTAAAGATACATCATATATTATGTAATTAAATTTAAAAAATACAGCAATAAGTTTTGTGAAATTTTAAATAACTTAAAATGGGAATTGTGTGATTTCTCTCTGTGTGAATTGTGCATGAAAAAAGTATATGCTATATGCATAAATAAGCTTTAAAAGTGACTAATATTTTTTTAAATTAGCCTATTTGGTATTTAAAGTTAATATTATACATTCTAAAAAATGTAAATTTACTTTAATGCAACTTTCAAGTACTTGTTATTTGCAAAAATATTATAAAACTCTTTTCAGTATTCATTTAAAGGGTAACTACAGTCAGTAGGGCATACAAATAGGGAGAAACCCAAAACAATATATAAGATTTTTTTTTAACGTAAAAACAAGTTTTTTCTATAAACGCCTTATAAGTTTTTCTGGTTATTGAAAAGAAGGACAAAATATTTTCATTCAAAAAAAAAAGGTGTATCAATTTTTGAAAGAAATAAAAATCAAATCAAATAAATTAAAATTTCAGAAGAAATTGTTTGACAATATTTTTAATTATTTAATTTAATTTAATTTAATATTATTTATTTAAATTATTTGTATATGGAAAGCGCATATCATGAAAGGCAAATTATTTTCACTGTTTATTTTAATTAAGATAAGTTTAACATATTATATGAATGCATATGAGAAAAATTTAAAATTCAGTCAGAGCAGTATGATTTAAATGTGGTCTGGGTATCTATTCTTGGGATCGAGAGAACGTGAACAATTTTCGTAGGAAGGGAACTGATCACATCATATCAAAGTTCCCCAAAGTTAAAAAATGCTATTCTTGAAGAGCAGGGAGCGTGATGGGATCTCTGCAGCCGGCTGCAGCGTTGCCAAGTATTTTAGCGGATTTTAACCAATCAGATTATGCGACACGAGTTTGCAAGCAGCTTGTGACAAGCTGTCATTAATTTCCTTTTTTTGTACACAAGTGCTGAGGTTTAAATATTTTTTTAATTAATATATAGAAGTATAATATATTATTAGTAAGAAATGACTGAAAATAAAACCAGAAAAAGATCTGCGCCAACTAGCAGTCAGCAAAAAAAAATCCTTCTAAATTTTATTCAAGACAACCCGCTTGTGAATAGTGAAACAGGACGCAAGAAAGGCGTGGCAAGATATAACTGCCACTTTAAACAGTGTTCCCAAAAGGGCAACAGCCCCCACAATTTCCAAATCATCCATCGTTATATTATTATTATCATAATATGTATAATAATTTATAAATATAAAAAATCTTTTATTAATTACGATTAACTATTATAAAACAAAACGGTATTCAAATTAACAACACAAAACCAAAGCAAAAATAGGGTTATGTTCGAATGCGCGCGACTAACTTATATGTCAAACTTTCCGTGAACGACCGCTTCTCACGATCCCGAGTAGTAGAAGTAAAGTTCCTCAATTTTCGTGCGAAGTGAAGTTCAAGAAAAACTAATTTTGCGTTTCGAGAGAAAGAATATGCAACCCACACTACCTTTCTCCCGGGAATGCGTTCTCTCGAGCCCGAGAATACATACCCTGGAGTTTCTATTACATTTATGATATGTTTTTTAATGTTTTTAACACTTATTTATTAACTTTATCAAATGAAAAAAAAACATTATATATATATAGTCGCTTTGGCTGACAATGCCAGCCCTGTAGATGAAATAAAAATTTCGAAACGCTTGGCAGATATTTACACGTTTTTTCAATAAAACTATACCTAAATACAAAAAATATTGCTTATTCTTATATACGGTATACAAGTCAAAAAAAAAATCCTTTATTGTTTTTATACAAAGTTCTCCATTTATTTCAAACAAACGTCGCATTCCGTTAATTAACACCACATATGCACATTCAACGTGCATAGTTTGATATCCATGTAATTACAATTCATGCTCTGTGTATTAGAGCCGGGAACTGCCTCGGGACATCCCAGAGGAACGCAGGGAATTAAGGGGAAGACGCGGAGAGGCCAAAAGGCGTTTGTTTGTAAGGGACTGCTTTGTATGGATAAGATAATCTAAAGGTTTCTTACATACATTCTGATAAATGCAATTTACTTGACGTTTTTTTGTTCTTTATTTGTATTAAACATTTTACTTTATATCTTAAACATATTATCTTAATTTTCTTTTTTTGTTTTAATGAAATTCAAATATTGCAACTTATGTGCGTTTTTGATATGAAAAGCATAACTATATGTGACCCTGCACAAAGGAACCCAGTTGGCGTGTCATATTTAAATAAATTTCAAATTAAAAATCAAAAATAAATTTTTGAAATAAAAAAACGTTTGTAACTAACGTTTGATTCTAACGTTAAAAAGCGGGACATTTGCTCATATTTTATAACGTACTTTTATACAGTTTTCTAACATTAGAAAAACGTTGTTCTAACGTTAAATTTGTACTAGGGTTAGCTTTTCAAAAAATATATTTTACAATGTAACAAAATAACTTTAGTAATGATTCTATACAATAATTTTAAACTTTTTTAAAAATATTTTTAATCGTTCAAACTTGTTGATTTATGAAGCGACAAGAAGTAGTTCTGAAAGTTCTGAAAGACTGTTTTTAGTCTTTAGGGAGTTTATCTACTTTAACCAAGATTTATTAAATGTTATCTGCGATTGTAAGCTACATTAAAAGCGTTATTTTGCCGTTATAACAGCAAAATATACAAAATATAACTAAAATATCAAAACTTCTTTAAAGAAAGGTTAAGCTGGATTTATAGGCTGTTATTTATATAAATTAATGGAGTTTTGGGATAACAATTACCGTTAAAAGCTAATTACATCGGCACTTAGTGCAGTCGAAATCAGTAAAAAATTTTTTTGCGTCCGTCTATCTGTCTGTCTGTCTGGGTGTAAACTTCATTTCTACATGAGATATCGACTTGCGGCTTTTTGCATATTGTTTCTTATCGTATTCCGAAGAGCTGATTAGATTTTGGAGGTAAACGATTGGGGGTAAGCGGGTAAAAATAGGGTAAAACTCCTATTTTTACCGTTTTTTGTTTATAATTAAGGCAATTATTATTGTATTTGGTTAATTTAGCACTTATATAAAAGATAATTTTAAATTGGTCAAAAAATGTTATAAACAACGTTTTCCTAAAACGCATTGTTCTCGAGATATTGGCGTTTAAAGCAGTAAAAGGTTTTTTTAGCATATCTCACATATTTATAACCCCATTTCAAATAATTATATTTTAAATAAAAGCTCTTTTTAAGCCCTATAAAAAAGGTTATATACCGTTTTTTGCTACAATATAATGTTTTAAAGATACAGAATTTAAAATCAAACACAAGACCTAGCTTGAAATTTGCAAACTAAATGGCTCTAGTGTACAATAGTGCCGATGTTTTGACAGGGTGCTTGCAACGTTTCATCTAGTTTTAACTTTGCATTTAAGAATTGTGTGTACTACACGAGTACTACCTTTACTATACAGGGTGTCTCATAATTATTGTGACAAACTGATAGGGGTTGTAGAGGGTATCAAAATAAGCAAGTTCGCCTTATAAACCCCTTTCCAGAAATTTGCCGTTTGGGCTCCAGGAAAAAAAAGAAAAATAGCAATTTTTACTAGTTTATTGATACAGCTTACAAAAATTGCTTAAAATGTCTTCCACGTCCTTCAATATATGTGTATACACAGCTGGGCACGATAGTTCATTGATCGCCTGACTCTGCCGAATATTCCCTGTGTATTCTTAAAATAAAAGTACACTTAGAATAAGGTAAGTAAGTATACATAAAACTTTTTTTTAAGATCATCACTATTAACTCCAATGTACCTAAATGCTCAATCATATCTGCAAAATACTAAAACGTACCTGAATGGTAACTAAAAACACTAAAATATAAACTGAAAATACTCCCAAGAAAATATACTTTATAATCTAAGGGAATAATTTTATTTTGATGCTTTGATTGTCTTAAAGGCATATCCAGAAGCTTGCATAAGAACATAAAACATAAGAATGCGATGCCGTGATTGGCTTACAAGATACGTGGCGGCTAATCAAGCCAATCACGGCATCGCATTGTTATGTTTTATGTTCTTATGCGAGCTTGTGAATAGGCACTAAGCAGTTGCCAATCAAAATCCAATTGTGTTACATTTAAATACATGTAAGACAATAAAAATGTACGGCCATCTGCCTCATATTTCAATCTTAAAATAAAAATGGTACATCTTTTATGGCTACTTTATAACACACAGGATGATTCAGATAGAGGGTTTAAAATTACAAGATTGAATTATCGAAAATTTAGAAAATCTTCCAAAATAAGTTTAGCTTACAATACAATATAAGTGGGGTTGTGAGGCATGGTACTGCCTTTCAAGTCACTGCGAGCAATGAAATCTATTGTGAATCCCCTTTGCAATTTAGTCCACATCAAACTTTAGGCTTTCAAAGAAGCCTAAGAGTTTTTGAGGGCTACTTGGGATATATCCGTTGGCATGTTCATAAGATTAGTGCCTTTAAAGCTGCTTGGCTATCCGAGAATATGCATATTTTTTGCCCTCTTTTGCCCTTATTCAGGCATTCTTGAGCACAAATTTATATGGCGTATGTTTCCGCCTGGTAAATTTATTGCTTTCCTAGTTTGTTTCTTTTTTTAAGATCTCTTTCGAATGTTGTCCAAGTTCATGCCATAAATAGTGGTCGGATCAAGGTAATAATTTACTAGGGGTCTCAAAAACAAAAACACAATTTAAAAAATTGATTTTTTTAGATCAAAAAATTATTTTTCATTTCGAAAAAAAAAATATTTTTTTAAACAAAAAACAAGTTTTAAAATTATCAATTTTATTTTCCCTGAGGAAAGTCTTGCGTTAGCAAAAAAATAAACAATCGTTATTGCTTTTTTACGTTTTTTAACCTTTTATATCCAAAAAATATGATTTCCGTAAAAAAAAAAAAAAATCTGTCTGACGGTCTGTCTGTCGGTTTGTAGGTCTATCTGCCTGTCTGTCTGTCCGAGAAATTTATGACCACGATATCTTAAGAACGCTTCGAGCAAAACACTTCAAATTTGGACCATAAATTTTTTGAAATTTTTTTAGTTTTTGATTTTAATGAAGTTAGATTATTTTGTTGGCAGCAGTTTTTTTAATGTATTGTAATAATATATATTGTATATACAATCTAAGAGAGTTATTTTATTTTGCTGTTTTGATTGCCTTAAGGCCTATTCAGAAGCTTGCATAAGAACATAAAACATAAGAATGCGATGTCTTGATTGGCGTACAAGATACATGGCGGTTAACTGATTATTTATTAAAGTACCCTATATTAAATGGTAATTTTTTGATATATTAAAAGGTTATAAAAATGTCGGAAAACCAACAGGTTGCTATAATAAATAACCCATGTATACTTCAAAATGTGAGAAAAATCGACAAATCACAAGTTTAATATATATTTATTCAACTTCTCATGACAAAACAGTAAAAATGGTGTTTGAGAATCATTTTAAAACAAAATCACTTCATAAATCTTCAAACCTGAATTATGGCTCAGATTAGTTTCTTTGTCAATGACAAAAGTTAATCAGTTTCTTTAATAACCAAATTAAAAAACAATAACTTTCCCTAGTAGAAATTTAACGTTGGAATAACATCTTTCTAAAAAAAACTATATAATCTAACTTTCGGAGGGGGCGTGGCCAACTAGGAAATTTCTACCTGCATTATAAAATGGTAGCTGGAGATAAATTTATTCATATAAATAAATCTTAATATATTTTAACAATCATAATATTTTTAAATATAATTTTGTTACATTTATTTATAAAATAGTCTTTTTTTTAGGTGGCCCTAAATATTTTTCGTGTAGTATCCTGTTATATATAATATTTCCACTCAAAGTAGGAAATATCTGCAACTTTAAGCAAACCATCCAACTAAAAAAAAAATACTACCTTTATACTTATTTTATTACCAGAGCGTATAAAGCTGCAATACATTTGTCAAAAAAAAAAGCCCAAACAAAAAATGTTTAAAAAAAAGCTACCCTTTCTAGCTTAACATTTTTAAATCCCCATATCTCAGAAAATAACAGTATTTTACAAATGCAATTAAAAATTATTTGTAGATAATTTAAAATACTCTTTTATTTTTGTGAACTTTTGATTAATATTAATCGACTTAAAAATGTTAATTTCCCCCTTTGCAAAGGGGGTCATGACCCCCTTATTTTAAGTCAATTTTAACTATATTTCACGTAAATTAAAAGATGCTAAATCGTTTGGTTTCTTTTTATGACATTTTTAGGCGTTAACAGGTACAGCCAGCCGCGGATCCAAGGGAAGGCAATAGGGGCAATTACCCCCCCCCCAGAGTCAAGCAAAACCAATGTGATATTATTTTATATTTTTTTTCAAGACAGATAGCATTCAAATGCAAATATTACATGGATAATGAACTAAAATTTTATCAATTTTTTTAATTTAGAACAAATTTTCTAAAATATAGGTAAAATCGAACAGAAATTACCCCTCCCCGGCAGTAATAATTTTTTTTTAAATAAACATTACGGACAAACAGATAGGCCACAGACAGAAAAATCTAGTTAAATATATGAGTTGGTAATATTAATAATATGCAAAGTGCAATCCGTTCCAATCCTATCCAATTCCAGTATGGCTTTTCCCTTTGGGTAGCTGGCCAGATCGATCTAGTACAATTTTCGGCCGACGAAAAACCGTCTCACTATATAGTGATGTTTGCGCAGACGCCAATTTATAAAAAAATTATCTTTAAAATTTATAACAAAATTGACTTTACATGTTCAACAGTTCCACGTTAAAATTTAACATCACAAAATAAAAAACATAAATATTCACGATTCACTTAAAACTTTACTATCGAAGTAATATTTTCACGAAACAACATAAAATAAAATAAATCAAGTACTGTGCATATCTAAGCTTGCAGGCTGATGCTAGAGTAAATCCGCCAAAGCGGTCACATCCGTCCCTTACAAAGACCACGCTGCGACTCGAATATGCAAAGTCGTATGTCTTTACAGGTAATAAAATTACACTACCTCTATCCTGGCTTTTGGTACAATTAGTCTACAGATATAAATTATTTAAACATATATGGCAAACTGCAATGGAGCTCTCTACAACTAGAATTATGAAACAAAAGACGTCTACCCTATCTCTATCCCATTTGTGCTACACTTTCCAGCCAACCAAATAAATACTGTATTTGTTTTTCATACAACAAATACAGTATTTATTTGGTTGGCCGGAAAGTGTAGCACTGAGCGGCACGAACGACCATAGCTAATGTGAATCTGTAGAATAAGATAATTCTACTAAAATTTAGATGGCGCCAGTAATTTCTTTAATAAAAATAATATAGTTACACTTTTGGCCCGGCCAAGTAAATATTGTATTTGTTTGGTTGAGTGGAAGTGGGAGTGTATGTATGTCTACTATCCTTTTTGGGTAGAACTTTTGTCCCTGTCTAATCTAACGGGAAAAATCGCCATTAAGTCACAAAACAAAACTAGTTACAATTAATGATGAAATATGCCAACTCAACGTTAATAGCTATTTTCCTAACAAGTGCGGAAAGAGGCCCTTTTCCGCAATAGATTGCATTTGCCTGAACGATGCGTAGCGGAGTTCAGGAAAACAATTGAGTGCGGAACAGCCTCTTTACTCATGCGTTAGGAACAATACTTTTCCTACTAGCAGGGTTAAAATAAAATACTCTTTATATTTTAACAAATTAATCGAAATAAAGCACGCATATGCGTGAGGAAAGAGTGATCTTTCCTCATGCTCGTAGGAAAATTACTAAACAACCGTAAAGATATCTAATGCTATGCATTTCGTTATACTATTCACAGTAAATGGTATAGTTGTTGCATTTTCCAAAATAAAAAAAAAAAATAAATAAAAAAATTTTTGCGAAAAACGAAAAATGTTTGAAAAATAAAAAAAATAAAAATAGATCTTTTTTAAACAACAATTTTTTTTAATAAAATAAAATAAATATAAAAAAATCAAAAAAAAAATCAATTTCAATATTTTTTTTTATTTTCGTTCTGCAAAAAACGAAAAATTAAAAAAAAAATAAAAAAACTTTTTTGTTTTTGGAGGGATTACTTTCAAAATTTCAGAATTGATCCTTATAATAAAAGTATTTTTTTCTGCTTTTTTCTATTTTTTTAAAAGTTTAACCCCCCATATTTTTTTTGTTTTTGAGGGGATTACTTTCAAAAACAATAAGTTTAAATGGGTCCTACACTCCCTCATTAGTATCAAAAACACCAAACAGGCGCAACAACTGACCTAAACCAAAGAGTTAGGTTATGTTATGTCGGACGTATAAATAGCCAGTTCACATAGAACAGGCTATTTGTACGTCCGACGTACACGAAGCTAAGTGTACGTCCTAATTTTTTGTTGATTTCTAGAGTTTTTTAAGATTTTAAGGTATTTTTTTCATCAGAATTGTATTCTCCCCTTTTATATGGGGGGCTTCGCCGTTTCATCAAACAAAAAGTGTTTAAACATTTTAAAGTGTAAAATCTTTCAGTAAATATATGTTCTTTTGTTCTTATATGAAAAAGTTATCCCTAGTGTTTTTCTACTTTCCATAAACTGAAGTGTAGTCCTCGAAGCTTTAAGTATCACTTGCGTTTAGGGTCCTTGAAGGATATTTATAGATGCTTGTTTTAGAAGAAATAAATATGGACTTGGTTTACTTTAAAAGTAATCACTCCAGTTATTAAAAATAAATAATAAATATTTTCTTCTATATTGTGTAAACTTGATAAATACCGTGTTTTATACGAAAATGTTTGCGTTTAATTTGTAAATTAATTTGATCTATAGACTGTGAAATAAATTTATTACCTACAAAAACATGCATGTTTAATATTTGATTAATTTATTAATCAGATATGCCAATTAAAATTTATTTTAAATTTCGTAAAATTGTTTTAGGCTCAAAGTGCACTCGAGGGGAGTGTTAATTTATTTTTTTAAATTATTTAACGACAATAATAAACAATGATAAGTATTAATATTTCACGAAAAAACTGGTGCTAAAAATAAACAGTGTATGTGTGTGTGTTTTTTTTTTAATAGAAAAGCCAGAGACTAAATAAATGGTCATTTTTTTTTTGTTTGTGTGGCTGTGTTATTGGTTTAACTGTAAACTAGCTGTTTCTTTTTTTGTGAGCAACGAAAGTTAAACAAATCAAAAGACACTTCCTTAAATTAATTAGAACCAGAGTTTTCAGTTATCTTTTAACGGCTTCGGCCTGATGCCAAATTCAATTATTTCCCTCGATATAACTGGAAAACAGAAGAAACACGATAAAAATAACGCTAAAAATAACGCTAATAACGCTAAAAGTCAAGAGTTTGTACACACAGAGAAAAAATATTATAATTTACTACAGACACGGCGTAAAAATTACGCATCCCTTTAAACAATTTAAAAGTCGAACAACATTTTTAAAATGTTGACTTATTTTTCGTTAAATGTCATTAAAGTCATTTGTGGCAGAGAAATGAAATATTTTAACGTTAAAAAATATACATCTTTGACACATTTTTAAGTTCAGAATTATACTGCGTCCTTCATTGAATATATATCTTAAAAATCTTTACAGATTCAAAATAATACTGCATCCCACACCAAGTATATTCAACTTTGAAATATTTTCAAACTTAGAATAATCCTGTACCCAATATATTATACATCTTTAAAATCTTTTCAAACTCAGAATAATATTGCGTTCTAACCAGAATATACAGATTTAAAATCTTTTCAAGCTCAAAACATTACTGCGTCCATCATAGTATAATTTCGGAGGTGCTCTGCGATAAAATTACTATTTACCGTACAAACTATTTCATTCTTTTGCGGGAAATTAAGTGAGGTCGTATGGGATAATCACAGTGTAAGGGTGTGGTTTTCTTCAAGTTAGCAAGTAAGTATTATTTAAATATTATAAAAACTATATTATTTAATTTTTATAACAAGTATGGTTACGTTTTAGACTGAAGGCATATGAAAAATAAAACATAATAATATTATGTTTTATTTTTACATATTATGTAATAATATTTACAGTATTATTAATTTGAGCCATTTCGCCTTAATGACTATTTATATCGATATAGCAGATAAGTATTATTTTAAACGCAATACCTTACCAGCGCATCTAGAAATAGGTGCGCCTGATAAGAACATTTTAATTTTATTTTCTGTTTTAGATTTAAATAGTCATTGAGGCGAAATGGCTCAAATTAATAATACTGTATATATACATACGCCTCAAATAAATTATAGATTCTATGTAATAATATGTTATAGATATTATCTACTCTCTAACGGTTTGGCGGAAAGCATATGATAAAACGTATCTAAACGGTGTTTTTAAAATAGCCTCAATTATTTTAAGGGGTAATTCTACCTCAGAAAATTAACAAAAAACTATGTCTAAAAACATTTTACCGATTATTTTGCATATATCACGTAAAAACAACTTGGCAACATCGCCGGATGCAGTATTGTTAGGGATTTGTAAAAAAATATACACTGCGGGCGCAGTATTGTTAGGAACTTTGAAAATAATATAATCCGGAAGCAGTAATGTTAGGAACTTGAAAGGACGTAGTAAGGTCTTAGCAGACCATGTATATTAACTTCTTTATTTACCAAATTAAAAATAATTTAGAAACAGTTCCTTACTATATTTTGTGCGATGATGAAATATACTCCATTAGATTTGAGCTAACTAGCGTATTTCTGGAGGACGCAGTAAGGTTGGACTTTGGAAAGACGCAGCATTGTTAGCGGGATATATATATATATATATATATATATATATATATACTAGTTGGTAAATAATATACTTTATGTAAATTTAATGTTTAAAATTATTATTGTTCTCAGTCTACTGAGTTTAGACAACCATATATTCTCTGTCTTGAGTTTCCTGTTCTCTATTATACACACGTAACTTTTAGGTTATTGTATTAATTATCTTAGTAAATAACTATGAAAAATAAAGGTTATTTTTCTAAACATTTAAAAGGGAAAAAACATATTTAAAAAAAAAACTAGTCTTGTAAATATTAGAGTAGAATGGGCCTTATATTTTTTTATTATACTAAAATTTTCAATGAGATGTAACTAGAAAACTCTGAAAATATAAGAGATCAAACTTATCTAAGACTGGGGCCCTAAAATTCATAAATTACAAATAAATTTTTCTGTAATTTTTGTATAAGTGAAAAATATAAAGGGCTTGACATCAACCGGTGAACGGTAAACACATGTATCAGATCGAAAAGAATTTATTTTTATTTAATGCATTCTAATATTTATTCATAATATTAAAATGATTTAACTAAACCAAGACGAGCTAAACGCCAAATAAAAGCTTCTAAATAAGCAACTTATTTGGCGCTTAGCTCGTTTTGAATTAGAATGCATTAAATACAAAGAAGGGTATCGTTTTAAATAGAAGTTTTAAGCTAAATAAGAAAAATATGTTTTTGTTTAAAAAAGTGCAATATGATAAAAAAAAAGATAAAAAACTGTGTTATTTGTTAATAAAGAGCAAAATGAAAAAAACAATAAAAACTCAGGAATTATTTGTTATCGTAAACCCGACAACATCGCATTATTCTTACGCTAAAAATGACTATCATACTGAAAAAGGAAATATTTTTTATTTATTTACAAAACCAACATAAATACGTTTAGGTAGAATGTATAATAAAAACACTGTACAATATTAATTAAATATTTATTTTCAAATAAATATATTTAATTAATTTGAAAAGTTAAAAGTCTATGTGTAACTTTTCCATAATCTAGTTTTAAATCATATATATATATATATATATATATATATATATATATATATATATATATATATATATATATGTTAGCTCTGCAGGCCCAGTGGGCCCATGGCTTGTTTGACAATGTTTCTCCATGTATTTCTATCTCTAGTCTTCTCCTTCCAATTAGTGATATTTATTTGCTCTATATCCTTCACCACCTCATCCTTCCATCTTGTTCTCGGCCTTCCTCTTCTCTTCTTTCCACCTAAGCTTTTTAAATCATATCATGGAAATAAACTAATTTAACATGTTGAAAGCCACATTAAATTACTTGTCTTGAGTAACACTGTCCCATGCACCTACATGCCTTGGATTATCGTTGAAGCTGCTGGTTTGCTTACAATGTTATTATAGTATAAATACCTCAAAAATAACTCCATAATCGTACTGAAACTTAAGAAACTAGTCACATAAGCCTAGCCTAATTACACATTGAATTACAGTATATTAAATCCGTAAAAACTAATAAGACACAACAAAATATTTTAATATTATAGTCAAGAGGAGTAAACACAACACAGACCCACTTTGGCCCCACTGTAGTAGTTAATATGCAAAGTTATTTTTATTTTGACGAGATGACATTTGACATTTGAAGTTTCGTGCAATGTTGCCAAATCGTACATTGATATATGTCAAAATTCTTAATTAAAATAATTAATTAAAGTATGTTCCGGGATGTAAAAAGGGCTGAAATTTTGGCTATTTATTTTTTATGTATCTATAAGCATGTAAAGTCTTATCGTTGCAGGCGATTTAGCCCAAAATGCGATACCCTCCTTTAATTTTACTATGCAATCATTTATAATTATTATTTATAATTTTCTATTAGAGATCATCCACAACAGATAATTGCAATTGTAAAATGGGTAAAATGCAAAATACAACAGTACTATTATTTCGTGATGACGTCAGTTCAAATAGCTATGAAATTGACAGTATCTACTGAATATATTTACGGCTTGTTATAAATAATTAAACTGATCCTAAATTTGCACTGCAATTATAGTCCTTTGCATTGCATAGACTCGTCAAGGGTTTTGACCGTCTCGAAGGCAATGTATATAATATTTAAAACGCTTTGATCTAAAGCCCGACGTCATGAATATCTATAAGTTACAATTTAGTTTCTAGAAGGCTGTCCAGTTTTCCAGTTTTTTTTTTATATCTATTTAGATCTAGATCTAAAAAGACTTGATTTAAGTACGGTTTTAATCCTTGATAAAAGACAAGAGAAAGTGAGGATATAAAAGGAAAACCTACAGATTTGTTTTTAATGGTACACTGAAAAATTGGATGGTACATCAATTTTAATATCTTTATTATAAGAGAAGGGCCTATTATTCTCAAAGGCGTAATTTCGGCCTAAATAGAAAAATTTAATGTATCTATAACTACACATAAAAAAAACGTATGTTTGAACCAATAATACTGTTTTTTAATATGGTTAATTTAACCATATATACCATCGTGCAACATTTAATTTAATTCAACAATACCGTTTGCTTGATATGCATATGATGATTAATGAAAGACCTATCCAGAAGCTTGCATAAGAAAATAAAACATAAGAATACGATGCCGTGATTGGCTAACAAGATACATGGCGGCACATCAAGATAATCACGGCATGGCATTGTTATGTACTATGTTGTTATGCGAGCCTGTGGATATGCCCTAAACAAAAAAGTATCATTTGGGTATATAGGAAAGTTGCCTAATTTCGAATACCATTTACAATGTACTCAATATTTGATAGTCGGTATTACTTTTTGATATTTTTTATAACAAGATACAACTTATGACAAACCACCATTTAATAAAAACAATTTTTTTACAGTTTATTTTTCTAAAAAAAAAACACGGTTAAATAAACTTTTCGCATTTTTGTGCATTTAAAAAAGGGTTCCTAATTTCGGAATTTTTTTTTTCAAAGTAGATCTGGATCCCATTGCTTATGTTTCTTGTTATTCCTTGACATATTACTGTGCAAATAAGAAGTAATTTAATCTCAAATTTAATCATTAGGCATTTTTTTACGAATACTATAGAAGCCATAATTTTGCCATTTGCGATTTAAACGATTTGTGCTGTCATTTAAGGGGATAAAGCTCTACCGTTACCATATTACAAGATGGATTTAGTTTAATTTTCACATAAAAGTAGGTTTCTATTTACCTCTGCAGATAGTACCTTAGGAAACGTTTAAGTATTACGTAACGCAAATTTTGATCATTTTGGACCTCCACCCCCCCTAGGAGCGTTACGTAATACTTGAACGTTCCCTTAGCGACACTACTATCCGAAATTAGGAAACCGTCATAAATTAGGCGCCTTTTATCATATCATATCATTGTTTCTAAGCTAAGAACTTTTACCTCAAGAAGTAATTTCAGACCAATGCCGACTTTCAGGCTACCTAGGAGCGATGTTGCATAGTTTCCACCTTATGATGAATTCAAATCATTATACTTAAATTAAAAATGTACAAAACTTTATTGTGTATACTATAATTATGTTTAATAATATAGTATATTTAAATCTATTAAAATTAAACTACTAGTTCATATAAAACTCATACAGAACTAATGTTTCTTAAAATTTAAAATAAAATATCCAAAGTATATGTTTTCAATCGGCAACACTGTACCCCTGTCAGTCATTTTACGACATTAGACTGTGGGCTTACAGATTCTTTCTCTCTCTTTACGCGTACTAAGTGTAAACAATAGTCACTCCTCACCAGCCCCTCACCGTAGTTGGTTCACGCTTCAAACAAAGCATACGGTAGATTTCATCATGTTTCTTCTTGAGGTAAAAGTTCTTTCTAAAATATTTAAAATACGGGCGTTGGACGTTATTTGGCCATTTTAAAATAAATCTTTAGATCTTAAATCCTGGTGGCTTGATGAAATTAAATGTTTTTTAAATACACCCTTGAGATTTGCTTAGTGATTTTTAAATTAAACTATTTTTTAAGTTGTTTTAGCCATAAGGAAGTCTCTTTTTAAACTCAATGGTTTTTTGAGCCCTAAAAAAAAAATTATTTTTTTTTTTTTTTGATTAGTAACTCATGCGCATATTGTCTAAAATAAGACATCCGTTATAAACTGAATTTTACCAAAAATAAGACCCCCTTTTAAAACCCAACGATTCAATAATTGACTTGTCACTTCAATCATTTAATCCATAATTATTTCGTGACAAATTAAATAAGTAATCAAAAAAAATATATATATTTATCTCGAATTGTATTTGACAAGATTATTCCCAATTTAGAATAATATTGCCTTGGTAATAAATCAGTAACTGTACATTTATGTATCGATGATTGAAAGATTTTAATGAATTGTGATTGACAGTTAATACAGATATATTTTTATAAATCTAATTTGCAAAAAAAAAAAAATAGATTTATTGATTGCCACGTGTATACTTCGCCTCTAAATGGAAACATATTGTAGGATGGTTTTCTACTTTTCAAAATCTTCAAAAATGCCAACAAAACAATAATAATTATCTAATAGTATATTAAAGTACTAGTTTCATAACATACGCCGCAAGCGGCTCGTTTTCTAAACTTGTACTCGTGCGCTAAAAACGTGTTATGAAACGAGTGCTTTATACAATTTTTTCTATTTTGCTCTAAAATTAAAAAAAAAAACTTACATTTAAATTGATGACTGATTTAGGGATTTTTGTTTTGGATTGGCATTACAGTTTACACCGTTTAAAATTCTAAGAACAAATGATATTTTGATATATTTTATAGTCATATCTTCTCTTTTTTACTGAAATTAACAACAATTTTAACATGGTAAAAATAACCTAAACACAAAATTTTGTAGAAAATTCAACTTTAAAGCAACATTAAAGGCCAGGTCTGTTGCCAACCCAAAAGAACAAAAAGTACAGACCTCTTATGGGCCTATAAGAACACGCAAAATAGAAAAAAATAATTAAAGGGTACAGGAGAAGTCACACAGAAGGCGATTTTATAAAATCAAGAGAAACGACCAAAACTTTAAAATTAAATTTATTATTTTACTTTTTTCTAAAAAAGACTTGCGTCAGTAAAAAAATTTAAAAAAAAATATTGTT
Organism: Brachypterus glaber; assembly: GCA_958510825.1. Classification (NCBI taxonomy): domain Eukaryota; kingdom Metazoa; phylum Arthropoda; class Insecta; order Coleoptera; family Kateretidae; genus Brachypterus; species Brachypterus glaber. The sequence goes on from OY294051.1 coordinate 35,403,326, forward strand.
TTTTTAACCGACTTCCAAAAAGGAGGAGGTTATCAATTCGACGTGTGACTTTGTTTTATTTTTATGTTTGTTCCCGCATAACTTTGTAACGAATGAGCGAAATTTGATGAAAGTTTTTGCAATTTAAAGAGGGCATTCATGAGGTGGTCCCGTTTTAATTTGACGCTCGGATAACGCCGAGTAAGCCGGCTAATTAAGATAAATCTAATCATTTTAACGCAATTTCACTTAAAAACGGCTTAATTTGGTTCTACTACCAATCAAATTTTTAGAGAAATCCGGATAACTCGGATAAACCGGACAACTTGATTAAGGGGTCACTCAAATATTACGGCACACTGAAAATCTTTAAATGCCGCTTAACTTGATTATCTGGACCTGTAAAATTAAAATACCAAGAGAAAATGATAAATTTTGGGATTTTACCATAAGGCTTTATTTGATTATTACTTAACGCTTAAGTTTAACAAGATTTTCTTTAGTATTTTGTTTAAAATAAGGTTGGTTGGACTCTTGGGCGCTGAAATAAAAATATTACTTTTATTTTTTAGAAATTTATCTTTAAGATAATGACGTCACAACGCACTAAAAGTGCATTAATTTTCCGAGCTGCTACTAAAAGCTTAAAAAAATACTTAACTCCATTCGATCACATCTTAAATATGTGGCACTATTGCTAAACCACCCTATAAGCTTTTAAATGCTTCTGTAATTTTCTTTTAGCAATAATTTTATACGTTTTGATTTTTGTTTATCTATTTTATCTTCTCTAGATATATATTGGTTTCAAATTCCTAAAATTTATCAGATTAACCGGTCACTCAAATTGCATTTCGGTAATATAATTTGAGGTTAGAGTATACCACGGAGTAAACTTAAATGAGTTACCGATTTTCAGTGTATGTGTACTAGCGCCACTATTTAGTAAAAATATTTTGAAAATGTGGTAAAAGTTAAACGTGTACCAACTAATGTTGGTTTAACGCCTTAATTTTTTTTCTATAAACCTTTTAAAAAGCTGTCTTTTAAATGTAACTAAATCGGGTAGGGTTTTAGTTACATACGCGTAAAAAATTGCATTTTATTAAACCAACATTCTGATTATTACAAAAATCAGAAATCCTTAATTTTAATCCAGATTATAAGTGTATTTTAAACTGTACTTCCAAACAAGATTCTTTTCTGGCATCAGTTCATATTTTTGCTTTTGGCCTAAAATATATATTTTTTGTATTCATGTACATGATTTTTTATCGTAGTATAACAAATAAAAAGAGCAAACAATCCTTTTTATTATTCTCTCTATTTATTTCTATGTGTAATAAGGTGGGTTTATTTTTTTATTTTTTTTATGTTTTGCTATAAAAATATTTTTGAGCTTTGTTTGTTTAGAAATAACGATTTTTTAATAATATAACAATTATATAATAATATTATATATAATTATATATAATAATAACACTTATTTTCAATTATGGTATAATGTAAAACATTAATTAATTAGTGCAGTTTCTTTATTTTAGTTTCAAGAAAATTTGTAGAGGTAAGGAAGCAAATATGGGCTACCCATTTTATTTTTTCTTGTAAAAAAATAAATAAAAGTTTAGTTCCAATACCAAACGTACCCAACGATAGCTATATTAATTAGTCACAACCTGTTATAAATTCATATTAATTAAAACAAATAATAAATTCATTATTTCGTAAATAGTGAGAAGGTGCACTTTTGTGTCGATTTGAAATTGGCCCTAAATATGGGCTGCCCCCAAAATTGTGTAATAAATATTAGATTTAAAGTGGCAATTAATCTTATTGGTCTCAATAAGTTAAAAGTTATATCTAAAATGAAATAATAAATCAAATAACTCCTAATATAGAACGTGGTATATTAAACATTTTTAAAGCTTTGAAGGTACCCATCTCGTACTGCCTCATCGCTATTATAGCGCGTTCCATATCGCCCTCGTTCCATTTTCTTCTATACTTGGCTGTTGCTGATCTTTCCTTGACCTCCTAGAAAAATTCTAGGCTTAAATACATAGTTCTATATAGCCCATAATAGAAACACAGGGATGGCCCATATTGCAAAAATACTCGGTGTATACAACAAAAGAGGTTATGTCTAAAACTCAGTAATTAGAAGAAAATGTGGCTTGAATTTGTTGCAGAAATAGTTTTGAAAACGTTGTTATCTATCAGGTAACGGAATTTATAAACTTACCTAAAAAAGTTCTGTGGCTTGCTGAAAAGGACGGAAAATAAAAATAAATTCTCAAACGTCAACGAATGTATGAATTAATTAATGAATCTTTACTGTGGAAGTTTAACTTCGCCATTTACGATTTGCGATAGTCGGATGCAGAGAACTGCATCGGATAGCTGAGAAACCCACCTAGCCCATATTACAAGACATTTGCTACACTTCCTCTATTAAAAATTCCTCTTTATACTTCCAAGAACTAAATATTTTTATTATTATTTGTATATATTTAGTTTAAAATGGCATACCTATATAAGTCAATATTAATTATTTAAGAAAGAAAATTTTACTTTATTAAAAATTGAAAAATTGAAATTATTTGCAATTTTGGCGAAGGCGCTACTATGGATTTTCATGTAAAAATATTTTTAATAAAATAATAGAATATAATTCTATTCTAAAATATAATAATAGAATAGAATAGAATAATATTAATTTTATAAATTTTATTACATGCAATAATCTGCGACTGTCATTTGTATATTTATTTAAAAATTGTGTTACGTTTTTATTTTTGAATTCTTGCAAAAATTACGTACATTTTTTAAGGATAGTTACCCCCTTTTATTTACAAATATTTTAAGAACTTTTCAACAGTATACGGCATTTTTCATTTAGGTGGCAAAATATACCCTCTATTAGATCATCTCATAAATACAAACTAAGGTAGGTAGGTAACACATTACCATTCCGTAAAAAAATAAATATTTAAATTGTATACATATATTTTCAGGTTTTTTTTTCTTTTCTTGGGCTTTATGAAGCTGTTTTGGACACCAAAACGTTGAATATATTTGCAATTTATATGACACGCACATGTTCTAGGGAAATCTGATATGCGGCTTTAAAATAAAAAGATTTTGCGGCTGGTTTGATTTAAAATAAAGGATAACTTTACTTTAAAAGGCGTTTAAATATATATATCAACATGAAAAACTCACATCTCATTTAACTTTTATTTTAAAAAATCAACACTCGGTTTTTCTACAACGCGCGTTTGACGTAAAAACGCTCTAGTTGAAGAAAGTCCCGTAATTTGGGACAGTTAGGATAACAAAGAGGACGTCCATAAAGTATGTGACGCCCAGAGAGGATGGGTCCAGAACTTTGTGACACGGGGAGGAGGGGGTCACAAAAAAATATTAATAATGTGATATATTAGAACCTGTAGTATATCCCTATTATGTTTTAAACTTCTGCACTGCACACAATAACACTAAGAACTTGCCTCCTTAAGGGTTAACATACATTTGATATTTCGAAAACTTTAAGACTTTTGAATAATTTTGCTAGATTCAAATTTTGCCGAGGGATAGGGAACAAGTTTAATTGTTTTTCGAAAGATTCAACTTTAACAAAATACACAAAAAATCTTATCAGAACCGGGAACCGGGGTATGATGCGTATGCATTTTGGTACTTACGTTACGTAATACTAGAAGTATGAAATACAAGTGTTATTACTAGTAATAGTATAACTATTTTGACTTTTTCTATTTTTTGAATCGTGTTTTATGCATAAACTACACGACAGAAAAAAATACACTGCCCAGTAAAAGAGCTTTCCCATTTTTCACCTCCCGTAAAATGGATTTTTTATTATCAGATTCACTTTCAGCAACCATAAAACCTTAATATACCAATTTTCACGAAAACTACCCTCTGCCCCTTTAGGAGTAAAGTTAGAATTTTTTTATAATCAGATTCACTTTCAACAACCTCAAAAACCCCAATATAACAATTTTCACGAAAACTACCCCCCACTCCTCAGGGGGTGGATTTAGAAAAAATTTATTATCAGATTCACTTTCAGCAACCTCAAAAACCCCATTACACCAGTTTTCACGAAATTAGAAAAAAAAATATTATCAGGTTCATATTCTTCGACCCCAAAAACCCCTATATACCAATTTTGAAGAAAATATTAACAATATTGAAAAATATTTACCCCCTCACCCCCTCGGGGGTGGAATAAGAAAAGTTTTTTTATCAGATTCAATTTCAGCAACCTCAAAAACCCATATAATATATAATATAATATATATTATATATATTATTATATATATTATTATTATTATATATATTATAGCAATTTTCAAATTTTCCTAAAAAAAATGAAATTTTCCCCATTTGGCCCCCTTGCCGCACCCCAATGTTTACCAAAAACAATCCCGAGCGAGAACTTTAGGTAATATACCAAATTTCAAGTCTCTAGCTTAAAGCGTTCTTAAGTTATCGTGCCCACAAGATTTCCCGGACCGATCGACCGACCTAGCGAAAATTTTTTTTTGCTCGAAATTGATTTATATCGACATAAAACGTCATAAAACGCAAAATTACACAAAAAAAAATTTGAAAATTTTTGCACGAATACAAGGCTTTCCGAAATTTTTAAAATTTTCAAAATGGGAAAGCAAAAAAGCCCAAAAAATAATAAAAATAGTTATTATAAATCTTGCATCACACTCCTAATTAGTATAAAATATTAAATTACGAGAAATGGTACTAATCTAATAATATTATTATATAATTTAGGCACAGATAATATTATAATATGGTTATATTAAGCAATTTCGCTACATTCATTTTATAATACTAATTTTATTTTAAGATTAATGAAGTGAAATGACCCAAAATACCAGTGATAAATTCATTTCAAACACATTATTTTTACATCGGCACTTAGTACTACTAATAGTGCGGATGTATTGATATTTTAAAACTGCTTAAAAAATGTTATAAACAATTTTTTCCTAAAATACATTGTTTTCGAGATATTTGCATTTAAAGCAGTAAAATGTTTTTTAGCATAACTTGCTTAATTATAACATGATTTCAAAAAGTTATATTTAAAATAAAAGCACTTTTTAAGCCATATAAAAAATTTTATATACAGTTTTTTGCTAGATTATAACGTTTTGGAGATACAGACTTCCAAAGTGTAATAAATTATGAAACACGCAGTTGTAATACTAGTTCGCACTTCATATTTCATAACGTTTCAAGTTAGTACCTAGTGCCGATGTTTTGACAAGGTGCTTGCAACTTTTCATTTAGTTTATTTATATAATTACATTGGTTAATATATAATATAGTATATTTCTAACCTAATAAGAAAATGAAACATTTCCAACTTAAGAGATGCTATTTGGCCGAGGCTTAGCCTAGGCCAAATTAGCATCTCAAGAGTTGGAAATGTAATTTTCTTATGTAGTTAGAACATAATTTTATTCACAAGCATAAATAAATAACACATTACCTCGTAAAATCTGCCATTTAAAATGATCTTCTACAAAATTTTTGCAAATTTCTAGCGTAATAACTAACCCTTTTCTGGTTTAAAAAGGGTGTGTTTAAAGAAAAAAACAAGTTTATACCTATTACGTTTTGCGTCTAAACTCCTTAATAACAAACAAGGTCCTTTTTTGTGTGAGTAAAAAACCTTTTTAATTGAAATGTACTGTTTTTGCTGTCACTCACAATGTTTAAAATAAGAGTGATCCTAATCATAAATAAGCTTAACATAAAAATCGATTGGGAAAAAATATTTGTATATATATATATATACGCAGTTTCTTTTTTCTAAGAAATAAACAATATTTCCAAGTAATTGATTTACTCCAATTATTATTGGAATTATTCACACTAAGAAAAATGAAAAACAAACGTATTTTTTTATTCACTATCAATATTTTTCGGTGTTCACGTTCATGATTTAGCAAGGATTGTTAAAACGTATTGCTATTGCTAGTAATCATTATCGATAATAACAGTACTGTATAATTTAGCAATATATAGAAACTGTTTAACCCGTAGCTACTGATGTGGAGTCTGACAGACTCCCAACCAAAAATTTAATTTCAACAGCATGCGGTCTCTAGTACATTTTTGTTAAGTGTCAGTTGAGCTGCGAACGAGGTAGTAACACTCTTAAATGAACGGGTAGATAATAGCCCTATTTATTAATGGGAGTACTTAAGCACACATTCTTCACGTCGATAGCTATGGGTTAACCCATGCGGAATTTTAATATTTGTTTGGAATCAATTTGCGTGGTCTGGTTAGATTTTTCTAAACAAAAATATGTAAAGTAATCAATCTATTTAGCATAATACAAAGTTAAATATGTTTAATATACGCCTATTTATATGCTTTGACCATATTGTAATTTTAAGTGCAATATGGGCAAGTATGTATACAATTTTTTTTTTAATTTAGATCAAGATACTGAAAAAAATGACCATAAATAAAATACCGGCATGGGGTACGTCTGCAACATAGGCGTGCAAGCTTTAAACACTTCTCGCTATAATACTATTTTTCATGTTATTGAAAAATAGTGAAATAGCCTTTATTTTAAGTTGCCTAGTCCAGAGATTGGTAGCGACTTTACCCCCCCCCCCCCACAGCTATATACGAGGTGTTTCACGGTACACAAATCACTCCATTAAAATCTGAAAACAATTAATTTCAATTACTGTATTAAACAATGTTCTGTGGAGTTTGGATTACAGGATTACAGACCAGAACGTTTTCCTATTTTCTAATTAATTTAAGGGTAAATTAATATTCTCTTAAATGAAAATGTACTAAGACAAAAATTTATAGCCGTCTTGCTGCCATCACGTTACTACCTTATGGCATTACTTCCGTCACTCAACATTAAAATACTAATTTTCCAAAAAAATGGGTTGGAAACAGGGGAATAACTTCTTGGCCACCAAGCTCTCCTGACCTAACGCCACTAGATTTTTTATGAGGAAGGAATAGTTTACCAAACATAACCAACTGACCTAGAGGACTTAAAGACATGCATTACTAATGCTTGTGAGACTATTAATTCGGACATGGTATATGCAGCTTGCAGAAGAAATTTAATGTCACGATTTGAACAGATCTTATTTGAAAATGGTGGTCATTTAGAGCATTTTATATCATATGGATGTAGTGAATGTTAGAATTTGGCCAATAACACAAAAGATTTTTTCAATACTTATTATTTTTTTTTGAAACTATTTTAATCGATATCTCCGGAACGGCTTATTCGATTTTAAAAATCAATCAAAATAAAAATACCTTTCAAACAATGTATCACATAACCCATATTGCTGTTTGAGATTTTAAAGTTGAGGTTGCTGGGGGTTAGGGGATGAGCTTTAAAAACCTGCCGGTTACATAAATAGAAAGTCTGCTTATGATCTTTTGACACCGACTATTTTACGTACTGTTAGAAAAGCACATAAAAGCACCACAAATGAAAGATTATAATCTTTCATTTGTGTTTTCTTATTATTAAAAAAGCTCATAAGAAAATGGAAAATGAGTAATATATTTACCTTTTCGTCACTTTGTCACCTTTAATAAAAATATTTAATTTGAACTAAAATAAACAGTGAAAATATACAATGCTTGACTCTCGCGGGAATTCTTTTACTAGGGTTTCACGAGAATCTTGTCTCGATTTCGAGAAATGATCAAGACGAGTGTAATTAAAATACTGCTGTCAACAAATAGTATATTCTATAACTAGTATGGAATAGACAACCTAGCGGAATGACTATTCCATACGTGTTGTAGAATATACTTTTTCTTCGACTGCAAATATGAAACACAGTATGGCTTTAAACTGCGGACAAAGTTAAAAACCATTTTTTTTGTGACTCGACATTGTAAATGCAACAAAACTCATATTTTTAAATAAAGCTATTAATGTTATTTAATAATTTTATGAAATCAGTACTTAAAAAAGATTTTTATTTAATTTTAGCACATATTTACAAATTATAATGCAAAAATTGAAGGTTATGTCAGATTGTTGTGACAGATATCAGGTTTAAATATATAACAATAGATGGATCAGTTTTAATTTGATAAAAAACTGGTCAAATATTAAGAAAAACTAATAAACTGTATGTAATTTTAACGCAAAACTTTAAATTGCATTTTATTATTCAATATTTCATGGTAGAAACAAGAGATGGCACTACATGTGCTCATTCTAACACTTGATACGGAATATTCATACCGTATCTAGAGCTAGAATGGATTCATTCTGTCTTTGAAAAGTGTGTGTTTTTGCTTACATTCTAAAGCAGTCGTAGAAAAACAATACTTTTCCCTATAAGCAAGGCGTCCTTCACTAAGTGAAGTAAAGTGAAAAGCCTTGCTATAAGCCTAGATTTATTAAAATCAAAAACAAAAAAGAACATATCTAACATATTAGAGTGACCCACCAAAATTTCAAATTGAAAAATTTGGAGGTCTCGCCCCTTAAATTTTTTTCATTGGGGTAAAAGTTTCCTCCCTAAGTTTTTCAAAATTAAAAAAAAAATCTAGAGGTCGCTCACTGCAATTTTTAAAAAGATTTTTTTTTAAGGCCGAAGGATTTTTTATTTAAATCTTTTTAACACGACACGGTATAAAGGGATAGTCAACCAATAAAATAAAAAAAAAACAGAAAGTTTCCTTTCAAATTGGCAGAGCTGTGCCCTTTTAAGTTCGAAAATGCACTACATTGCTTCATTTTAGGCGTAATGACAGACACAAATTTTTTTTTTCATTGTTTTAAAATGCTGTGAGTGTAGCATAATATGCCCCCACATAAAACCACTATATATTTTTTAATTGGATATAAGGCGTATCCAGAAAAAAATATTATATATATTTATATATATATATATATATATATATATATATATATATATATATATATATATTTTTTTTTTTCTAACATTTTTGAAAGATAAATTCGGTTTTTAGGCAATTTAGTTTTAATTTCAAGGTTTTTTCTTTAGATAAATTTCAAAATATAAATACATCAAATCCGTAGTATTTTTTTATTGGATATACAAGATGCCCAGAAAAAAATTAAAATATACAGGGTTATTCAGAAATAAGTTCAAGAAATTTAAGGGTGATTCTATGCTAAAAAAATATGAAAAAAAGTTCCTATAAAGGGTGGTCTGGAAATGAGCCCTAAGGAAGCTACGACCCTCTTAAGGTTACATCTAAAAAGTAGTTTTTATTTAATATTTATGGAACCCTATAAACAACAGTAACAAATTTTTGCATATGCCTTAGCATTGATAAAGGCTTTTTTTCATGTATTTTTTATTCGATAATTTTTACCAGGGGCTTGCGAAACGGGGGGACGATATCACTTTTTTGCCCAAACTTTTTTATCCGTAATTTTTTTAACATTTTCTCAATAAAATATTAATCTTTAATTAAAAATACATAAAAAAGTACTCTTTATGTAACACTGTAGGGCCAACCGTTTTCGAGAAAATTGCAATTAAAGAGCCAATTTCTCGTTCAGAGGATCAAAAATAGCTGTGAGCGACCTCTAGATTTTTTTCAAAAATTCTAAAATAATTAAGGGATGATACTCTTAACCCAATGAACAAATTAAAGAGGCGAGACCGCAAAATTTTTCAATTTGAAATGCTTATACAATATTCCTTATATTTTTTTCTAGCATGGTTTACTTAATTTAAACAATTCGTATATAGCACATGTGTAAATTATTGATTTAATTTAATTATATTCACTGATATTCATCATTTTTTAAATATAATAATTTAAACTGTGCCTGTAAACTAAGATCGATATAGAATACATAGAATAAGTGTTTCACAGAATTTTATTTATTTACTAAATAATATATACATATTTAACTAATAGTTATTTGTGTGTCAAGGCAAAATTACGACGCTTGCAAAAAGGCAACCCGCATAGCACAAACAGTTCTTAGAATATTTTTATATTTTGCGACTTATAAGCTCATAATCACACGCATTTTGGGTCTTCTTTTCTTTTGGGTTGGCAACAGGCAAAAGCCTATCGCTTGACGTTTTCCGTGCAAATGTCAATAATTATTATAATTATAATTCGTGCACGTATGAACGTATCATGATAGTGACTGATGTCACGCTGTCCCGCTTTATGATTCGCTCACCGCAACGCCTATACCTTCTTTACGTTTCGTATCCCTTGAGGTCCATACAATATGAGTCACTATCACGTATTCGCGGATCATAGTATATACTTAGGCAATTATATACACTTCTGCTCAAAAATATCGGCCCACCTAAAAAAATACACATTTTTGAATGCAAATATCTCCAAAACTATTTAATGGCTTTATTCGATCTTTTTTTTATTTTGAAGCTTGAACTTTTAGCTCTTACTTACTGGAATAAAAATTATCAAACATCTTTTTTTATACCGGCAGCAATGAAAAGTGCACAGCTATGTTTTTTTACTGCACCTTTCGATATGCGCATGGTTCGCCACTGCATATTTTTTTACAATTTAATTAATTGATTTTATAGCCTAATTAAATGGAAGTAATCTCTTTTTAAATTTTTTAATTTTCCTTTTCTCGTTTAGGAGATATAAGGTTTTTTCTAAAAATGTACATTTTTGCAAGTAACAAAAAAACTACGCAATGGATTTAATTGATTTTTTTTTTTAATTTGAAGCTTAAATCGTAAACTTTTATTTATTTAATTTAGGTTTCTGTTGGAAACATGTTTAAACTGAGTTTACATTGCTTAAATAGTCATGTTTTTTTTACTCGATCTTTTTTGTTGCAATTTAAACACAAACTCAAATCTTTCCATAAGTTTTAAAACTTATTCTAATAGCCACACTTATTGTGACTGATTCCGTCTTTTATTTTTTATCATAAGTCTTCTCATTTAGGAGAAATTATGTTTTTTTGGTAAATAAGGACTTTTTAAGTGGTGGGCTAGTGCCACCCCTGTAACTAACTTTTTTATGATTGACAAGACTTGTCACTTATGTGACAATACTTTTTTAACTCGTTAAAATTTTATTTAATTGTATTATTTAAATGGAAACAAGTCCGGAAGTAGCTGCCCAAGCTGTAGCTCTGCTACAAGAAGGGCACAGTCAGCGTTATGTTGCTCAACAGTTAAATATTACGAGAGCATATATATATATCGACATATATGCCTCAAAACGCAGTCTGAGCTGGGAACCAAAAAGTTGCTAACGCAGAAAACGTGTCAATTAAATGTATTTATTTAAGCTAAAGTTATAGAAGTGCAATAGATCTTTATTTTCTATCGACGCTTTTCCGTCATATACAGTTTTACAGGGGTGGCACTAGCCCACTGATTAAAAAGTCACTTTTTTCGAAAAACTTTAATTTCTCCTAAATGAGAAGACTTATGATAAAAAATAAAAGAAGGAATCAGTCACAATAAGTGTGGCTTTTAGAATAAGTTTTAAAACTTATGGAAACATTTGAGTTTGTGGTTAAATTGCATCAAAAAAGATTGGGTAAAAAAAACATGACTATTTAAGCAATGTAAACCCAGTTTAAACATGTTTGCACCAGAAACTTAAATTAAATAAATAAAAGTTAAGGACTTAAGCTTCAAATTAAAAAATAAATCAATTAAATCCACTGTGTAGTTTTTTTGTTATTTGCAAAAATGTTTATTTTCAGAAAAAACCGTATATCTCCTAAACGAGAAAAGGAAAATTAAAAAGTTAAAAAAGAAATTACTCCCATTTAATTGGCCTATAAAATCAATTAATTAAATTGTAAAAAAATATGCAGTGGCAAACCGTGCGCATATCGAAAGAAGCAGTAAAAAAACATAGCTGTGTAATTTTCATTGCTGCCGGTTTAAAAAAAGATTTTTGATAATTTTTATTCCAGTAATTAAGAGCTAAAAGTTCAAGCTTTAAAATAAAAAAAAGGTCAAATAAATCTATTGAACAGTTTTGGAGTTATTAGCATTTGAAAATGTGTATTTTTTTAGGTGGGCCGATATTTTTGAGCAGAAGTGTAGTATATAAATATAATTAAATAATTCATAATTGCAATCAGTAAAAGCAAAATAAATATGTAATTTTTGTATGTGTGTTTGTAACTATACTTTGTAGTACTAGTTTTTCATTCTATATAACTTAAATTAAAAGTTCCAGCAAATTTGACAGAGAACACAAATTTAACAACTTCAATATTTGTTTTAGAAAACTTTAAATGTTTACACGTTTACAATCCAAAATTTAAACTCATTGTCTCAAGAGTAATTATGAATTTCTTTAATAAAAACTAATAAAGTGTTTTTAAACTTTTAGAACTAATTAGAGCTCATATTGTACTTAATTTTAGGATAAAATTTGTATAAAAATAAATGAAATTTCGTATGTTTAAACTAAAATAAAAAATGTAAAACAAGTACCTTTTCTAGACGGGTGGAAAAATAAGGAAGTTTATAGAATAAGATATAAAATTGACTTTTGCTGTATCCATAATATAGATTCCATATCCTTTTGTTTTTTTTTTATCAGAAATTTATTTAAAGAAAAATTAATTGAAACTAATTTTGCCTACTTTTTTAAGGAGGTGTTTCAAAACTGTTATAGGTATGCGTACTTTGATAGCAAACTATAAAAAATATTATAAAAAGTAAAACCAAAAATTTTTTTTTTATTTAAAAAAGAGAACACGAAGAATACCTTTTAGGGAAGTAAAACATTGCTACATTTGGTTTATTTTAGAGTACCTACTTTACACAGTAAAAACATGTAACTTTTCATTATTAACCATGTGAAAAATACACTGATTGGTTATTAGGATGCCCGAAAAAATTAAGTTGTTAATAAAATTCTAAAACGGTTTGAGCAAAAAAAAAAGTTTGTAAAAGCAATAGTTTAATTTTTCTAAAAAGCTTGAGTTGAATTTTAAGATTAATTTTTATATATTTTTGATGTGCTCAAAAAATAACAAAGTTTAAAATAAAATTTTATTTCGGTTACTTTTTAACTATGTGTTTTCTATTCTTAATTTCGATGATAATATAAATTTACTATTAAAATTACTTTAAAATATTTAAAACTACACGGAAAAAATGCAGAACTAAACTTTGGCGGCGAAACGACCTACGTTAAGTCCTGTAATAATTACAGCACAAAACGTGTAATATACACGTTTTACAAAGACCATGTATAATAATAAATACACGACCAATTCATATATTTTTTTGAGCTACATAACCAATAGGGCGCACCGAAAAAAAAAGTTGCTAATCGACTATGCAGTAATTGTAGGGAATAAACTTGAAATCGACTATAAAGAACTTTCACTTTCGGGTTTAGACCGTGTTAATGGATTTTCACTTTCCGACGTTTCGTCTCTTACTACTAGAGACATCTTCAGGGATTAATCTGAAACTAGTTTCAGACATCTTCAGGGATTAATCTGAAACTAGTTTCAGATTAATCCCTGAAGATGTCTCTAGTAGTAAGAGACGAAACGTCGGAAAGTGAAAATCCATTAACACGGTCTAAATCCGAAAGTGAAAGTTCTTTATATCTTAATGGCCGTGAAAGCTTAAAATCTAAAATTGAAATCGACTGGTAAAATTCTTTTATCGATTAAAAACCTCTAGACCCTCCTCAACGGCCCCGAAGTTTTCTAGTTTTTTAAGACAATAGTGTATAAAGTTGTCACCTTATGACTTACTTTTTTTGACTACTCTGTAAGTTTAACCAAACATAAAATTATAAAACTAACAGTTATGTAATTTCAACATTAAAAAATTAACTTAAAATTTATTTATTTATTTATTTATTAGTTTTTAGTCATTCTGGGACCTTACATACAAAGGTGTTTTATACCTTATTAGATGATAACAATAAAACAACTAAAATAGTAGTAGTTGTAAAAAGTTACATATAAAATATAACAAGCAACAATCAGGCCTATTCACATGTACCATTGAAATCTATTCAATATTGACAAAAATTACAATCCCATGCAGTTTTAATACATGACCTTGCAATTTTCGTCAATATTGCCACAAATCTCAATATCAATGGTACGTGTGAATAGGCCTGATTAACTAAGTAAAACATGAAGAAATAAACGGATCTGGAAAGTGATAAGAGGATCGTAATATTAATGTGGATAAAATGACCAATATCTTCAATCAGAAATATCTTCACGGCTTGTTAATAGTTTAAATAATGTATATTGTTCCTTTATTAATGTATAATTTATGCTATACACGTACTTGGTATGTTTTTTAAAAATTAAATCCATTAATGTTTTTTGCAAATTTTTGGTTAGGGTAAGCTTACAGAGTAGTCAAAAAAAGTAAGCCATAAGTTACCTCATAGTCGATTAGCAACTTTTTTTTTTCGGTGCGCCCTATTGGTTATGTAGCTCAAAAAAATATATGAATTGGTCGTGTATTTATTATTATACATGGTCTTTGTAAAACGTGTATATTACACGTTTTGTGCTGTAATTATTACAGGACTTAACGTAGGTCGTTTCGCTGCCAAAGTTTATTTCTGTATTTTTTCCGTGTAGTTTTAAATATTTTAAAGTAATTTTAATAGTAAATTTATATTATCATCGAAATTAAGAATAGAAAATACATAGTTAAAAAGTAACCGAAATAAAATTTTATTTTAAACTTTGTTATTTTTTGAGCACATCAAAAATATATAAAAATTAATCTTAAAATTTACCTCAAGCTTTTAAGAAAAATTAAATTATTGCTTTTACAAACTTTTTTTTTTGCTCAAACCGTTTTAGAATTTTATTGGAAAAAAATACATAAATGTTGACGTTCTTTTTTGTCTTCATCACAAAATACCATAATTTTTTCAAACTAATGAAAAATTGCTTTAAAAATTAAAAATTAAATTAAAAAACTTACCTTTAAAAAACAAAGCAGATTTTCGGAAAAAAAAACAAAAATTTTTCAAACGAAAAAATCACAGTGAAAATCAAAAAATGTTGCGTGTGTTCTTCGTGAGAAGCGCTTTTCCAGTTTTCCGGAGTTCTTTTTCAGCTTGGGCCGCCAGTCGGTGCACTGCTATACAGGTAACGCGCACTGAAGAACTTTCAAAGCTCGCAGAGCTTATTACTGAAAACTCCGGGCCAATGAAAATTTAAGCTTTTTGACTGAAATCTGCGTTAACCAATCAGATTGTAACGGTACGCGAAGTTTATCAATGAGTTTTGGTGTCTTTTGGTGGAAAATGTGTGGTGACTAAAATTTTCGTTTTTAAACAACTATATCCATATTATTAGATATTATGATATAAAAGTCCTTTTAGACAAAAAAATATTTTATTACATTTTTTGATTTAACGCACAAACTTGCAAATAGGTTATTCAAAAATCTGCCTGTCTATCAGGCTGATGTTAGAGTGCCTTAATGTGAGTTTTCTTGACAGAATACTCACATTACGGCACTCTAGATGAAGTAGCTTGAAAGCTCTTACAAAAAAAACTCTTGTATATTTATATTTATTTATGTATTTATGGAACGCAATGGTTTACAAAATGGTTCATACTTAAATTTTATATTACGATAAAAAGTGGTTGTTTTTTGAAAAACATTTGATTATATTTTTGTTTTACGCAATAAAATTCACCTGTCTAACATTTGAAATTGCTAAGCCATTACGGCTTAAGTAGATTAAAAGCTATAACAATTTTTTTTTTATTTTAATACTTCTATATTTAAAAATATTATAGTATACATTTACTTTACATCGTATAAACAAGCTAAATAGTTGTGTTTATATGATTGTTATTGTAATAGCAACTTTGGGTTATACTTTAAAACTTTCTCGTAAAGAGAATCTCTTTTATTTTTACGGAAATTATTTCATTTGTCAGGAATATATGTTGCTAAATCTAAAGTTATCTTGTACAACAGAAAAAATACCAAAGCTCTTTTTCTTTTGATATAAAATAGAACGTTTTATTTTTTTAACATAAAATAAAACAATTTTAGGTGTAAAGTGGTATTAAATTATGTACTCACGGCAAGAATCCTTTGTTTTCAACACAATGTTATACAAATTCAACAAATTTAAATATGTATCCTTTTATAAATCTTAAATTTAAGTTCTTTTAAGAACAACATTATAAAAAGTTTCCGTTAATTCTAATGGTAGCTTCTAAGAAGGTTCTTAGAAGCAAACTGTGCTCAGGGATAACGGCTTTTGAGGCAAAAACTTTTGCAAATTCACTATTATAGGAAAACTGAGTCTTTTCAAAAAAGATAAGAATAATTCGTGATATGCCAGATATTTTTTGGTTATAACCAGAGTTGATACTTTCATTACAATAGACAATAGGACTTTTAAATTATTTTTAATTTTTGGTGATTTTGTTTAATACATACCTATGCCGAATAAGATTATATGTCTGTATACAGACAAATAATCTTATTCGGCATATTATGTATTATGTATGTATTAAACATGTAACAGGGATTATTTTTGGTAAATATCAAGGTGGAGCAATGAGGGTTAAAAGCATTTTTCAAAAAAAAAAAATGTTTTCGTTTTTTGATTTTTTTCTTTTTTTTGCAAAATGAAAATAGTTCACAGAAATTTTATAAAACCCTGCTAAATATCATATAATAATTATAATTATTAATATATGTAATTATAATAATGTAACTGGTCTAATTAAACGTTGTAGGTGTATAAATACTATTAAGTTAATCTATATTTGCCAATAAATAAATAAATTTAACTTGCACTCAATAACAATATATTAATAAAATTATCTTAATTGGCTTTTCGAATAAAATCAAATCAACAAATATTTAAATGAAAGCAAATTATTATGTGTAAATAAAATTTGCGATACATATGTACCAATTACTAAGTAATAAAGTCTTTATCTATGACAGAACACGTGGAGGTTTTAACAAGCGCCTAAAAGCAGCTCTCCATGCAGGAGTTTGTTTTGGTTTTTTCTTGGTTTGGCCTTTTTTTTAATGAGGGGGCCTTGGTTTACGTTAACGTTGGTTTGGCGTCTGTTTGGTGTTTTTTTTTTGTAAAAAAATGTTTTTTATTTAAAATAATATATTGAAAACCGGATGCGCATGCGCCTGCGCATGCGCAGTTTATCAAAACCTTGCATAAAGAGCTGCACATAGGCGCTCCTGAAGTTTTATTTAATCAGTATGGGCTTTAGGATTTTCTGTGAAACATTCATTTTTTGGACGCCCCCTAAAAATGTACCAAATTTCTGGTCAATACAAAGAACAAAAAATGTTTAAAAAAATATATTTTTTGACGATAAAAAAATTAAAAAAAAAACAATATTTTTTTTTAATTTTTAGAAAATATGTTTATTTGAAAAATAATTTTTATTTTGTGCATTTTTTCGATAGAACGTGCCGACTAGCTTTTAGACCCTTAAAATATTTTTGTGCTTCCTTTTTTTAGGCTCAATTCGGCACGTGTAATATTAAGATACATCATTTTTAGACAATTTGGAAATATATGGGAGCCTTAAAAAAATAATTTTCTAATGAAAACCCTAGCGGAATTACATGACCCTCTTAAGAGTATCGTCAACGAGCCTACTGGAAATTCAATAAAACATGCAGTGACTCATACCTCTGCTGCTTTCGTATAAGGGGTCCGCCTTCGCGAAGCTTCGACAAAATTACGCGAGTCGCACCCGAACTGGTATGATCTTCACCTTTTACCACACATTCGCAACTGAGTCACTGCAGGTTTTATTAAATTTCCAGTATAAAAAGTTACTGGACAGAAAACAAATCTTAAGAGAGATCATATCTCAGGGTTTATTTTAAGCTTTTTTTCACTGCACAAATATTATAGGAATCCCAGTCTAGAATTTCGGCTCAAATTTTTCTATCAACACAAGACTGCACAAAATTTTATTCTATTAAGGAACAGAATATTACCCCTATAATTATGTCTCACTGATTATAGCGAACCAACCTAAAAATTATACATATTTAAATATGATAAATTTATCTTGGTAACTTTGTCTTATCTCCCCTTGTAAAGTCTGGTCCCGCTAGGTCAGAATCCACCTTATTTTATGAGGACGAGGACCCCATTAATTTTTATCTGACCCCCCCCCCCCGTAATTTATTTATGAACCCTTATAAGCTATATTTAAATTGAATTATTTTTTCCTGGTATTATTTGATTATTTAAAACAATTTCTTATTTATTTATTTTCATTACGACGTTCCCACGTTACAGTTATTATTAATATATTTCTGTTATTATTATTAACCCTTTCGACCCCTTAGGAACCAAGACAAGACTTCACTACTATTGGTCTTTTAGCGAATATAGAGTCTTGATCTAAAGCCTTGGTTTTAATAACAAAACTTGGGACAGGGTTAGCCTTAAAAAGTCTTAAAATAGAAATATTGTTCTTGATGTAGCCCTAAAAAATATATTTAAACAGTTTTACTGACAACGAATTAAATTCAATTAGGAGAAAATGAATGCAAAAAAAATAGTGTTGAAGGTAAAAAACTTATTTCAGAAATTTTCAAATATATACCTTGTAAAAGCGCTAAATCCTTGATTACCCAAAGAATAAGTTTAGTCATTCAAAGAGGAAATGCGGCCTCGGTTCCAGGTACCATCAAGGACAAAGAAGACTTGGATGAAATTTTTTACTTTTAACTTAATTTCTTATATATATATTTGTTTTTTTTTATTGTTGATTTATATTTATGTATTTTAATAACTTAAATAAAGTATTATTTTATAGGAAAAAAAAGAAATAGTATTGAAAGGGTTAATTATAAAATCAACAAGTCATAAAGCAGTGAAGTGAATAAATAAATCTGCGTAATTTTCGTAATAACGTTGTTTTGTAAACAATTATTTGAGTTCGGAAAGAAAATTGGAAAGTGTATTCTTTCATACTGCAAATTACATATTTTTAATTGTTCAGTGATGCTAACTTAACAGAGAATATATGATATCATAAAAATGACTCCCGACTGACGTTGAAATATTTGGACCTTCAGACAGCTCCTACTATTCGTCGACTTATAAAAAGCATTCGATAGGATAAATAAAAATCATTCGTTTTTGTGTTGCCAACACAGGGTGAAAAAAATCCATATTTTTCTTCATTTACTGTTTTGTTTTTCCAAATATCTTTAGATAAAATTACAAGAGCTTCATAAAATGTTAATGAATTTTACTAGTAGTTTTTATTAGAAAAAAACCTGCATATATTGTATCTACAACTGTAAAATATAAAGTTGATTTAACCAATAATTAACACTAAACTAAGAGTTTGACCAAATTTTTAGTGTTTAGAGTTAATTATTGGTTAAACTTTCCTTTAAAAGTTGTTTTTAGGTAAGTTAGCAGTCATTTTTTGTCTAACACGATATACGTTAATATAATAATGCAACATACATTTATAATAAAAGCTAATGACTCTTGAAATCAAAAGATTGAACACAAAAGTTTATTATTAATTTATACAAAATATATTATACTATATATATATAGTATTAAATTTGTCCATGTTTTGTTACAAATGTAAATTTTAAACCAACATTTAATAATAGATAATTATTATTAATAGTTAAAATATAATAGTCTTCTTCCTAATTTGCATTTAATGTCTTAACATATGCGGCCGTGCACAAAGAAACCCGGTTAGTGTGTCAAATGTACGTATTACTTTTTTTTCGGATTCTTATGTAAAAAAGTTTTTACATAGGAATCCGAATAAAAAGTAATGCGTAAATTTGACACACTAACCAGGTTTGTTTGTTCAGGGTCACATTTGCATCAAAGGCATTCTTAAAATATTAAAATAAAAAACATAATTTTTGTATATATTCTTAATATTCCTAATAATTATAATTTTTGTATTGATCTAAAACTTATGACTATTAGAATATTTATATATTATAATTATAACATTATTATTATGTGGACAATAAAAACATATTACATAATATATTAATATTACATATACACATATTCAAACAAAAACTAAAAGTTTCCCATAGAAACTTTTGAAATAATTTAGATTAATTTTCATAATATAAATATATTTATGTACATTATTTATTTATGACTTTAAGTAGTAAATTAAGAACAATAATGGTATTATACTCTTACTGTAATAAATAAAAAAATACAAAAAAAAATCCTAAAGAATCGAATTGCTTAACAAAAAATAGAAAATAGAAAAATCAAAACCTTGAAATCAATGTTTAAAATATTAAAAAAATATATGGTATAATAGGGAATTTGATATGCTTTAAAAGAATCACACGAACTTTCTTTCCATTAGAAAAAATAACCCACACGATCCTTAGGGAACGTTCAAGTATTACATTACGCTCCTAGGGGGGGGGCACGCCCTTGTTAATGGTATAGGAAAATAGCTTAACAGGGGGGGGGGTCCAAAATGATCAAAATTTGCGTTACATAATACTTGAACGTTCCCTTACCCACATTTTAAAAGCTGAGAATGTCAAATATACGCAAAAAGGAAGTTTGAGCTGTATTATTTAAGTTAAAATTTATTAAAAGTCGATATCTCAACTCAAAAATTAAAATGGGAGGTGACTTATAGACCGCCCTGTATTTTATTATAGGCCCAGTTTTATAAAATTTAATATTTACCTAATTTTTTACATTACATAATGTGTAATTATAATTAGTATACTATATATATACTACTACAGCGCCTGTGCTAGAATAGTATTATACGGTAGTTAATAATTTTCAAAAAAAAATCAAAAATCTTCGTAGACAAAAACTCTTGGATATAAATTAATTTCATAAAAAAAGCAACTTTTTTTTAATGTCCGTCTGTCTGTGCGTCTGTCCGATCGTTTTGAAATTTTTAGGAAAAACCAAATTCTATGATGGGAAGATCCCTCTTGTTTTTGAAAGTAATCCCCCTAAAAAACAAAAAAAGTTAGGGGGAGGGGTAAAAAAAAAACGAAAAAAGCTGAAAGAAAATTCAGATTAACATAACTTTTTGAGAAAAATAATTATTTTATTGTAAGGATCAATTCTAACAATTTTGAAACTAATAACCACAAAAACAACAAAGTTATAGGGGGGTAAACATTTTAAAAAATCGAAAAAAGCTGAAAGAAATTTCCGATGAACGTAACTTTTTCAGAAAAAAAATACCTTTATTATAAGGATCAATTCTGTCAATTTTGAAAGTAATCCCACAAAAACCAAAAAAGTTATGGAGGTTAAACTTAAAAAAAGTAAAAGAACTCTACCAAAAAAAACAATTTTTAATTATATTAATTTTTTTGTTTTTCGCAAAAAAAGTAAAAAAAATTGTTGAATTTTTTTTTAAGTTTTTTTTTATTATTTATATTGGAGCTTTAAAAAAAATTTTTTTCAAGTACCTATTTGGGAAAATGGAATATGCCATTTACGGTAAATAGTATATAATTTAATGCGTAGCATTACATATCTTCACGGCTTGTTATAATTATTCGAATCATTGAATAATTTTTATAAATGGACCAAAACCAACAAAAAACAAACCACGAAGATACATATCAAATGCTTCGCTATAATGCTATACTCTTCGTAATGCATATTAAAATAAAAAAAACTTTTACCCACGGCCGTGATTTATAGGCCTATAAATCATGGGCTGTAAAAATAAACAATTTAAAATTTGAAACGGCCGTAGATAAAGTATAGTATTCTACTCGAGTATAATAGCTATTAATCATTCGGGTGTTACACCACTCGCCTATCGGCTCGTGTCGCAAAATTCACTCTCTTTGATTAACATCAAATATTATACGCTCGCTGAATAATATCAACGAACTAACAACTCATAGAATACGCATACCGTTAATATAAAGTATCGCCAACATCTCGGTTTGTTTGTAAACAAATAGTAGGTATATTCAGTCATGAACAATAACAATTACCAGTAACTGTTATTGTTGTCTCTGTTAGAACAAAGCTGTGCGAGTAAGACAGACAAATGTATATGTTGGCTACGTTTTTGTCAGTTTTTACAAATGAAATGCCTATTTTAGAAAGAAGAGTTATTAGTTCGTTGAATAATATACTATTATCTACGTTCTATGTAGTATTAAGCACACGTTTGAGTTTATTAATGTGCACATTAAATAACTAGTAATTTTTGAACATATGTTCATAATATATATTATAAAACCCCTATGCTGTACTTTTTCTATTGCCAAGTAAATGTCAATGTAATAGTTTTTATAGTGTTTGTTTTTTTAACCAAATGTGATTTTTTACCATTTTTACCTCATTTTTAACCGACTTCCAAAAAAGAGGAGGGTATCAATTCGACGTGTGACTTTGATTTTTTTTTATGTTTGTTCCCGCATAACTTTGGAACGAATGAACGGAATTTGATGAAACTTTTTGCAACTTAAAGAGGGCATTCACGAGGTGGTCCCGTTTTAATTTGACGCTCGGATAATGCCGGGTAAGCCGGATAATTAAGATAAATCTAATCATTTTAACGCATTTTCACTTAAAAACCGCTTAATTTGGTTCTACTACCAACAAAAATTTTAGAGAAATATCGGATAACTCCTCCTCACTCAAATATTACGGCACACTGTAAATCTTTTAAATGCGGCTAAACTTGATTCGCTGGATCTGTAATATTAAAATACCAAGAGAAAATGATAAATTTTGTGATTTTACCATAAGGCGTAATTTGATTATTACTGAACGCTTAAAGTTTAAGAAGATATTCTTTAGTATTTCGTTTAAAATAAGGTTGGTCGGACGCTTGGGCGCTGAAATTAAAAATTTTACTTTTATTTTTTAGAAATTTATCTTCACGTTACTACGTCCTAACAGTGCGTTGTGACGTCAGCAGCTTGCCGAGATGGAAGGACAACTATAATTTAGCTTAGATGACTTTACAAATCTACAAGTTCTGTGTCTCTAAAAAGTAAAAAATAAAAACTTTTCCCAAAAAAAAATGAACCGACTTCTATGTTTCTAAAAAGTAAAAAATAAAAAATAAGTCGGTGCCAATTTCACAACAATCAATTTAACAACAAAAATAATTGTTAGTATTTAATTTAGGGAATGGTGAACTTGGCACCCACTTAAGTATTTTTTACTTTTTAGAGACACAGAACTTGTAGATTTGTAACGTCATCTAAGCTAAATTTTTTGCATGAAAAGTCAAAAATTGGAATTTACTCTTCCGCATTTAGTAATACCAAGATTAAATTATACTATTTAAAATTCCTTGTAAAAGTTTTATGATTTTTTTTTCAAACTCATAGTCTATTAATCACGAGTATTAAATCGATTTATTGCAATATTTTCAAATAATTTTTACTATTATATATTATTGTATTTGGAAATACAAAATTACATATTTTAATTGCATCTATTTGTAACGCTACATTGTTTTTAAGAATATTTATAATTTATGATACTAATTGTTCTTATTTTATTTCATTAACAATAATAAATTAGTTATGTTTATAAATTAAGAAATAACTATGATATTTTACGATTCTTTATTAATATTCTTAATAATAATATTCTTTATTTAACCAATAAGTCATTATCTACAAGTATAAATTTATCTATACAATCCTAAAATCAAAAAAAAATATATATATATATAGTAGAACTTAAAAATTAAATAAAAAGGTAATCCCCACTAAGCAGAAGAATGCTTGTTGTGGGTGCTTGTAGAAAAATTAAATATAAATTCATTTTTATAAATACATAATCATTTAATATTATAAAATTAAGAGTTTAAAACAAAATGAGATTGTTTTTAAAAACATTTAACATTCTACCCATCTTTAGAGATTAACCCAGTTTCAATAAAATTTTCTATTTTATATGTAGATTGTTCAAATAACCAAACTTTAATTTTTTTATTTGTTATATTACTGTTTTTTAAACAGAGGGGCAAAACATTATACAGTCTGGAAGCTAAATAGGTATGAGATTTTGTTCCAATAGTTTTTGTTGATTTTTTTGTTGGAATATTTAAGCTACCCTTTGTATTATATGTATGAGTTTTGTTATATTTTTCATTTTTAAGTTGCCACTTTATTAAAAAAATATTAGAATTAAAAAAATAGTATATTGTTTTACTAAGAGGAAAAGTGAAGCTTTTTTTACTAGTCTGTAGAATTTACGGACGATGCGAAGCGGAGTCCGGAAACTACAGATGAGTAAAAAAAGCTCCTCTGAGTGAAAAATACTATTTTTTCTTCAAGCATCCTATCGATACCCCCAAGCAACAAAGCCGTAACTCATATATTGTCATTTTTCACGACAGCTAAATTTCTAAAATATATTTTTTTGTTATTTAAGGGTGGGAAACTGATGAAGTAGAAAAGGAAGCCATATAATACAACATTTGAAAGCTTATAAAATTATCTATTTAACTGTATATGTATTTATTGTTTATTTATTGTTTGTTTCTAATAATATTCAAGTTTAGAATTTCTTACTTTAGTGTTTTTAGGTAAACTTTTGGTTAAAATGGCCTAAGGAGTAATCTGAGTAGTACCACCATGTGTGTCTTTTTTCAAGGTATTTACCTATGAGTATAACTCAAAATGGGTCTAACTTGAGTTACATCCTTGTTGCATGGGAGTATCGCTATATATGTTTTTTAAATATTAATTTTTGAATTTATTCAGTAATAAAGTATATTTTTTTTATTAAAATAGGCCAATAAAACCCTTTCAAAATAAACTTAAACCTTCCTGAGCTCATTTTAATTTTTTTTCTTAGGCGAAATCATACACTTTTCGCGATTTCGATGGTAACTTGTCTAATGTACAATTGCCAATTTCGGAGACATTTGTAGGTGTATAAACCATATATTCTTCATCAATCATTTTTAATCAATTTCACACAAGGTTTTTGCACAGAATCTCAGTCAACCACCTGTTTACATAATAAACAAACAAGTTTGAAGTATGGCTGTCATCAAAGTCAAAGAGTAGGCTGCCGCCAGTAGTGGTTTTGCTAACTAACTTCTTTTTACGGCGTACAACAATGAACTCATTTATTTACTGTAAAAAATAGATCACTTCTAACACTTCCATCCGTCTAGAAAAGGTACCCGTTTCACATTCAATCAAATTCTTTTAGGCACCAGTTACAGCACCGTATCAAAATAAAAATGGGTAGTAAGGAATCCTTGCCTACTCCCATATAATACTGTATAGAGGAGGCGAACCCTTTTTTTAGCTTAAATTTGGCATAGAATTTTGTTGCGATATTTTTCACGACAAAGAAACGTGTCGGGGACGTACATTGGTTATTTTATATTATTCAAGTTATTTCTTTTTGTTAATCTATTTACCATGTTTACCTTTACCTAAATAATTACTGGCCATTGTAATATCATTATTTTTCGACAGAAGTCAGATAAAATAAATGAAAAGTCAGATTAGACAATTTTTATATAATTTCCCAAAATAGTTATCCTAGCTATTCGAGCACCAATAAAACGTATTTTTTGAAATGCACTAATTTACACCTTTGTTTTTTTTTGTACAAACTTCTAGACTGGGGTTGTTTTTAGTAAAAATATAGGTAGGCCAAATGGTGGTAAAAACTGTTTTATGATAGCTTGCTTAATGTTGGTTGTATGACAATTTTTTTGCCCGAGAAAGTCAAAATTCTCTTGATAAAACAAAAGAAGAAACATTTTTTATTTTTTTTTGTTTTTTTATTAAAAATGTTAGTATTTTTTAATTTATTTTTGTAATTCCATTATTCTGTCTATATTATACAATTTTTGTATCGTTCCTGTCTTTTATAACACTTTTTTTATCCATAAAAATCATCTGTACAATTCAGTTGCATCAGTTAAATAACTTCTTATCTAATAAGCTTTCACTGCACTGGTAATTGGCTCGTTTAACACAAAAAGAAAATATGAACTAGTGAACTGTTTAATTTAAAACTGTGACATACATTTAGGCGCCATTTATTAATTACGTCACTATTTTTGAACATTTTTGTCCCCTTCTCCTCAGTAAGCTTCGTCACGCCGGCTTACACCCCTTTAAATAATTACGTCACGCTATCGACACCTCGATAAAACAAATACACAAAATCTGAATGTGTATTGTGTAAATATTTGTAAGCTGCGCACTATGTCGTATTGAGACTTAGAAAGTAACCTTAATTCGCTAAACGATTTTGGCAATATGATCACAAAACCTTTTTAAACTACTTAATTGTACTGTTCTCCATTAGGTTTAAAATTTTTTTCAAATTTAATCATTTTATAATGCAGTCAGTGGCTTAGCATTTTTCCTAACGGTGCAGAAATTTCGATTTTACACGTTTTGTGATGCGATGGTACTTAATTTGGAATAAAAATTACAATTTTATTTCTAGGAGGGCTATAATTTATCACAAGGTTTGGAATAAAACTGTTTAGATATAAAATCGTAAATTATACTCAGTTCAAGTGGGTATACCGTGCTGGAAATTACCTCCTTATTTTTAACGTATAGTTGAGACACAAAATTTAAAAAAAGTTATGGTGCGAACCTGCTCGAATCTATAGGCGATACCACAAAGGATTCGTAAAAACATGCCTAAAGGCGCCTTTTCACGGAGCAATTTATACGCAAGTTTGGTGCTATGCAATTTTGCTGCCAGCATGAGGACAATTACACATTCATTTGCCTTTTCACGGAACAAGTTGTACGCAAGTTTGACGCTATATATTGCAAGTTAAACAATGCTGCCAACCAGACAATTTTGACTTTTTCTTTTCTTCTCTGCATTTGTTGACAAAAACATAACCTAGCATTTGCTTTTTTAAGCTTTTTAGTTAGACAGACCGGCCTATTATTAATAATATTTATTATTAAGATGTCCAGTTGCTACTATATTAGTAAAAATAAATTGAAAAAAGGACAGGACAGGACAGGACAGGACAGGACAGGACAGGACAGGACAGGACAGGACAGGACAGGACAGGACAGGACAGGACAGGACAGGACAGGATAGGATAGGATAGGATAGGATAGGATAGGATAGGATAGGAAATAATTAGAAACTAAGTAAATTCTTAACGTTTATAAATCTATTTTTTTAATTTTGGGTTTTCTGTGAACTAGATTCAATTTGTTCGACGGAAAAAGAATTAATAACACATCGGCTATTTTATTTAAGTATATTGAAATCGTTATTGTTTAAATAAGTTAAACGATAAGTACTACTCAAATGTAAAAAAGAAATGCCTTATTTAATTTCAGTTTTTATGATTTAATAATAGTGGAACTTTCTCCACAAAATGACAATATTACCGCACGATTACCATCAAAAACTCAATGTATCATAACGAGACCATATGCAAGACAATTTACTTATTATTAGTAAATAATTTATTACTTTCCCTGTTTTAAAACATGTAGGAAAAGCTGAAATTAAAACTAAACAGTTTTATAGGATTTTTTTCCTATTTTGCGTAAGTGTGTTTGTAGGGTAAACATATTTAATATATTACGGCAAGGGTACAAATTTTAAAGATTAAAGAATCCAAATCCGGGGAAGAATTGGCCCATCTCGTCAGGATTTTGAGATTATGTACCCGAGAAACGGCGTTTTTTCCTACTTTTGAGGTTATGTACAGAGTGCAAAACATTTTTGTGGTCTGTCTCTCCAGTTACATCATTTAGTACCACTCTTACCCTTTAATTTAAGAGTTCAAGAGATCAATTACGATTTTTTTTCTCAAAGTTATGGCTATTCGAAGTTAGGAAATATATTCCTTCGACGTCATTAGCATTTGCATTAAGCCTGAAAAATTACGTTTTTGTGGCATGGTGTCTTTTACCTCCGAGGTCCAGAATTATAATTTATTGTTAAATTAGGTAAATAAGTTTTATGTTTTAAATGTTTTGTTAGTTAAGCGTTATTTATTTAATTCTTATTCTTTCATAAAAAGCTAATTTAGCTTTATTTACTTAATAATTTTTATTTGTAAAAAAAAACAGTATTATCAAGTGGTAATACTGCTTTTTTTACAAATAGTAGTAGTAGTGCTACAATAAAATATATCTGGTGGTACTTCAAAACGTGCGTGGTGGTACCTCATGCCGGAAGATATATCTTTCAACTGTAACTGTATAAAAGGAAACCCGTACCACTTTGCCTGGCTCAGTTTATCGTAGATGAAATGTTAAAATACTTAATTTTTTGTGTTTTAATTTGCATTTGTCGATGTAAGTAACACATTTTACAGTGCTGTAAACGAATATTTTCTGCCCTGTGTAAAAAAATATCGTAATTAAATTTTGTGGTGATACTTTTATTTTTTGTGTGGAATTAACAGTGAATAGTGTTTGTGAATTTATGCAGCAAGGATAGTGCATAATATAAGGGTGAATTCTCCTTTGAGTTCCTGTTAGATTTCTGGAAATTTGAATCTGGTGGAAAATATTACACCATTATTAATATGACAATATATTGCCAACTACATATTCGCTAAAATACAGGATTATTTAGAAACAGGTTACAATATTTTAAAATGACTTATATTCAACCAAAAGCTCCTAAACTTTTTGAGCTATATCTATATATTGACAAGATACAAAGTTTTCCATGTAAACTTTAAAAAAGAAATGTGAGACGCAAAAAGAAACCTTTAACCCGATTTTTATTTTTTTTTTTTGGTGTAAATTAAGTTTTTAGGTTAAAATAATTTGACAAGTCAATTTCATGAATCATATTTGACATAAAATTGACAAGTTTTAATTATCCAATTTAAATAAAACAATTTTAAGGGTCCCACTTTTTTTCGAAAGAAGTGTATCTAACCTTATATTAAGTTTGTTTTTGCTAAAACATGTTTTACTTTTTCTTATATTCAACAAAATATCATTCGATGTAAGTATTTAATTTTTACAATGAAAATTTTATTATATCAATGCTTAAAATTTAATATTTTATATATAAAATACTCATTTCAGACAGCTATGTGCCTAGATTTGATAATTATTAATTATTTCTATAATAAGTTTTAAAAAATATCCCCCAAAACTGAAAATTACAGTAAGTTGGTAACGCTGTACTATAATTGAAAAAATATTTTAAGATTCTGAATGTATAAATAAATATTAACTAACAAAATATAAAGTTTTTCTGAGAGGTAAACGTATTTATCAAAGTATAACAGCAAATTACACGAAAAATATTTAGGGCCACCTTAAAAGATGGCTATTTTATAAATAAATGTAACGATATTATGTTTAAAAATATTATGATTTTTAAAATATATTAAGATTTATTAATATGAATAAATTTGTCTCCAGCTCCCATTTTATGATGCAGGTAGAAATTTCCTAGTTGGCAACGCCCCCTCCGAAAGTTAGAAATTAAACGTATACATAACGTATTTCTAACTTAAAATCTAACGTTAGATTAACGTTTGAAACTAACGTTTGATTCTTACTTTAAAAAGCGGGACATTTGCACATATTTTATAACGTACTTTTATACAGTTTTCTAACATTAGAAAAACGTTATTCTAAGGTTAAATTTCTACTAGGGTCCCTTTAATTAATTTAATAATAATTTAATTTTGAAATTTAGAAACCAATAATAATAAAAGAAATAATTTAAATCTAAATTACCTACCTAATTCAAAAGAATTACGTAAATGAATAGTATTTTCTCTATAGAACCACATACAAAAATTTATTTCCTTATAAGTAGACATAAAATTATATTGAAGCATTTTAATTTGAAATGATTTCCGTAATACAAATGAACCAAGTCAATAGTTCTAAAAACACGGTGTCGTTTAATGAGGCTTACTATATAGACAAAACTAACTATTTAATGCTCAGACTGGATTGTCAATCACCGAGAAAAAATATTTATGGCAAATATAATTTTAACCATTCTTAATATATTTTTACGGGCTGAACAACCGTTATTAAAATCGACCGAAAAATAAAAAAATTGCATTTTCGGCTTAAGAATGCCATAAAAGGTTGAGAAAATGTGAAAAAAGTGGGAGTTAAAAAAATTTATGTCTGTCTGTCTGTACGTAAACCTTATAACTTATAAACGGAATGTCCGATTTGAAAAATTCTTTCACCAAACGATTCAGGACCTTTTTTATTTGTGTCATATCAAATATGGTTAGCATTAGCGTAGGGCAAGGGGGGCAAAATGAACAAAAACTATAATTTTTAGCGATTTCTCACTTATTATTTATAGTAGGACAACAGTAAATAAGGGAACGTTTAAGTATTACGTAACGCAAATTGTACCAAAATTCATACACTTCATAACCCGGTTATGTATAAAAAGACCTTTTTGGTCAGCTTAATTCTGCTTGATTTTAAAGTGCGATGTAACCTGTTACATAGTTAAGAAATCTTCAATTTATTATGGTTTGTATACTAAACAACTTTCATCAATTCTACCAATTGACGCATTTAACAAGGCCCATACAAATTAATTATAATTGAGTACCAATTCAAGATAAGAATGAAAATTTCACCGGAAATTTGAAAAAATTATATATCCCTATGGGCATTTTCTCATTGATTATGAAAATTCTGTAGTAGAGCAGTGCAATTTCTTTATAGATTTTAATAGTTTGCCGTCTATAAGGCACTAAACTTTATTTTCATATCTCGAGTTAATTAACTCGTTATCTTGAACTAAGGGACATAACTCCTCTATACTGTCCTAATAAGTTAAAAAGCAGTAACTCTATTTGTCGCATAGCGACGTTTTGACCTCAACTCTGATGTAATATTTTGCAACCGCTGATACTGAAAAATGGAGTTACTGCTTTCTAGCTTAGTCGTGCAGTATAGGTCTCTTGCGCCTAATATAAACTTCTATATAATGTTTTTACAATCCAACATCACTTTATCTAGAAAACGTTGCGTAGCGTCCAATAATTGAAGGAACCTTCTGAAGCTATCTCAGCGTTGAGAGAAAAACTGCTTAAAAGTCTCGCTAACAATTTTTTTTTATTTTGACATAAACTTGTACCGCGAGCTTAGACTAATCAGAAATGTAATCATTTAGTTTTTTTTTTCGATTTTCATTTCTTTTTATATTTTTTTTAGTGTATGTTTAGTTTTTATTACGGATATCAAAAGTTTTTTTTAAGCAGTTTTGTAGAATATAGAATAAAAATTTTAAAACAATTTAAAATTAGCTTAACGCCATTTACAAGTTTTATGTCAGAAAATTCCCACAAATTGGCTCTAAACGCCAGAACACAAAATCTATACAATAAAATTAAGTTGGTGTTGGTACTAACTTAGAGCCATTATGAAGTAATTTTCTAACTTAAAATTTGTAGATGCCATTAAGCTAATTTCAAATTATTTTGATTTTTTTTTAAATATCTCAACAGGTTAAAATGGCAGACTTGATTACAAAATGAGTTTTGTCAATTTTATTTTTAAATATCTTAGAAACAAATAAAAAAAAAAACAAATATATTCTACAAAATTGCTTAAAAAAAGTCTTTCTATATCCGTAATAAAAATTAAACATACACTAAAAAAATATAAACACAAACGAAAATCGAATTTTCTTAAAAAGCACCACGAGGATTTTTGTTTGTTTTTCTCCTAAAATAATCAGAGAATATCCTCAAATTAATTTCTAAAAAAAACTAAGAGTGATTCTTCATTCAAAGTTAGTCCAAGCACGCGTGCTTGGATACAATCAATATTTTTCGTTTGTACTTTTTGGTTTGGACTTTAAAAGTCTAAACAGCAATGCACCTATTGATATCTTTATTTATTTATTTATTTGTTAACGGGAAAGCCCCAATACATAAGAAGTACAAAATAAGGTATAATTATAAATGCATAAGTATATAAATTTTTTATGCCAATAATATCAAAAGTTAAGGTTATTTAAAGACAAATTAAAAAAAATAAAATAATTGTTATTGTTATTAGCCAACAGCATAGCTCTATCCAAAGGTGTATGAGATGCGTAGTTAGTTCGGCAGACTAACATCTCTACTCTAAATTTCTCTACTCCCTAACATCCCTACTCCATAACATCCCTACTCCACAACAACTCTACTCCGTAACATCTCTACTCCATAACATCTCTACTCCTTAACAACTCTACTCCACACTATATGCACTTTATTAGCCACTTAATAATGAGCAGTTCAAAGAACAAAGAATCTTCTTCTTCTAGATTATTTTATTTTTTTCCTAGAAAACGTTTATCTTAAAATGTAAATCTAGAACAATCATAAATGAATTATTCTAAAAGCAACAATGACCGCGTACTCTTAACATGCACTAATATGTAAGTAATTAATAAACTGAATTCATTTTTGACAGTGACTTAGCATGACAAATATTCTTTTGAGTTAAGACAAGTGGCTAATCGAGTGTCTATAGTGTGGAATCGAGTTGTTACGGAGTAGAGATGTTATGGAGTAGAGATGTTACGGAGTAGAGTTGTTGTGGAGTAGGGATGTTATGGAGTAGGGATGTTAGGGAGTAGAGAAATTTAGAGTAGAGATGTTAGTCTGCCGTTAGTTCTATGAAAGGGTATATTAAATGTTGGAGAACTTTATACAACATTTCTGGACAATTAAGTAAATTATTAATAAGTTTAAACAACATACATAAATCTGATTTAAGTCTTCTATGACATCTTGATTTAGAGATTCTTCTAGGAGTACAGTAGTAATTATAATCCTGAGAGAAATTTTAATTTGGATTTTTATTTTTATTCTTAGTTAGTAAATAGAAAAGAACAAGGAATACATGTTAATTGTCTCCACATAAATCCAATATTAGTTTTTGAATATAACATCTGTCGTTTTAACTATAGATATTTCTATAATTATATACATACATATGTATAAATATTATATGGATGTATTGAAAGTGAAATTTTTTCTTTTATGTGCCTTTTTACGAGCAATTAAATTAAGGCGTAAAAATCGAAAGTACGGGCCACTCAAATCTCATTTTCGAAAATATGTTAATTTCAGAAAAAGTCTAGTTATATACTTATATGCAATTAATCTGTTCTACATAGAAAAAACGGATTCCTTGAAACAAGGACACGTGTCTTTGGATATGTTCAAAGCCATATTCTCTTGTTTCAAGGCTGGCATTTTCTTGAACCAAAGTTAATGTCTTTGAATAAAGAGCGCGGATTTTTATTCCAAAACGTCCATCTGTCCGTTTTTGCAGACAAAAAATCAAGTTCTATGAGGGAAGATTCCTATTGATTTTGAAAGTAATCCCCCCAAAAACAAAAAAGTTATGGGAGTTTAAACTTAAAAACAAAATGAAAAACCATCATTTTTATTTTTTTTTTTTAAGATCTTAGGGGCTGTTCAAGAATGACGTCACCTACATAGGGGGGAGGGGGGGTTGGTCCAAAGGTGACGAAAAGTGACGAAGGGGAGAGGGGGGTCTAGCCAAAAGTGACGTCACCTTAAAAAAATCTTGAAGGAATGTTTAAACAATTTTAATGAAAATACTTATAGAATTATAGAATTTTTTATAAAAGCAACTAGGACAGTAAATTTTACTTTTAGGCATCGCTCTAGAAAAAAATATATTTATTTTTCCCATATTCCTTATAAAAGATATTTTTTAACGGTTTTAATGATTTAACCGCCAGGAGCTCTGGGCCCATGGGCCTAAATAGCCTGTTCAAACCTAATTTCTACCTAAGATTTTGCTTTATTTGTTGATTTATTATAAGGTTTATGTTTTAAATTAAAACATATTAAACTTTTTATAATTTTTATATTTTTTCTGCCGAAAGGTGACGTTATTTTCTATTTTATAGGGGGTCTAGGCAAAAGTGACGAAAGGCGATAAAGGGGGGAGGGGGCGTCAAAAATTCGTCAAAAATAGGTGACGTCATTCTTAAACAGCCCTACATATTTATAAAAAAATGTTATATTCACGGCTTGCTATTACCTTTTTCAGCTGTCACGGTCAACCCGAACGATGCTGCGATTAACCACAACCCGAACAATGACGCGATGAGCCGGATCCTCCATGGCGATGTGGTCGATATAGAAGATCATCCCCACCAGGTAGCTTTAGTCGCAAGAAGAAACTCCCGACAGAAGATCATCTGTGGAGGAGCCCTAGTAAAACCACGTGTGGTTTTCACAGCAGCCCATTGCACGCACGTTATGCCATTTGCCAGACCCAGGTAGATTAGATTAGAGTACCTAGATGGCATTCTTAACATTAAGGTGATATCTAGGCACTCTACTCTGGAATAAAATAAAATATACTCTAATTTATTTCATTATTATACGGTCTGTTTCATCAAGCAAGATAGTAAATTAAATCGCACAGTGAATATTTTCAAAACAGATTCGAATATTGGATGTGCGAATATACTGCGTAGTTTATTTTATAAAACATAATTATATTCTATACACAAACATATACTATTCAAACTTGTTGTAAAAATATTTACTGTGCGATTTTTACAACAGATTTGAATAGTTTATGTTACTTTTCTACGAACAAGGTCATAATCACAACTCTGAAGAGAAACGATTTTAGTTTTAATAACAAATATTTTTTTTTGTTTTTATTTTATTTTTCTGTTATATATTTATATTTTATGTTATATTTTATTTTATGTTATATGTTTATATTTGATATTAATTTGTATTTACTAACCGAGTAAGTTTTATATTATTTTGTTTATGTTTGTGTATAGAATATAGTTATGTTTTATAAAATAAACTACGCAATACATTCGCACATCCAAAATTCGTATCTGTTTTGAAAATATTCACTGTGCGATTTTTAATTTACTATCTTGCTTGACGAAACAGACCATAATAATGAAATGAAATAGGGTACCTATATTATATTTTTATTTCAGGGAAAACTTATCTGTGCTGGTTGGCGCGAATAGTTTAAAGGACCCAAATGGTCAAGAGCATAAGATACAAAAAGTTATTAGGCATCCAAATTTTGCTTATAATAGTTTTGATCACGATTTTTCTGTAATTTTATTAAAGAAACCTGTAGATGACAGCTCTAGAGTAAAAACTGTCCCAATTTCCTTACATGATCATTTAGAAGGAACTCCAGCCACTGTATCAGGTAAATTATTTTTTGACAAAAATCTTTGCATGCTGGTATGAAATTGCAAAAATGTTTGTCAAAAAATAATTCACACTAGTTGCTAGCAACTAGTTCGAAAAATTTTTAGTACTTATTTATTTGACAATCAGTAGCTCAAAAAATGTTTCCGATTAGTTTGTACACATGTTATACATAGGTTGCTGAAATAATCAAGAACTGCATCCCTTTCGGTTGTACGTGGGTTGCACCAAATGGTGCTTGAGGCGCTTAAGGGTATTTTTTTATTAAACCAGGCAATATATTTCCTGCCACCTGATGACAACCAGAGCAAGATGAGTCTACTGGGTCTATTTAAAAAGAGATTCTTTAAACCAAACCAGCAATGCTTTTGATATATGACAATTTAATGGTTTTAAATTTAAAAAGTCCAAACCATTAAAGTTAAAACCTAAAGTAATATGACATTATGTATCAAAGTAAAATGAGTTTATTGAAAATACCAACTTGTTACAAAAATAATAATGCTTTGTTGTAAGAGAATTTGGCGCTGAGTAGACTTTTAAATCTTTAAATCTGATGCTCCTTGTCAAAAAAATAAACAATCGGCAAGAGAATGTGACATTAATAACAAAAACCATCAACGTTTTTTTTGGGCAAAGAGCGAAGATTTTTACTAAAATAAATTTTATTTGCCCTGAGAGAAAATTTTTTTTTCCTTAAAAAGGCTTATTTTCTGTTCTATGAGGTTATTTTTTTAGGATACGGATTGACGGAATATGGATTTCCATCCCAAAATTTACGAGCGGTAGATTTACAGATAGAAAGATGGACCAAGTGCCAGGACTATTTTCCAAAAGTTAACCATCCTAAGATTACAAAGAATCACATTTGCGTCAAGCCAGATAGAAAAACAACTTATTTTGTAAGTAAAAATAACACCATATAAAGTTTGACGCACGGATCTGTGGCTGCGGGAAATATGTGTGGAATGTGTGTGCAAGTGGGAGGCCCGATGTAGGCACGCACGCCTTATAACGCTCTTGACGGAAAGAAGAGAGCGCGAATGATTCCTCCCCCTTGCGTCGGAGACTTTCTTTCATGCGGAGAACTATAAAATATATTTGTTATATTTGTCACAAAAAAAGCTGCAACAATTACAAAACAACCTTATGTTTTACTGTAACAACTTGTATTTAAAATAAATAAACTTGCTTGGGGTTCTATATACAGCCTGTTCCAGAACACGCGTACAGAAATTTGAGGGTATATTAAAAACCCTCGAAGATGGATCTTTTTTGACATTTTTTTCATATTTTCCAGAGGGTTTTTATATTATATACCCTCAAATTTCTGTACGCGAGTTCTGGAACAGGCTGTATACAAAATTATGCAGTATTTTTTATAGTAACAAATTCTGATAGTGTAAGTATTTACCAAATTTTACGTATACTGTAAAAATGGAGTAAGCTTAGTGAGTAATAATAGGATTAAAATGCAAAATTCATAACTATCAAATAAGAACAGTTACGCTTTCTGCTCTAATTTTGTTGATTAGTAAAATTTAATAAGATCTGTATATGTACAGATCTTATCAAATAGTATGTGTATTAGAGTGCCCAGTCAAAATAAATATGTTTTTTTTTAGGGTCCCACCACCTATAAATGTTCATTTAGGTCAAAAACCAACCTTTAATTTTTTTCAGATTTTTAAAAAAATATTTAGAGGTCGAGCTCGGCAGTTTTTTGAGAGAGTAAACATGTTAAGCCTTTTTATTATTATTTAAATATAAAAACTTTGAAATCACGTGATTTTAGAAAGGGAAATTATTTTTGAATAATAATATTAAAAAAAAAAGAAAGAAAATAATATTAAAAAAATACCCTTTTACATGAAAACATGGCTTTACCAGGGTAAAAACATTGTAAAAATTGACGTATGAAGCTTATTTATGCTACAAAAAAGTTTACTTAGATTTTTCTCATGGGTCATTATTTTTTAGAAATTCATTGATAAGTACCAATTATCGCCCCATATTTATTTTTCTAAGAAAAATAACAGGATGTCTAAAAAAATCACAAATCCCATAAAATGTAAAAAATCGCTTTATTTCGGTAAAAGAGATGAAATTTGGCCAAAAAACATAATAATATGTACAAATTGCTTTGAAATGTGTTTATTGTTATAACTGTTTTTTTTTTCAGATTTTTAAGGCATTTTAAAAACATTTTTTATTTATTTGTTACAAAGTTGATGCATTTTTTTAACTTTTATTGAGATGTATATATATATAATTATTTTTTCTACACCCTGTACTTTTTTTCAAAAAAGTAAATATAAACCCTTAATTCGACTATACTGAAGAATACCCTAAAAAAATAACTCTTTGGAAAAAATTGTATTTTTTTCTAGCCTTTATTAAACGCCCAATATCAAAGTTTGTTTATCCTTAAAAAAATAAAAACCCTTCACATGATTTTCTATTCAAAAAAGCGCCGCGGTGGACCTCTAAATATATTATTCCATCAATCTATTTTCTAATCATCGTACAGAGTGATATTGGTAGACTGACAGTTTCGGGCTGCTGGCCCTCTTCAGTACCAAGAGTCAACTCTGCACGCTGATTAAGAAAACGTTTTTAGACTTTACTCGCAAAAGGAATATAGCCATTAGATTGATGTAGACTTGTGCGCCATCTATTTCTAGATGTAGACAACTACTCATACCTCTCCTTATCTGGAGACTTTGAATGGTAGCAAGTTGAAGACTTGTGTGTCTCAAGCACATAGTACCATTCAAAGTCTCCAGATAAGGAGAGGTATGAGTAGTTGTCTACATCTAGAAATAGATGGCGCACAAGTCTACATCAATCTAATGGCTATATTCCTTTTGCGAGTAAAGTCTAAAAACGTTTTCTTAATCAGCGTGCAGAGTTGACTCTTGGTACTGAAGAGGGCCAGCAGCCCGAAACTGTCAGTCTACCAATATCACTCTGTACGATGATTAGAAAATAGATTGATGGAATAATAAATTAATATTTTTATAATTTTGTTTAAAATTAAAAATTTCTGTCCTTACCTCTAAATATTTTTTAAAATATCTAAAAAAAATCAGGGTTGTTTTTTCACCTAATGGAACTATTTTGAGGGGTGGGACCAGAACAATTCCGTAGGTCCTGGGCACCCTAATGTGTATAGTACCTATACACATTTCTCAAAATGAGAAAGTGTAAAATTTAGCTAATGTAATATTATTATGCTTACAAGTACTTAATATAATTTGCAATATAGGTACTTGTTAAATACCATATTAACATAACTAAACAGTTGTTATACTATTCACAACGCTTAACGCTAGAATAGTATTATACGGTAGTTTCTAATTTCCAAAAATAGGCAAAAAATTCTTGGACACCAAATTTGTGTCTGTCTGTCTGTCTGTCTGTCGGTGTAAAAAGGTAAATATTATTTATGTGCTATATTTAAATGCTTTATTTGTGGCCTAAAATTTACATTTATTATAAATTACGATCTTTATCAACCAATCACAGTTGTCCCCGAGCTCGCTTGGGTTAAAAAAAATTCGAACCAAAAGTTAAGGTTGGATCCTTGTAGTAATCGGTTTGGAGATAATATATCCACCAACAGCCAAATCCAGAAAATTCGCTTTTGGCAGATAATGGTAACTCTTCTTTGAAGAGGTACATCTTTTACACCAATGATAATAGAAACCTGTTCAAGTGTATTTAGTTAGTATTTTTGACGCAGATTCCAAATATCTTTTCAAAAGTAAGCTATCTATTTTTGTTACGGAGAAAAACATAAATAAAAAAATGGAAAATTGAAATTTAGGGTACTTTTAAGCATTTGCTTTTATTTAATTTTAGTAAATATATGACTCTAAAGTATAAATGAAGAAAATCTGTTTCTTTAACTTAATAAAAATGTTAATTAGAACTTAATTTATTAACCATTTTAAATTTGGGAACCTTTAGAAAAATCGATTGATTTTGATTATATTTTATTTTGTTGAGTAGTGTGAAAATTGCAATCCTTCAAAGTTTGACTTTTTAAATCATTTTATGGAATAAGTAAATCAGTGGTTATAAAACGGTTTAGAACATTGAATATAGTTCCTCCATCCGGCGGCGGTTCTAGGGAACCACGGCACTATGATACCAAATGTCTACTTGTTTGGGAATGATGCGAAACTCTCAACAAAATGAGGGTGCTAGGACACGAGGGTGTTGAAGGCAATGAGGCAGCAGACTCTCGTGCTAGAGAAGGGGCATGCACTCAATTTACTGGCCCTAAACCTTTAACAAAAGCCACCTGGTAAAGTCTACCAAAAAATGGGAAACCAAAATCATAGTTCGATATTGTAAAGACCAAAACTTAAGACAGGCCAAAATATTTATAAAATATCAACCTGAAAAACAAGAAAAGTGAACTCATTCCGGAAAACCAGTCATTGCCCTCTAAGATAACGCTTAAAAATTGACACCTGCTGTATATGCTCAGAAGCACCAGAAAAGGCCGAACACATTATCTGCTTTTGCAAAGTCATTGTTTGCAAAAAGCTACTATATCGAACAGGTATATCCAAAATCTGCAGATATATCCCAAGTAGCCCCAAAAATACTTTTGGCCTTCTTGGGAAGCCTAAAGTTATATGTAGATTAAATTATGAAGGGGATTCACAATAGATCTCATTGGTCGCAGTGACTTGAAAGGTACTATGTTGCCTTACAACCCCATTTGTATTGAATTGTATGATGTTTAAATATAACTTAATATTTTAAGGAGAGGCGTTCTTAGTAGTATCTGGCGAGCCTGCCTATTAAAATCTGTTCGAACCCACTATGTTAAGCAACAATACGAAAAATGTAATTTATTATTAATAATCGGTAAAATATAATACATACAGTTGTGTTTAACCATATTATAATTTTTTGTCTCCATTTTCCAATTTCATTGCTGACTTTTGACTTATTTATGTGTATTTGTATACATTCTAAAGATGAATAAACGAATTGAATTGAATTTAATCACTTATCATGACATAGTGCGGTTAGGTGGTAGCAGCAAGCTGCCATTGGATGGAGTGACCCTAATTCTATCAGTCATAGATAAATGACATTCATATCATGATATCATTCATATGAAAATAATAAAATACATAATATGGATTTTAAAACGTCTAAACTTTTTACCCCCCATGAAGAAAATAGGCGAAAAATTTGCATTTTGTGCGAAAAAAAAGTATGTATCCTGCTTATTCAGAGAGTTTCCTGATGTAAAATATATTTTACAAGTCTGGGTATATTGCTTGGATTTGTAATAATTATATTAAAAAAATAAAAAAATACAGACAATAAAACGATTTTTTTTTAATAAAATTATTAGGCTTTAATTTGCAAAAACTACTGTGCCAATTAAAATATATTATTATTTTATAAGATGTTAAAATATAAAATATAATAACTAACGTTAAATTATATTTAATAAAAAATGGAAAAAAATAAATTTAAATTAAAATAAAATATTTGATCTTATTGCAATACATGTATTAATAAATAAAAAAAACTTTAGACAATAGTCTATGCTGGCTACACATATTTTAAATCATTACTTAAAACAAAGATGGGGTTGTCAGAGTTTTATATAAATAAAACTTAACTTATTGAGAACCACTGCTTTAAAAAAGGACACTACCCAACAGACCGTAATTTCATCAATGATACTGTAAAAATAGCAGTTACTTTTTCAGGTTCTTAAGTTCAGAAAAAAATAATATTTTTAACTGTTAGTAGCGTATATATTTAGTTAAAAACATGAAATTTATTCAGGTTTAGTCGAAAGTATTATATTTGCTAAAATGTAATAAATAAAAATTCTGAAAAGTGCCCTAAATTTCAATTTTACATTTTTTTAAGAACGTTTTTCTCTGTAAACAAAAATGATAGCTTAATTTTGAAAAGATATTTAAAATCTGCGTCAAAAATACTAACTAAATACACTTGAACAGTTTTCTATTATCATTGGTGTAAAAGATGTACCTCTTCAAAGAAGAATTACCATTATCTGCCAAAAGCGAATTTTCTGGATTTGGCTGTTGGTGGATATATTATCTCCAAACCGATTACTACAAGGATCCAACCTTAACTTTTGGTTCGAATTTTTTTTAACCCAAGGGTTCTCGGGGACTACTGTGTACGGATTATGTAATTTAATGTAATTTATTTTTACCATGCAGTATCTATTTATTGTACACATAAATAAATAAATTAAATAAATATGTTTTTTTTGATCACGATAACGCGCTTATATTTTGGGAAGTATATCCAGAGAAAACGCAATATATTATCCAGTGTGCAGAGTATACTACGAAATGCGGAGCATTACATATCTTCACGGCTTGTTATTTAATTTGCAATAATTTTATCGCACAGCAATTAACAATATTAAATTTGCATTAATTAATTATATTAATTAACGGTATTATTTATAAATGGTACCAAGATATAAATCAATTTTTTGTTCTGTGTATAATTATAATATTGGACAATATTATTATAATAAGTACAATTATAATTAATATTATTAATAAAATAACTATTACATATTTTGTTACATAATATTACATAACGCTGACCAAAAGCAAATTAGCTCCCAGCAGCCCTACGGGACTAAAAAAGCCACCTATAACTTTTTTATTTATGATTAGATTCCTTTTAAAATTTATATGTATATTTTTAAACACTTAAAAGTCAAATTAATGTTTTCTGAAAATATGAATCTGACCTATTTTTATCCGACTTCCAAAAAGGAGAAGGTTATGAATTCGACTTGTTTTTGACTTTTGCTTTAGACTTTGTTTTTTTTACACTTAAAGTTTTTTTTTTAGGTAGGTGGGCAATACAATTAAAAAAAAAACTCCTATAACTATAATTCATTAAAAAAAAAATACAGGACATACCCCTAAAAAGTGTTACTATTTAAAGAGTCCATAACTCACATAATATTTATTTTTTTGTTTTTAATGTGTAATCGCCCTGCAGTGTTAAATTATTTTATTAGCGCTTTTTTTGGGCTCTATTTAAGAGACCTAGATTCAATGGGTCGTAGGACCGATTTTTAAAAGCCCCATGTTTATAAGATTTTTTTTCATATTTTTTGATATATTATGTGTCCCTTTAAGAATGGTCGCGAGTTCTGGGACACCCTGTATAAGGCCGTTTTCTGAAGGATGTATACATAGTATACATTTTTATATTTATTCGTCACAATAGAGGGCTACTAACTTTTAGATTGCTAAACAATAATACAAACATAACATTTATAGCTTATAAACATAAACGGTTTTATGTGTTGTTGTGTACGATACATAATCTTTATTTAGGTTTCTTGGTAGAATATTAAAAAATTACAAAGATAAAAAATACTTTTTGCGATTAACAAGGGATGAACTACTGCAAAATATTTGTACACAGACTTTCGAGATTTTTGTAAGACTTTTGAGATTTTTTACACAAAAATCCATTATTTTTAAATAAACAAGATGATTTTTAAATAAACAAGATGATATTATCTCTCCAGGAAGTTTTTATTGCTATTATACATTATTATTATTATATAAAGAAGTAAAATACCAATAAAAACTTCTTTGGGAGATAATATCACATTATTATCTCTCAAAACTACCTCCAACATGAGCAAGGATCATCAAAAATACAATTCTTTTTTCATGATTTTTAAGCTTTTTAGTAAGATTTTTGAGATTTCTAAA
This sequence comes from Brachypterus glaber, assembly GCA_958510825.1. Taxonomy (NCBI): domain Eukaryota; kingdom Metazoa; phylum Arthropoda; class Insecta; order Coleoptera; family Kateretidae; genus Brachypterus; species Brachypterus glaber. The sequence goes on from OY294051.1 coordinate 35,446,271, forward strand.
AAAAATTAGTATCTTTTCAAGATTTTTGAATTTTTGTTGACTTGGGGAGCTAGGATTTTGAATAATAATCTATATAATAAAATCTCAAAAATGCCACTAGTTCCGAAGAGGTTGTAAACTATTAAGCGGGATATTCGTACTAAAAAATAATATACAATATTAAAATTTATATAATTATATTTTCAAATTTTTTTTTTCATATTCCAAGTGCCTCACAGTTGTCCCCGAGCTCGCTTGGGTTAAAAAAAATTCGAACCAAAAGTTAAGGTTGGATCCTTGTAGTAATCGGTTTGGAGATAATATATCCACCAACAGCCAAATCCAGAAAATTCGCTTTTGGCAGATAATGGTAACTCTTCTTTGAAGAGGTACATCTTTTACACCAATGATAATAGAAACCTGTTCAAGTGTATTTAGTTAGTATTTTTGACGCAGATTCCAAATATCTTTTCAAAAGTAAGCTATCTATTTTTGTTACGGAGAAAAACATAAATAAAAAAATGGAAAATTGAAATTTAGGGTACTTTTAAGCATTTGCTTTTATTTAATTTTAGTAAATATATGACTCTAAAGTATAAATGAAGAAAATCTGTTTCTTTAACTTAATAAAAATGTTAATTAGAACTTAATTTATTAACCATTTTAAATTTGGGAACCTTTAGAAAAATCGATTGATTTTGATTATATTTTATTTTGTTGAGTAGTGTGAAAATTGCAATCCTTCAAAGTTTGACTTTTTAAATCATTTTATGGAATAAGTAAATCAGTGGTTATAAAACGGTTTAGAACATTGAATATAGTTCCTCCATCCGGCGGCGGTTCTAGGGAACCACGGCACTATGATACCAAATGTCTACTTGTTTGGGAATGATGCGAAACTCTCAACAAAATGAGGGTGCTAGGACACGAGGGTGTTGAAGGCAATGAGGCAGCAGACTCTCGTGCTAGAGAAGGGGCATGCACTCAATTTACTGGCCCTAAACCTTTAACAAAAGCCACCTGGTAAAGTCTACCAAAAAATGGGAAACCAAAATCATAGTTCGATATTGTAAAGACCAAAACTTAAGACAGGCCAAAATATTTATAAAATATCAACCTGAAAAACAAGAAAAGTGAACTCATTCCGGAAAACCAGTCATTGCCCTCTAAGATAACGCTTAAAAATTGACACCTGCTGTATATGCTCAGAAGCACCAGAAAAGGCCGAACACATTATCTGCTTTTGCAAAGTCATTGTTTGCAAAAAGCTACTATATCGAACAGGTATATCCAAAATCTGCAGATATATCCCAAGTAGCCCCAAAAATACTTTTGGCCTTCTTGGGAAGCCTAAAGTTATATGTAGATTAAATTATGAAGGGGATTCACAATAGATCTCATTGGTCGCAGTGACTTGAAAGGTACTATGTTGCCTTACAACCCCATTTGTATTGAATTGTATGATGTTTAAATATAACTTAATATTTTAAGGAGAGGCGTTCTTAGTAGTATCTGGCGAGCCTGCCTATTAAAATCTGTTCGAACCCACTATGTTAAGCAACAATACGAAAAATGTAATTTATTATTAATAATCGGTAAAATATAATACATACAGTTGTGTTTAACCATATTATAATTTTTTGTCTCCATTTTCCAATTTCATTGCTGACTTTTGACTTATTTATGTGTATTTGTATACATTCTAAAGATGAATAAACGAATTGAATTGAATTTAATCACTTATCATGACATAGTGCGGTTAGGTGGTAGCAGCAAGCTGCCATTGGATGGAGTGACCCTAATTCTATCAGTCATAGATAAATGACATTCATATCATGATATCATTCATATGAAAATAATAAAATACATAATATGGATTTTAAAACGTCTAAACTTTTTACCCCCCATGAAGAAAATAGGCGAAAAATTTGCATTTTGTGCGAAAAAAAAGTATGTATCCTGCTTATTCAGAGAGTTTCCTGATGTAAAATATAACTTACAAGTCTGGGTATATTGCTTGGATTTGTAATAATTATATTAAAAAAATAAAAAAATACAGACAATAAAACGATTTTTTTTTTAATAAAATTATTAGGCTTTAATTTGCAAAAACTACTGTGCCAATTAAAATATATTATTATTTTATAAGATGTTAAAATATAAAATATAATAACTAACGTTAAATTATATTTAATAAAAAATGGAAAAAAATAAATTTAAATTAAAATAAAATATTTGATCTTATTGCAATACATGTATTAATAAATAAAAAAAACTTTAGACAATAGTCTATGCTGGCTACACATATTTTAAATCATTACTTAAAACAAAGATGGGGTTGTCAGAGTTTTATATAAATAAAACTTAACTTATTGAGAACCACTGCTTTAAAAAAGGACACTACCCAACAGACCGTAATTTCATCAATGATACTGTAAAAATAGCAGTTACTTTTTCAGGTTCTTAAGTTCAGAAAAAAATAATATTTTTAACTGTTAGTAGCGTATATATTTAGTTAAAAACATGAAATTTATTCAGGTTTAGTCGAAAGTATTATATTTGCTAAAATGTAATAAATAAAAATGCTGAAAAGTGCCCTAAATTTCAATTTTACATTTTTTTAAGAACGTTTTTCTCTGTAAACAAAAATGATAGCTTAATTTTGAAAAGATATTTAAAATCTGCGTCAAAAATACTAACTAAATACACTTGAACAGTTTTCTATTATCATTGGTGTAAAAGATGTACCTCTTCAAAGAAGAATTACCATTATCTGCCAAAAGCGAATTTTCTGGATTTGGCTGTTGGTGGATATATTATCTCCAAACCGATTACTACAAGGATCCAACCTTAACTTTTGGTTCGAATTTTTTTTAACCCAAGGGTTCTCGGGGACTACTGTGGCCTTGCAATAACAGCGACGACACGACAGACCCATTGCTGAAATATAATTTTAAATGTTTATTTACTTTAAAAAAATAGTTTTTTTAAAATTTATTTTTGCGTTTCCTCAGTAAATTAATATAATTAACTATTTTTTTTTGTTTTAGGGGGATTCTGGTGGGCCATTGACTGTTGATGGAAAACTGGTTGGACTTGTGTCATTTGGTAGAACAGTTTCCGGCAATAAGAAAACCACAGTTTTCACAAGAGTTAGAAATTTCCTAGATTTCGCAGACAGTGTCATACCTTCAGAATTCAATAAAGATCTATCAGATTATGACAAAGATCTATCAGATTTTAATAAAGATATATCTTTTTAATTATTTTGTTTTATTTAAATCTGTATACTTACTTTTTATTATTAAAATATTTATCTACGGTAAATTCTGAACAAGTAGATAAAAAAAAACATATTAAATTAAGTGAATATAATTTAAGAATGTTAACTTTATATATAACAAATAAAATATTTTCTTATAATACCCAAACCCAGCTGTAGACATTAAAAGCCTCCAGGATTAGGAGAATAAATGAGTAGTTGTCTACAGCTAGCAATAGATGGCGCGCAAGAGTACATCAATCTCATGACATTATTTATTTCGTGAATAAAGTTGAAGAGTGTTTTCTTAATCAGGGTTGACTCTTGGTACTGAAGAGGGTCAGTAGCCCGAAACTGCCAGTCTACCAATATCACTCTGTACGATGATTAGAAAATAAATTGATAGAATATTTAAATAAGATATTATTTCCTATAAAAAAGGCTTATAAGGCTCTTAAAAAGCTTTCGAACACTTAAATAAAGGTTAAATTATTTTTTTTTTAAATAAACCAGCCTTTCTTTTTAAAAAATTAAAATAATATTTTTGCTTACTAATAATAAGTAGTTTTTAAAATAGGTCTCAAAAAGCAATTGTTAGGCTGCCGCTGATCTGAAAAGTAATCGAATTAAGCTTTTGTCCCCTCGACGACCCGTTGACTGCCGATTGAGAAAATGATGGTAAACGATCAACATTAATTTTTTGAAACCGGTAAAATATCTTTTGTCGATCAAAGGCTACATGACTAGCGATCTATTGCCGATCAAAACTGCTGGTAGAAGAGCGGTAAATGGTCTGAAAACTGGTTGGTAAATGGTCGTTGGCCTACTGCCGGTGGCATTCTCATATAGCTCGTGGGCCGCTCAAAATATGTGACAATTACCCGAAAGCGGTTTTATCGCATGCAAGACAATTGTTTGCTGGGGTAAACCACTGAAAAAAATATTTACACCTGAATTCCTTTTAGGAGGAAGATTTCTTCCAGATTACCTCCAAAGATTACCTCGAGTTCCTAAAATTACCTTCGAAAAGGAGGAAATCTTTAAATATTTCCTTCAAATTACCTTGTAACCTTCAAAGATTTCCTCCAGATTACCTCCAATTTGTACACCTGAATTCACCTGCTGTTTACCCCTCGGGTAAATCAAAACATTTATTGCTGTGACCTCTGAAAAATAAGGTCTAGCCAAAGGTAAACAAAAATTAAGTAAATCAGGTCATAAAAAATAATCATAATATGCGTGACGTAATTTATTGAAGATCCCTTAAACAAAAGACATGCAAAGTACATTTTCAAGGGTAGTTAAACTATATAACCCCAAACCAGTTGGTTGTTTATTTGAACAGTATAATTTTATTCTCAAACCTTTATAATTAAATGCAAATTCAGGAAAGTTGTTGGCTATACCAAAGCTAAGATCCATAAACTATTTACATGGGTTAGTTTTAAATACAGTTAGGCAGGAGCGTTCCGAGGTTTTTGTCCGACAAAATTTGTCGTGGAGAATGTGGAGGTAAAATTTACCGATTGATGCAAAAAACAATCCAGTAAAAAATTGTGTCCCGGAAAGGAAAAAAGAAATAAGTTGCCCACTTTATATTATTAATTTTTGCCTCAATGATTATTATTTTCTTACATAAAAAAAAACGGAGAGCGACGAAGAAAACCCAACTTTGAATTCGGATTCAACAACACAAAACTACACTGCCGCACATTAAAATCCGGACACCTAAAAAATTGGCATTTTTTAAATTCAAATATTTCGAAAACTAATTAATGGATTTGACTGATTCTTTTTTTGTTATGAAGCCTAAACATTCTCTACTTTTGTTTGTTTTAAGCATGATTATTTTTTTTTCGTATTAACAGCAACAAATAATGTACAACTATGTTTCTTACCCCATCTTCTAGGACTTGCATGGTACGCCACTGCAATTGTTTTTCAAATTATTAAAGTCTTTCTTATTGCCGCAGTTTTAATAAATATTTTCTTTTTTATTTTTTTTACCTTTTTCCTTCTGGTTTAGGAGATATCAGGATTTTCCTGAAAGTTTTTTATTTGAAGCTCATGTCTTTTACTTCTTCCTCTACGCTCATGTTTTTTACTTCTTCTTCTACAGTTTCTTCATCCCGGGACAACTTTTTATTGCCGTCTGACGGAGGCTTAACGGTGATTTCGCAGAACTGCCGCCGGACGGAGTGACCCTATTTTTTCTTCTACTCAAGTTTTCAAACCCAATTTATGTTTTTTATAAACTTGATTAGAAGAAAAACGTAACTCGGTTAAGCTTCAAATTTAAAGTACAGCATCAATCAAATTCATGTAGTACTTTTTAAGTTAACTGAAAAAATTACAACTTCCAGGAAAATTCTGATATCTCCTAAACCAGAAGTAAAAATGTAAAAAAAAATAAAAAAGAAAATATTCATTAAAACTGCGGCAATAAGAAAGACATTAATAATTTGATAAACAGTTGCAGTGGCGTACCATGCAAGTCCTAGAAGATGGGGTAAAAAACATAGTTGTACATTATTTGTTGCTGTAAATACGAAAAAAAAAATTTAATCATTCTTAAAACAAACAAAAGTAGAGAATGTTTAAGCTTCAAAACAAAAAAAGAATTAGTCAAATCCATTAATTAGTTTTCGAAATATTTAATTTTAAAAAATGTCAATTTTTTAGGTGTCCGGAATTTAATGCGCGGCAATGTAGTAGTACACTTGCGGTACATTTTTAATATATTTTTAAATAATTTAAAATACTGATGGTGATGAAGACGATCGGACTTCAGATTCAGCGACCACAATTTAGTTGAACGTATTTGTCACCTTTCTTGCTACCGATACTTCTTTATCTTTGTAGAATAGTGTAATTTTTAAAACAATAAATAATTTACAAAACCATAATGGGTAACCTTATATGATTTATATTCGGTTACTTTGATACTACTATAATCGAAAAAATAAAAAATATAATAAAATTTAACAGTCTTTTGTGTGATTATAATTTGAAATAAATAGGCAAGAAAAATAAGGTGGGTGAGCCAATTATGTCATGTTCCTAATATTTCCACCTCCTCTTAAACTTTTTAGTTCGTTATCTGTGTCATAGACGGTAAAGATGCCTTATTTTTCTTGAAGCTTCTGCAGTTTGTTAATTTTTTACCCATTAGAATAAAGATATATTTATGGTTAATGTGGTAATGTTTCAGGTAGGTAAATTTGAATGCAGTAAAAAATAAAATGACTTAACATGGAAATAGTCGGCTCACCCACCTTATATTTTAAGTAATTTAGGACAGCTGGTTTAACTACAGTATTAACATGCATTTTTTTTTGTTATTTAAAGTCACATCAAGTTACCCACTTTTCCCCTATATTACTTTATTTTGAGATAGATGCCTTCCAGTGTAGGGTCTCCGATTTGGCTGTTTGCACAACAAAATTCGGCCTTTAAACAACAAACAAATGTATGTAAGACCTACATTGTAGAACATAAATTTGTGTAAAATAACACAAAATTATACCAACCGGTTGCTGCCGGTTGCAACTCAGACAACAAGGTGTGTTCCATAAATTAATGTTATCTTGAAACTTGTAACTATTTGCAGTGAAAATAGTAACGCTATTTTAGCAAAGGAAGGTTCCTTAGGGTGATAACCACTTATTTTTCATCCTTTTGACAACAAGTTTCCGTTTTAAATAGACTATAAATTGTTGGTAAAGGTGCTGAGAAAAATAGTAGTTTTCGTAACGAGTAAGCGACTTTAGTTCTTAGTGCACGAGAATGAAGTTTTTTTGACGACGCGAAGCGAAGTCAAAAAATCATTCGAGTGCACTAAGGACTTGTCGCATACTAGTTGCGAACAACATTTTTCGTTCGATCTACAGTATAGACTTTAAAAATGTATATTTTAAAGAATTACCTGTGTTTAATTTTGACATTTCAAAATTTTATAAACGTCAAATGACTTTTGTCAAAATGAAAGCTATGTGTAATCGTTTGGATAAATGAGTGTGCATAGTTGTCATTTCATTCAAATATGCACTATGTACTCGTGCGATAGAAAAATATCGTAACGAGTATATATAGTGAACATGCATTTTTCTTTATTTCGTGTACACTAGGTCGTACGAAAAATATATTTTTTTTCTGTTTATTATTTGCTAGATGTGGTATCAGCACCTTCAGAACTCATGACAAGTATAAAAAACATTTAATATTATATACTAGTGTTATTTAAAGTGCATATTCTTAAAAAATAAAGTTATTTTTAATTAAGGATAACATTACTCAATATTTTAGAAACTAGTAAGCTCTACCGACCAGATAAAGCTTTATTGAATTGTTAAATGAGAATTTCATTTTTAACAAGGCCAATTTTGTTTCAAGACTATTTTCTTACAATAAGTTTAGTAAAAGCTCCTTACCACATTGACTTTTTCTCTCGACTACGTTCTTTAGAACTACAATCGTACTACAGGTAAGGCGAGAAGGGGTAGATATCATACCAGAGTTAAAAGCACATTGACAACATTTTTCTAAATATGGATTTTAGGCAAGGAAAATAAAACAGCATTAACCGAATATTTTGATATAAAAATAAATTTTTATTATTTTGAACTATAGTAATTGTACATAATAAGATAATAATAATAATATTATTTTGATTTATGATTTGAATTATTAAATCTATATTTTTTAGTATCAGTTATTGGTAGGGACACTAGATCTAGGTCTTAAGTTAGCAAGGCGACAGACTGCTAAGTAGGGACACTAGATCTAGGTCTTAAGTTAGCAAGGCGACAGACTGCTATATCTGTCGCCTTGCTAACTTAAGACCTAGATGTAGTGTTCCTTGTTATTGGTTATACCGTTAAAAAGTCCAAGTCTAACAAATCTGTAGGTAATACGTTAATACTTAATATTATAGGTAGGGGGAAATACCAATGAGTGGGACATATTATTGAATGTGATATTTTATTGACGAAAGGCAAAAGGAAACTGTTTGAAGTTGGTTTATGTAATAGTCTAGAACAACACGAAACATATACCAAATAATCGAATATTATAGATAAAGGTAAATATTTTTAGCCTTTTTTTTTTGATAATATTGTTAGTGTTCTTGAATGGGTTAAATGTCATTTCCTTGAATGGGACAACTATTTTACTGCATATTTAATTTCTATTTATCTCTTTTAAATAAGAATTCACTCTTAAAGGACAGCAAGTATCTAGGATACTACCCATACAACAATTTAAAACAGTTAGGACTCAAAACAAACTAATATTTGATTATGATTCAAGAAAACATAAACCAAAGTTTGGTAAAATTATTTAAAAAAAAATATATTTAAAAAGAGAATGTAAGACTGTAACAGCTATTGTTTTGTTATTAGTATCTTTAATAGCAATTTTGTATTTGTGTCCCGGGTTTTGAATGGGACAAGTTACGTTTTTTTTTAATGCTTGTAGTTTTGGTAAAAATAAATATAATTCAGGTTTAACACTTGGACTGTGTTCTTTTATTTCCAAATATAATACCTAAAAAAAATTACGCATAAAAAATTAAAAATAAAATTTTGGCAGCCGTTTAAAAAAAAGTGTCCCATTCATGGGTATCTCCCCCTACTTAAATTCGGTAGTTCGTACTTGTATATCTCCATATATTGTATCAGTTTAAATACGGAACTCAATGTTTAATAAAAGATACCATTGAAATTCACTAAAGGCATACATACATATTTTCATCTTATCCATAACGGTAAAATTTCCTATTTCTATAAAAATTTACTTCGTAAAAAAATTCTGACCATTATTATGTCCCGTGTTTAATGAATTTCTGGGATAATGTTTACCAAAAAATCTCTTTATGTATAAATCTGAGTACTTAATATTCCTTACAAGTTAATAACGGTGGCGTCTCACAAGAACATTTGATATTTCTGAGTTTACCATACTTTTCATATGATTTTTCAATTCCTTCTCCAAGTTTTAAGTTGTTGTTGCCAAATTTACAAGTCAAATCAGACGTTTTTTCTGAATCCGGATTTATTACTTTTATCATATCATCAGAAGAAGCTAAAAAACATTAAAATATTTCATATTAATAATAATTAATATGTTTTCAATGTATCTGGTCTCCAAAGAGTCGACTTAACCTTAATTTGCTATAAAAAAATATGATTTTTGAGCTACTAAAACCACAAGAATAACACGACTCAACAAATTTTTTTTTGTTCTTTGTCCTAAAGTTTATATTATGATTTTTCGGTTCGTTATGTACAAAAACGAAAAGAAAATACCTTCTTTTGGTTTAAAGTTTGCTTTTGTGATAGTTGTGGTAATAATACTCATTTCCGATTTTTTTTATAAATTTTAATTAGTTTAAATACATTCAAAAATACCGCAAGATCTCAGTGGGTTTTACGTTCACGCAGTGCCTCCAGATGGTACTCAAGTGATAAACAACGATCAGGTGTTTTGTACATGTCGAGAAAACGTTAAAATGGCATCGCGAAAGTGTAAATATGATGCTGATGCATTTTGCTACGTATGTGGTCAATTTATTAAACTTCGAGACAGGAAATATGAACTAAAAACATCTCACGTTCTCTGTGAAGCCTACGAAGCATATTTTGACTGTCCTGTTCGGAATTAAGACAAGCCATGGGCTCCAAATGTTGCTCGTAGTTATTGTAAAACATGTTTGGAAGGTGAGCAATTTTTAATTAAGCAGTGAATCAAATGTAATGGACATATTAACGTTATCAAGTATTGGCCATGGAAAAAGAAAGAGTAAGAGTGTACACTTTTAAAGTATTTTCTACTTTTTGTAAGTTATTTTGATAGTAAAACTTAATAAAAATGATAAACTTTATTTTGATGGTTCTATCTTCCAATAAAAAATAGTACCACAGATTTTGAAAAATATCGTTCAATCGGTCTTCTAAATACAAAAGCAAACTTTTTTATGCCATATATTTTTTTTTCGTGTAATTACGACCTAAACTATCGAAATTTTATACTTTAGAGTCAAAGTCAAATTTTGTGTTGACCCGTGTAATTTTTAAATTAATAGGGTTCTCTTAACATAAGCATATGGTTATTTGGGACCTACTATATATTAGAAATAAATAAATAAATACCGCATAGCCAATCGCTTGGGCAACACAGAATGTCTTTGCTGAAATAGACCGGTGCACAATGATCTTCAAGATCGGCGGCATGTCTCAACTGCACGGCACAAACTTCTCTTCTACAAAAAGGCTCCTCATATTCGCCCTTGAAGCCCTTGCCACAAACACAACTGAGGCATGTGTCTTTTGGAGTGAATTGTTGACCTTCGTAATAAGTTTTTCCATCGACTTCGCATTTTTCCAGCTCATCAAAAGGTGCTGAAATAATCGTTATATGCATTAATACAACAATACAATACAATAATATGATAATAATAGTTATTTATATACCAAGGGACTAAACTGGCTGTTTTAGTCCCGCTGCATTAGTGTTTCCTGAGCGAGCGTAGCGAGCGAGGGAAACAGAAATGCAAGAGACTAAAACAGCCAAGTTTAGTCCTGAGGTATATACACTATTTTTTGCAGGACCAAACATAATTTAGGTAGGTAGATAAAATTAAAATTTAAAACCACGCGTCTAAAATCGGTTGTTTTATTTTCGTAATTTAATCAAGATGCCTGTAAATTGCGAAAAGTCAGTTTCATGGCTATCGCGATTTCAATTGTTTTTTAATATGGTTGACACAAACGTCAAAAAAATGGAAGAAGATGATAAATTTTAAGTTATGTATAAATTGTTATAACAATGTTATTTTTAAAGGTTTTCTTTGTTAAAATCAAATAAATTGGTTTGAATCAATTATTACAAAACACCACCAAACCTAATTGTTGAACCAGCAAAGCACATAGTAAGTATAATATTTTAATATTATCAAGGTTGCCTTGATTTTTATTCCCTAGGGAGAAAAATGGCAAGTTTAGTCCCGAAAATGAAAGCGTAAAATTAGGTTTTAGTCTTGGTCGTGCAAAAATATAATTTAAAAAAGAGTTATAAATTCAAAATTTGATATGAATATTGTTAGAAAATTAAGAAATGGATAGAGCGAGGAAGCTTCCTCGGTATCTATGAAAATGGAGGAAAGGTATCTATGAAAATAGAGAAAAGCCAAAGAAAGACAAAATATTACATAAACATCTATTTGGAACCTTTATATCAAAACTATTGGAGGACCCCTAAAGCAAGTCAAAAGCTTAATTGGAGCTCTTAGAGGTTAACCGCAGTTCTGTAAATTGAGACACCTTTAAATTAGTACACTGAAAAAAAGGATCCTTTGCGGTAATGACATGTGAAATTAGGCCAAATGCTTCGCACTCTTGAATGCGTCCAAAAGCGCCTTCTCTTAACATGAAAATATAATTCACTTGCCAAGATCTTTCTGATTCTTTAACTTTTTCTTTTCTTTGAGCTTGTGTGAAATGCAAGTGGTCTTGTATCAAAAGAAAAATTCTTGGGCAAAAGTATTTAAAATTATTTAATTTTTAACAATCTTAAAAAAGGATAGATAGTTTTTGCCTCAAATGCGCCAAGTCCAAGAGAATTTTAAAAATATTTCAAAAGCGACACTTTTCTTGGGACAAGGTAAATACTGTTGTTTGAAGATACACATATTTTAAGCTAAAAGAATAACTGCCAAGAGTGTAGACTATTTTAAGCCAAGAACGTCTATTTTTTCAGTGTAGGTATAGTAAATACTGCTTTTAAAATACATTAATTTTATTATTATTTATGAAATTATACAGTGCGGTCCAAAAGTCACCCCCCCCCCCTTTTAACTTTCGAACTAGTTGAGATATCGACTTCAAATTTAGAACTCTTAAAAATAAGACAACTTAAACTATCTTTTAGCATATATTTTTATTTATGTCAACGAAAATTAGTTTAAAAGTATAATTAACATTTTTTTATGATGAAATTAGGCATTTTTAAAAAATTATTTGTTTTTTTTAGAGGAATTTTAACATTAATACCCATTTTAAACCCCATTTTAAACCCAAAAAATTTTGTTTTTAATTTAAAAATATGGAGTTAAATGGAGAATTTTATAAGCTTTAAAATGGTGTATTACACGACCCCCCTTCCATTTAAAAAAATGTGCCCCCATGCCCCCCTGCCCACATTTTAAGAGCTGAAAGTATTAAATATATGCTAAAAGATAGTTTATGTTGTCTTATTTAAAAGTTGCAAATTTGAAGTCGATATCTCAACTGGTTCAAAAGTTAATAGGGGGGGGTGACTTTTGGACCGCTCTGTATATTTTATTATATGGATGTTTTTGTTACTTACGACATACTTCTCCTACAGAACAGCATTTTCCCAGTTCATATTTTCTCATACAAAATACTCCCACAGGTGCTCCTAACCATTCTGGACAATCTAATATGGCACAATTAAATGCCGGTTTGGTACTAAAAATTTTAATCAATCTAGATAATATCTATTTATATTATAAAGGCGTGTTTTTATTTTTATAAGTGTTTCTTTGAGAAAAGTTTTACCAGAAAATAATTTACATGCATAGAAAATAATGCTACAAACAAAATAATACTTTCCCCTATAGCCATAGGTTCATTGAAATCAAAAACAAACAAAAATAAAAAAAAATAAAAACAAAATTAGAAGAAGTAGAATCACCTTAAATTTCTCGAACGTATTTCTCAATAACCCTGTATATTGCATAGAATACAACAACAAAAAAGTAAACGTGTTCGGTATTTACAAATGAGTGCAATTGTTTGATTTACAACAACAAACTGTTAAGCGATCAGGTTTTTCAACGTTGTTGTAATGAATAAATAGAGAGAGAGAGAGAGAGAGAGAGAGAGAGAGAGAGAGAGAGAGAGAGAGAGAGAGAGAGAGAGAGAGAGAGAGAGAGAGAGAGAGAGAGAGAGAGTGAGAGAGAGAGAGAGAGAGAGAGGGATCTAAACTTCGATCGCTTCTAGAATTTGCAAACTAAAGTGACATGTGAAATATTTTTCTATTGCTGTGCTTTTTAAGCGACTGCAATCTACTACAGACATAAGCATGTCTTTCAGTTCAGAATATTCAAAACAACCAACTTATCTTAATAAAAATTACTTACTCAGTATCATTTCTGCAATAGCAGTTTACATTACAAGCAGGATAAATAAGATTATCATTAATAGGTTCTTGAAGAGGATATGATTTTCCTTGAAACATACACGCATCTGGTTTCATGGAAAAATCTCCACAGTCGAATTTCGTAGGACATTCTTTTTCCTTTTTTATGGGTTTACATCCTAGATCTTCATAGAGAAGGACACCTTTTTTGTCGCAATTTTCTTGACCTGAAAAATAAAAAAAAAAAAATATAGATTTGTTTATACTTTTTCGTAAATACTTTTTTATAGTAGTAGAAGTAGTAGTAGTAATGGTGGGGAGGTCAAGCCTGGCAACTAGACCATGTGGTCCTTTTTGCCTACCCCTGTGTTACTAGTTTTTCTACTCTAACGAGGATTTTTGTTGTTGTACCCCGGGACCTACAGTTTAGCGAGGAATCCGAACCTCGTTTTTTCTGTGAAAAAGTTGTTCCACAACCGAGGATTGAACCTCGGCCTCTCGAATACTAGATCGAGGCGTTCACGACTGAGCTACCGCCGCCCCTTTACTTTTTTATAACTTAGAGGGCTGCACTTTTTCTTTGTATAGCTCGCTTAAGTAATATTTCTGATCGTACTTCGACAACAATTTTAACTGCCTAACATTTTTTAATTTTATTTTGTAAAAATTTAGCACATCTATACAGATCATCAATCTGTTTTGTATACACTCCAAGGTAGAATTTTCTTCATATTTTGGCCGGGCTGGCCTAATCTCGGATGAAATCGCTATCAGTTGTTCCTTTATTAGGACTTCATTCGAGAATGAGACTGAGTTGACTAAAAGCAAATTGTTTTACAACAACATTGTGACTAAAGGTATGCAGGGTTACGAATTTTACTTCCAAGTGTATACGGAATCGATGAATTGCCTGTATAAAAAAGTATTATTTTGTTGGCAGCACTTTTTTCAGTGCCTTGCAGGTTGTCGACGACCCGATTTTTACTAAATTAAAGCTATTCTAGCTCTAAAAGAATACAGAGTAACCAAGAGTTATTTATTAGTGTTATTTCTATCTTTATTTGCTGGATGGACTTGGACTAATATTGCTCGGATATCTCCATTTATCATCATTAAGGCCAAGGTCAAACTATTAAATTATATATTATGAATTTAATTAAAAATAAATAAATAAACGATTACAGGTAAAAATATAACTCAAGTAATTTTTTTTTAGAAATATTTTTTTGGATTTTTTGTAGTTTTTTGTTTTTTTCCAGCAATATTTATTATTAAAATATATATTTTCTTTAATTCATTATCCAGTTATAAGTCCCAAGACTGGTTAGAGACAGCTCTCCATCCCACCCTATCCAACTTTTAATTTTCTGAAATTTTTCATATATTTATTTATTCATCTAAGGGAACGTTCAAGTATTTCGTAACGCAAATTTTACCAAAATTCATACACTTCATACCCCGGTTCTTGCGTTATTATAGGTTATAGAGATTTCATATTTTGGCTACCCCCCCCCCTAAAAAAGGGGGTGTGTTAGGGTAGTAGGGGTAGCCAAAATATGAAATCTCTACAGCCTTGAATAACGCGAGAACCGAGGTATGAAGTGTATGAATTTTGGTACATTTTGCGTTACGTAATACTTGAACGTTCCCTAACTCCCAGCTGTCCTTCCAAATACCTTTAAGAAAGCTCGTATGTCTCATGATTTGATATTTTCCCCCAACTATGCAAGATAAGTTTTTCCTCAATTATAAAAATACTCTAGTTTTTAACTCTCTTCTCTTAACTAGCCAAGATAAGCTTTTTCTCAACTATATCAACTCACATTTTGACTCTCTCTGACTATTTTACCTTTATCTCACATTTCAAAATAATAATTTGACCACTTGCTATCCCTATTATCCAATTTTCACAACCTCCAGACAACTGTTTTTAAAAGCCCTTGTTATTTAAATTTTAGTTTGATCATATTCAACTTTTTTTTTTAATTTAAAGCTATTTCCACAATATTCTTTGCCTCATATTGCGCATGTAAATTTTTTGGTAATACTTCTTTAAGCAGAAAAAATTGCCTAGGTACTTACATTTTGTTAAAGCAAAAACAAAACACAATACATAAACTAATTTGATCATGGTATAAATTTGAATGACCAGTTTTTTTCTAGAGAAACAATATATATTTTATCCAGCCTTGATAATGCATTACATTTGATGTTTATGATAAAAACCTGTTAACTCTACTTTATTTTTTATTTGTACCGATAAAATTGTTTTAACAAACAAAAATTTTATAATCATTACTAATAGTTAAGCAATACTACCAACAATTTTTCAATCATTTCCAAAAGTTTAGCAATCAGTGCCAAAAATTTAGCAATTATTTTCAAACTAACAATCATTTTAAAAGGTTTAGAAATCGCTACCAAAAGTTTAGCAATAATTTCCAAAATTTAAGCAATCACTACCAAAAATGTAGCAATCATTTCTGAAGGTTAAGCAATTACTACCAGAAATGTAGCAATAATTACCAAAAGTTTAGCAACCACTACCTAACATTTAGCAATTTTTAAAAGTTTAGCAATGACTACCAAAAATTAAGCAATTATTTCCAACAATTTAGCAATTATAATTATTGCTAAATTGTGATTGTGATTGTCAAAAGTTTGATAATTACCAAAACTTTGACAATCACCACCAAAATTTAGCAAACACTGTTAGGCCCTAACAGTTATAAATCTAACCACCTAATTAAGCTAAGACAGCTTTGTTCGTGGCATATTACAACGGTACCAGCGCACTGCAGTGACTTATTTTAGGTTATTTATTTTTAATAATTTTTAATAATAATTTAGCTTTTAACATCTAAAAATTTACAAACATTCATCACATGAGATTATACATATTATATAATATTATCGATACATACTACATATATATTTTGTTAACCTTATCTTGCCTGCAATAATTTAATGCTAATTTTCGACCCAAATGACTTCTTTGCAGGGCCGGCGGAAGGGCTGGATGGACTGGGTGGCAGGCAGCCCGGGTAGCAACAACGGGCCCCAAAATGGAATGCGGCCAAATCACGAATGAAGGGTTAAACTTGTCAACTTTTTTTTGAAATTTTCAGTTGGTGGTGGTAACAATGACCAATGCACCAGATTAGAGGCACCAAATCAGGGTCTTGTCCGGTTAACATTTTTGTCTTTCTCCGGCCCTGCTTCTTAGCGTAAAATATGATATATTTTTACACGACTTTGTTTAGTGCACGAATTTTAATACGAATATCAGACAATAACTTCCTCTATATTCATCTGCAACCTGTTTTATAGTACCGGTTGTTCTATAAGACATTTTCTGGTAAATCAAGATCTTCAGTTAAAATATAGGAGTCTAAACGGACATGTTTAAGATAGTATTATTAAGTTTCTTGGCTTCACTAGTTTCTGGTAGGTAAAATTTACTTATTTAATTTTCTGTTCGTTTATACATATTTTTAATTCTATCATTTCATAACAGTTTTTTTTTACTACTAGCTTTAGAACATACCATTATTTATCATGCTTTCAGACTGTGAAATCAATTTTCTTCACCTATAGGAGTAAATTTTATAAACAATTGATTTCTATCACTTTAGATGTTTCAGTTCTTTGTGCAATGTTTACTAATTAAACCCAAGAAAATAACTTTAAATAAATTTTTATTTATTAAATATAATTAATTATAATTATTACCAATTAATACAATCAATAATTAGCTAAATATTATGAAAAAAAAAAAATAAATAAAAAAACTAAATTTTTAAACGTTAGTTCAAAGTATTTATTTGGCCAAATATCATTGATCAAGGCTACTTGATTTTTATGAAAATTTCATGAAATATAATTTCTGTTAATAATTTATTTTATTATTTGAATGAAAATAGTTAAATAGTGCTATGTAACGGTTCTTCATTTTTTAGATATTATATATCAGAAAATAAAATACGATGTAAAATTAATAATTATAAAGAATATAGAATATATTGTATTATATGCCAATGCTATAGAAAACTAAGAAATATAAGAATTATTCAAAATTTACAGGTCTCAACAAGTTAAACTTTTTATTGTATTCTTTTGTAAAGGAGACTAATAACTGTCAAATAAATTAGATGACTAAGTAATCAATTTTATGTTGGTTTTTGGTATCAATAATTTATTAGTCATAAAAGTCTAAAATGCTTTTAGTTAGGAACCTAAGTACTGCCTATCAGATTTTGAAACGACGCGTCTCTAAAGGTGTTTTAACCAATAGCATCTTGCCACATTTTTATGTTTTTTGGTAGTATAAAACGCTTTTATTTTTAAACAGAGATTCATTCTGATCCTAGCACCCTTCTATCGTTATCATTCCGATTCTACATTTATATTTTAAAGTTTTGTAAAGTATTCTTACTAGCCTTTTCGGTGAGGTTAGTTAAAGTTAACAGAAAATGGTTAATATGTATGGAAATGTCAAATAATTAAAAGTTCCATATGTTCAGAAGCCATAGCCAAGTGTAAAGCCAAGTTTTTAAGCAATTTTTACTGTAAAGAAGATAATATTATAATGTAAGTCCATTTTAATTTAAGTTATATGTTCACCAATATTTTTAATTGATTAAGTTTATTAAATATAATTGTTAAGATTAACAGAAGAGTTTAAATTAATATCTCTAAACCTCTTATACTTTCTGTTCAAACAAACTGTTTAACGAACCCGTATAAAATATATTTGTGATTGGTAGGGTTAAAATCCTGACGAGAAAAATACACATCACATATGAAGGTGGTTAAAAAAGTTCCACCATATATGTCCCACGAAGTTTAAAAAAACCCTGCATCACAGCTAGTAGTGAAAAAAATAATATATAAACTACGGTAGAGAATACTATTATAGCCTCGCACTCTTAAATCCGGCCGGCTATAAAAAATGTCTTCTCTACCTTGGTATATAATTACTATTGTATGTATATGTGAAAAGTATGAGATTTTATCATCAGATTTAATTATTGTATGAGGTAAAGGATAAAAGTATTTTGTCTTAAAAATTACTTATAAGTAATACATAAGATAACAATAGTAATTACATACCAAGGTAGAGAAGACATTTTTATAGCCTAGCGTATTAAATCCCTAGATGCGTAGCATCGAGGGATTTAAGAGTGCGAGACCATAATAGTCTTCTCCACCGTGGTTTATATATTATTTTTTTAATAACAGTACTATTTAACAATTTTTTTCTATTTAAATAATAAAGTAAAATATTAACAGGAATGCTGTTTCTTGAAATATTTATAAAAATCAAGTAGCCATGATCAATGACATTAGCTTAAATAAATACTTTGAAAGAAGTTTAAAAATTTAGTTTTTTATGATATTTATTATAATATTTAGCTAATTATTGATCGTAGAGGAAAGTCGCCTAATTTCGGATACCATTTACAATGTATTCAATATTTAATACTCGGTATTACTTTTTGATATTTTTTTTATATAACCAGATACAACTTATTATAGCGAACCATGATTTATTATAAAAGCAATTTTATTACAGTTTATTTTTTCCAAAAAACACGGTTAAAAAAAATCAGCGCATTTTTGTGCATTTGAAAAAGGGCTCCTAATTTCGGACATATCCGAAAAAATTTTTTCCAGAGTAGATCTGGATCCCATTGCTTATGTTTCTTGTTATTCCTTCACATTTAAGACGTAATTTAATCATTAAGCGATTTTCTACGAAATACTATAGGAACTATAATTTTAGATTCCCAATTTCGAATATCTTAGTATCTTAGGTTTTTCGTTTTTTCAAAATTGTTTATGTTAGTTTGTTGTATCATTATAAAAATAATAATTAATGGTTGGTTATCCTGAATAATAATTACCTTGCGGATATCCGAAATTGGGAATCAAATGCACAAAAATGGTCTATCCGAAATTAGGCAACTTTCTGCTTTTTAGATTAGAAATTTGTAGAATGTTTACGTTTTCAAATTGCTTAATTATGAATAGTGGATCAACTTAACTAACATCATAACTTACCCAAGACAGAATCACGAACTTTTATAACGATTATTTATAAAATAAACAAGCATAATAATGCAACTGAGCACAAAACTGCCATTTGCAATATAAACGATTTGTGCTGCCATTTAAAGGGGAGAAGCTCTACCGTTATCATATTACAGGACGGTTTTAGTTTGACTTTTGGCTTCACATAAAAGTAGGTTTCTGTTTACCTTTGCAGACAGTATCTTAAATACACTACTATCCGAAATTTGGAAACCATCCGAAATTAGGCGCATTTCCTCTATTAGTTAATAATAATTATAATTAATTATGCTTAATAAGTAAACAGTTATTAAAAGCTATTTTCTTGGGTTAAATTAGTGAAAATTGCACAAAGAACTGGAACATTAAACGTGACAGAAATCAGCTGATTTCGTTATCTACTAGTAAGAGATAATTTTATTTATCCACGGCCGTGATTAATAGGCCAATTAATCACGGGTCTGTAAAAATAAACCGTTTAAACTTCAAAACAGCCGTGGATAAAGTATAGTATTCTACTCGTGTATAAAAGCTAATAATCATTCGGGTGATTAGGCCACCCTCCAAAATTCACCCTCATTAATTAATAGCAAATATTATACACTCATGGAATAATATACTATTATTATTGACCTAGAGGATAACATTAATTTCTCGAATTAAAAACTAGCTAAATAATCGTGACTTCTACAGCTAGTAGTAAAAAATAGTTATTTATATACCAAGGGACTAAACTGGCTGTTTTAGTCCCGCTGCATTAGTGTTTCCTGAGCGAGCGTAGCAAGGAACTAAAAAGTTTAGTCCTGTGGTATATACACTATTTTTTGCAGGACCAAACATAATTTAGGTAGGTAGATAAAATTAAAATTAAAAACCACGCGTCTAAAATCGGTTGTTTTATTTTCGTAATTTAATCAAGATGCCTGTAAATTGCGAAAAGTAAGTTTCTGGCTATCGCGATTTCAATTGTTTTTTAATACGGTTGACACAAACGTCAAAAAAATGGACGAAGATGATAAATTTTAAGTTATGTATAAATTGTTATAAACATGTTATTTTTAAAGGTTTTCTTTGATAAAATCAAATAAATTGGTTTGAATCGCTAATTTATTACAAAACACCACCAAACCTAATTTTTGAACCAGCAAAGCACATAGTAAGTATAATATTTTAATATTATCAAGGTTGCCGTGATTTTTATTCCCTAGGGAGAAAAACGGCAAGTTTAGTCCCGAAAATGAAAGCGTAAAGTTAGGTTTTAGTCTTGGTCGTGCAAAAAATAAGTTACGTATCGAGATCTTAAATAAAATAAAGTTGTGGTAACGTTTTCTAAAACCAAAAATATATTTTTTGTCGAATTAAAAAACTGACTGCTTTAAAATAAACTTTTCTTTGATAAAATCAAATAAATTGGTTTGAATCGCTAATTTATTACAAAACACCACCAAACCTAATTTTTGAACCAGCAAAGCACATAGTAAGTATAATATTTTAATATTATCAAGGTTGCCGTGATTTTTATTCCCTAGGGAGAAAAACGGCAAGTTTAGTCTGGAAAATTAAAGCGTAAAGTTAGGTTTTAGTCTTGGTCGTGCAAAAAATAAGTTATGTATCGAGATCTTAAATAAAATAAAGTTGTGGTAACGTTTTCTAAAACCAAAAATATATTTTTTGTCGAATTAAAAAACTGACTGCTTTAAAATAAACTTAAATTTGTAATTATTCTAGTCAGTAACTTCATTAAAAATAAATTATATTGAAATAATTTTTAGGTGAGAAAAATTGTGATGAACTGGGAACCCTTTTGTATGACGATTTAGGTTGTAAACCTATTTTTAAAAACGGAAAATGTCCAGTCAAGTATGAATGCGATTTTACACAAAAAGAAAATACTTGCCTTATTCATGGAGTCTACTATAATGCTTCTCAAGAGATAGAACAAAAGGATATCTCTAATCCTTGTCAGCTCGGGTGTTTCTGCAATCCAGGAGGGTAAGAAAATAGTATATTATTCAATGAGCGTATAATAATTGCTATTAATTAATGAGGGTGAATTTTGGGACACGAGCCGAAAGGCGAATGATTAATAGCTATTATACGAGAGTAGAATTCTATACTTTATCCACGGTCGTTTTACATTATAAACGGTTTATTTTTACAGACCCGTGATTAATAAGCCTATTAATCACGGCAGTGGGTAATTTTTTTTTTCACTTCTAGCTTTAGAATAAACCATTATTTATCATGTTTTCAGACTGCGAAATCAATTTTCTTCACCTATAGCAATAATAATTTTTTCTCTCCTAGTAGGAGTAAATTTTATAAACAATTGATTTCTGTCACTTTAGAGGTTTCAGTTCTTCATGCAATTTTTACTAATTAAACCCAAGAAAATAGCTTAAATAACTTTTTATTTATTAAATATAATTAATTATAATTATTACCAATTAATACAATCAATAATTAGCTAAACGTCATGAAAAAAAAAAAATAAAAAAAAATAAATTTTTAAAAGTCAGTTCAAAGTATTTATTTGAGCAAATGTCACTGATCAAGACTACTTGATTTTTTTGTAATTTTTTCAAGAAATATCTGTTCTGTTAATAATTTATTTTATTATTTGAATAAAAATAGTTAAATAGTGCTAGTAGTGAAAAAACTAATATATAAACTACGGTAAAGAAGACTATTATAGCCTCGCACTCTTAATACGCTCTGCTATAAAAAATTTCTTCTCTACCTTGGTATATAATTACTATTAAACTGTCATTGTAAATTATAAATACATTAAATTCCCCAAATGAGACATATTGAAATAATTGAAAATTAAGGTACTTTGTAAGCAAAATAAAACGCTCAAACAGATAAAATAGTATAGATACTCATTACACTGAAAAATCTAAAAATATTAATATAAAACGTTTTTGTAACATATTTTAGGTATATAATACAATTTTTACGATTATTCTAAAACATTATAACGTTATATTAAAAACACTATTAAAATTGTAGATTCATATTATTTAATACGATTTGATCGAGGGGTGTCTCACCTTTGACAATACATGTACGCTTTAGCTGACATTACCTCGACATTACTTGACAGTACGGGACATTACCTGACATTACTTGACATTACATGACATTACTTGACATTACAAGACATTTCTTGACATTACAAGACATTACTTGACATTACTAGACATTACAGACATTATATCCTAGTGCGCATGTGCGTAGACATTATCTACTATTTACGCCTGCGCGTAGACATTGCAAGTGTAAAAATTTCTACGCGAAAGGCTGAGGTTAGTTCTGAAACATGACATGGGATGGGTGTTTTTATTTCTATAGTATTAAGGTCACATTCGTTAAACATAAACTTGAACTTAAAAAACGATTTTTTTTAGTTATCAAAAATCATACAAGCAGTTTTTTCCCAGTGCAAAAAAGTACCACCAGTGGACCACTAGTAATGGTGTATAAGTAAAAAAATCAACAATTCATTCAAATAAAATACTGCGGCCAACTAAAGAATACTTACCACTACATATGTTCATTTTTAAAGGGTCCCGGACCCTGGGTCCGTAACGAAATACTGAACCCGTATAGGATCGCTCGGTTTTCCGTCCGTCTGTCACAGCCGGACGGGACACTCTTGTTAGGAGCATATTTAATTTTATTATTTATTACTTGACATTACCTTGACATTAACTTGACATTACCTTGACATTACTCGACATTACGACATTATTTTGCATTTTTGACAATACATGTACACATTTTGGCCAGTGAGACACCCCTCGGATTTGATATTAGAACAACGTTGTTGTCACTATAATAGCGTTTTGAGGAAGGATGGATGATTAATAAAGATTGTCGCCGAAAATCAGCTGATTCTAATAGATGTTTTACCAAAATATTGAATAAGCATTTACATGTACATGTAATTACATGTAATATGTAGTTTTTATGTGCACATAAATGTAATATGTGAATTTAAAATACATTACACCAAATATTTTTTATATTTTGTATGATTCTCGAGATACTGGCTCTGTTTCGTTTTCGTTAAGCCACCCTCTGTGTAACTACAATAAATAGTTATTTATGGTACTACTGGGTAAAGTAAGATATTGCCCATGATGGTTAATTTTCCAGAGGGCAATATCGGTTTACCCATGAGTGCCATACAAGGTTTTATCCAATAAATAGCTTAGGAATTTATATTTTTATTAAAAATTTAATTACATTTACAAGAAAATAATTTGACAAGTGACAGTTGAGTGGGTAAAATAAATAATTATCCACTCAATAAAGTAAAAGCCACTCGGGCGTTATTATTGAGTTTATCTATTTAAAATAAAGCTGGTAATTGTCTTATTGTCTGTATGTATTGGATAAACATATTTTTAGTTTTGGACCAATAACTTGTGCTGTTTTGGATTGTTTTGGACCTGCAGAAAAGGACTGTTTTAAAACGTACGAGTTAAATAAATGTTGTTCCACTGGAAAAATATGTCGTAAGTACCTATAGCTGGTTTGAAGAAGATCCAGACCCCACTACATCCCTAGCAATTTTTTTAATTTCCTTAATATTAACACACTCTACATCTTTTATTTTTTTGTGAGTAGTTTTTAATTCTAGGCATGCCTATTTTTCTTTCAGCCCACTCTACAATATTTTCAAAATTTTCAAAGTTAAATATACTATATTAAAAAAAAAAAAAAATCGAAAGAGGGCGACGTTAGCCACTCAAGAAACTTTTTAACTAAACAACTGTAAAAACCCCATATCGATATCCCAGGTTTGTCGGATGAAAAAAAGCCTTACAAATGCAAAAAAATGCATTTTAACCAATTGAAACCGGGTCTAACTCACACATACATATAATATTTTTTGTTCCATCATAGACAAGAACAGATTTTTTTATTCTAAATGACCCTTAAAATATTGATCTATTTTTAGCTCCTTTCCCTGAAGAAACATGCGTCGTAGATGGTAAAACCTACTACCCAGGACAAAACTTTGAAACAAAAGGACAATGTCTGACTTGCAACTGTCAAAAAGGATTTAAAGGAGAGCTCAAGGAACCATTTTGTAGGAGACTCGGTTGTGCTGCGCAAATTAGAAGTTCGAAGGATATAGAATCCTTTTGCGCAGCAGCTTACATTTTTAGCAGGGATAACACTTTATGTTGTCCTGACGCTTGGTTATGTCGTAAGTGATTTTGGTCGTTATTTGTTATTATTAGAGTCCTTAAATTTTAGTGTAAGGTTTTTTGTCTTCTTAGAAGACGCAAAACGTAAAACCAGAATTCATTTTATGAGTTCAGTGCCGTAACTAAAGAATTCCAGGGGAGGCTAAGCCCCCCCTGGCCTTGGTCTAAGCCCCCCTGGCGTTTTCGCTGAGCCCCCCTGGTATATTTTTGGGGCGCCAATTTTCTTTTGCAGTGGCGCCAAGTTTGGTAGAAACCGTCAGGGTCAAAGCTTGTTTAGTAAAGGTAATTTTTGGGGCGCCAATTATCTTAGAAATCGCCAGGGGCAAAGCTTTTTTTCATGGTATTTTTTCTTTTTTTTACCCTGGGGGCTGAGTCCCCCCTAGATTTTTTTCTGGTTACGGCCCTGTATGAGTTTCATAAAGTTCTTACACCAAACAATTTTTCGATTTCAGACATTTGTAGTTTGCCACAAAAAAGCTAATATTTTTCTCTTATTATTGATAGGATAAAATATCTTGAATAGTTTAAAAGCATTTTAAATTTCCAACATAAAACATTTTTTGTCGTAGGACTATTAGTTTTTGATAAAGATAAAAAAATCCCGGCCGTCTAGAAAGAGTATCCATTTCTGATTATTGTATAATAATTTTAATTACTTAGATACAAAGTTGTGTATTAATAAAATGTAAAATCCTTTTATTCTTATGATTATTATTTCTATTTATATTATTTCTATTATATTATTGCATAAATTTTCCTTATTTTTCAGCCGAACCAAGCGACGTTTTCATTAACTTTAAACCCAGTATTAAAGAAAATTCTGGTAAGTATAATTTTTGTTACACAAACAAAGGAAATTTTAATGTACATTGCACTTTCCTTAAGAAAAATATCTTTGAAAATACAGCAAAAAAATCTGAGAATAAAAAGAAAAAATGACACCTTAAAAAAATAGTTATTTATGATACAAAGACAAAAATAGCTGTTTTTGGGGCGGTTATGGAGTTTCTCAGTCAAGCTCAAAGAACAAGGTTGGCTAAAGAAATCGCCTTAAAAACAGTTGTTGTCCGTGTAAATGAATCACTGCCGTTCTAAGCACAGAGGTTGTAACTTACTGTTTTGTCAAAAATGAGTTATAACTCCAAGATGATGTGATAACAATCGATACATATTTTTATCAAATTATTAAACGATTTAATTCATTTTCCGTAATAAAATTACTCTATTAAAGCTGCCATATCTTTTTTAAAGTTGTCAATTACTAAGACAATTCGCCTTATCTATCGTAACTTAAGAAGTTACGATAAAATGCCTTAGTATAATACTAATAATTAACGTTTATTTTGCCTTAGTAACGGTAAGTTACGGCAAATGTCCTTAGTAATAGTTATGGAAAACAATCTGGACTTTCGTTGACAATTAAATTGCTTTATCCAGTGCAATATCTTATTATTTAAAATAATTTATTTTAAGTACTTTTATAACAAAAGAAGTTCAAGGTACGTAAAATGATATAATATTTGCTAATAAACCTTTTTTTCTTAATTTTTTTTATGAGTTTATAAGATAACGTCAAATCTCCTTAGTATTACAAGTTAAAAATAAAAAAATTTTAAAGTGGTACATACAAATTTCTATTTTATCGAGTATTTTACTATTAAATTATCCAATAATTAACATTTTTATAACATTAACAACTAAAATAACCTTTAATCTTTTCAAATCAAATTTGAAAAATTTTTGACTTGGAATATAATTTTTAGTGACAGAACATTGAAAATTAAAAACTGTTAATATCTCAAAATGGCCAAAATACAAGTTACCACTTCTGTGTTTAGCACGGCAGTACACTGTATCACTGTATCATTAGGGTGGACCTAATATTTTATATTGACTTGAAATTTTCATTTAGGCGTAACTAAAAAATTCTGAAAAAGTCCTAATTTTTGTATAAGTGAAAAATTTAAAGGGCTATCTTATTTTTCCTTTCGAGCATTCAAAATTATACCCCGATTGTCAAAATGATCAAAAGATGCTAACCCGTGCCGAAAATCCACCAAACTTGTCTCTAACACTAAAATTTACGAATTTCTACCTTAAATGTGACTCAAGCGGTATTGATTTATTTATTTATTTATTTATTTATCTGTTTTAAGTCTTTCTGGGACCTATCAAGGTATTTTATACCATATTAGACTGTAATTACAATAATTTAAGTGCATTAAAGCCTTCAGTTATCCAATCCTTTCTCTTTCTGGCGTTCTAGTTTTTATACCAACATTCCATGCAATTTTTCCAAAACACAGTTTTAGGTAGAAACCATATTAACATCTTCTTCTTAGGTGAATTAAAAACCATATTTAGGTCTTCTTTTTATAAAGAGAGAATTTAAATGTAAAAAAAATAGTAAAAATGGTAGAGAAACATTTTAAAAATGTATCAGATTAAATTAAAATAAATTCAGTCCGATCTGATACATTTTAAAAATGTTTGTTTACCGTTTGACTCACACTTATGGTATAAATTCGTAAATTTTAGTGTTAGAGGCAACTTAGAAGGATTTAAAAATGTAATTTAAGTTTTACTGGTTTTGAATGTTTAAGAGAAATTTTTAATAAGAATTTTTAAAAACATTTTCTATTTTAACATTCTCTTTAAAGATATTATTTTTTATACTTAAAATTTGCTTTTGTTTTTCTTTAGAGTTCACTTGTAAATATGGAGACAAGAAAGTACAGTTGGGCCATGGTTTTCTGAGAAAAATCAACGAATATGGAACAGAAAGGATCATGAAATGTGAATGTATTTTGCCACCATTTTTAACATGTACTGAGAGCAAAAATTAAATTTGATTTAGTTTTTTATTTTTTCTATTTTGCTCATAATCACATGCGTTTTGCGTATTCTTATAGGCCCAAAGAGGTTAGTACTTTTTTTTATTTCGGGTTGGCAAGAGAACAAAATAATATCGCTTGACGTTTTCCGTGCAAATGTCAACGCCACTTTAAAGTTTAATGTTTTACAAAATTTTGTGTTTAGGTTATTTTTTACCGTGTTAAAATTGGCTTGGTTACTTGCAGTAAAAAAGAGAAGAGATTACTATAAAAAACACTTTACACGGAGCAATTTGTACGCAAGTTTGATGCTATGCAAGTTTGCTGCCAGATATAGCATGAGGACAATTGGACATTGATTTTCCTTTTCACGGAGCAAGTTGTACGCAAGTTTGGTGCTATATATTGCAAGGTAAACAGTGCTGCCAACCAGACAATTTTGACGTGTCTCTGCGTTTGTTAACAAAAACATAACCTAGCATTTGCTTTTTTAAGGAAGTTTTTTAGTTAGACAGACCGACCTTAGTATTAATAATAATAATTATTAACATGTGCAGTTGCTACTATATCAGTAAAATGAAATCGATTTGGTAACTTTTTTTCCAGGTTGGTACCACGAAAATAACCATAACACTTGCGTGAAAATCGCCGAAAAATAGAACACGTTCTAAATAATTTGATGGCACGAAAATGGCCTCAAACTTGCCTGAAGGCATGCGCAGTGACTGAATCATTCTTGCAACAAACTTGCATAGCATCAAACTTACGCACAAATTGCTCCGTGTAAAGTGGCTTTAAATATATCAAAATATCATTTGTTCTTAGAATTTTAAACATGGTGTAAACTGTAATGCCAACCCAAAAAATCCCAAAATCTGTCATCAATTTAAATTTTAGAGCAAATTAGAAAAAATTGTAAACAGCACTCGTTTCATAATACGTTGTTAGCACACTGATACTTTACTTGTACTCGTGCGCTAAAAACGTATGTTATGAAACTAGTACTTTAATAGACTTTTTTCAAATAGAGCATCTAATTTTTGTATAACTACACTGAGAATTAGTTACCGAATTATTTATAAATACTGAACGATTGTGTATATTTGAAATTCTTCGCAACTTTTTGAATACAAGTTCTAACACTGTTACAGTAATGTAACAATTATAAAACAACGATATATTTTACTGAAACATCTTTTATTAAATAAAAAATAAAGTTCCGAGGCGTTCCAAATATATAAGTCTTTCAATATACACGGTGTATTTGAAATAGGGTAGGAAATTTTAACAGGTGATTCTACATGATAAAATATGACAAAATGTTCCTATAAACATATGTCTAAAAATGCGTCATAAGGGAGCTACGCCCCTTTGAAATTGGCTAAAAAAATCGGTTTTTATTTAATAACTCAGGAACCCTTTGAGATATGTTAACGAGGTTTTGCACGTGAATTAATCCTAATAAGGCCCATCTTTGTATGTCATTTTCACGTACTTATTTAAACCAGGGGTGTGCGAAACGGGGGGGGCCTTATCAGTTTTTTGTCCCAAACTTTTTTCTGTCTAACTTTTTTGCAATTCTATTTTTGAAATATGATTTCTCAGGTCAAAATACATAAAAAATGTACTCTTGTTGTAATACTGTAGGATTAACCGTTTTCGAGAAAAGTTCATTTGAAGGTGAAATTCCACGGTTCGAGGACGAAAAATTAAATACTAAAATGTTGAAAACCAAAATTTTAATGATGCAGGGCGAATTTACATTAAAAACTAAGAAAAAAACCTCATATACAGGTACTTCCAAAAATCAATCCTAATGGAGCTATGGTCTCCTAAATATGCACCATTTTTACAGGGCTATGGTAGCTTTAAAAGCGTTTTTTCGACCTACATGTTGGAAACTTTTTTTCTTAGTTTTTGATGTAGAATAACATTGCATCATTAAAATTTTGGTTTTCGACATTTTAGTATTTAATTTTTCGTCCACGAACCGTGAAATTTCACCTTCAAATGAACTTTTCTCGATAACGCTTAATCCTACAGTATTACAACAAGAGTACCTTTTTAATGTATTTTGACCTGAGAAATCATATTTCAAAAATAAAATTGCAAAAAAGTTAGACAGAAAAAAGTTTGGGACAAAAAACTGATAAGGCCCCCCCGTTTCGCACACCCCTGGTTTAAATAAGTACGTGAAAATGACATACAAAGATGGGCATTATTAGGATTAATTCACGTGCAAAACCTCGTTAACATATCTCAAAGGGTTCCTGAGTTATTAAATAAAAACCGATTTTTTTAGCCAATTTCAAAGGGGCGTAGCTCCCTTATGACGCATTTTTAGACATATGTTTATAGGAACTTTTTGTCATATTTTATCTTGTAGAATCACCTGTTAAAATTTCCTACCCTATTTTAAATACACCCTGTATAATACAGTAACAAATAATACACTAAAAATAAATATATAAAAGTATAAATTCTGTGTATTATTTTATTCAAGTATGTGCCAGTCATTTTTAAAATTTATTTTTTTTATATATCTGTGACTAGTTTATCAAAAATAGATAATGATTGTGGACCCAGGAATATTTTTAAAAAAATAAACATATATTAAATATATTATATACATATTATTTAAACTTTCCATTTTGTTTTTGAGCACTTTTCTTTTGGCGGTTTAAATAAAAAAAGTATAATTTTTAAAACAAAACGGCATGCCGCGACAGCTAGTTTTTTAATAAATGTATTTAATATTATAATGATAAATTTATTTAAAAATTATTTTAGTTAACTATGTAATCATATAAAGACAGCAATAAAGTTTTTAGAAGTCACGAAAAAGACTACATCAACATTAAATTACTTAAAATCCTTGAGAAAAGGGGAATATCACATACACAATGTGCATTTTAAAAACATATATTATGGTAATTTACACAACAATTCAAGATAAAAATTTAATATTTGTAGTATATATAAGTGAACTACATATATATATCTGAAAACATTTATTTGAAAATTTCATATTAATTACACGATGATAATTTTAATGTTATATTTCGTGTTTTATACTACAGCAAATGGTGGTGAGTAAAAATAAAGAATACGAAATAGTTATTTATGGTACTAGTGGGTGAAGTAAGATATTGCCCATGAGAAAATTAATCTGCGAGGCGTCAGCCAAACAGGTTAATTTTCGAGAGGGCAATATCGGTTTACCCATGAGTGCCATACAAGGTTTTATCCAATAAATAGCTTAGGAATTCATATTTTTATTAAAAATTTTAATGACATTTACAAGAAAATAATTTAACAAGTGACAGTTGAGTGGGTAAAATAAATAATTATCCACTCAATAAAGTAAAAGCCACGCTGGGGTTATTATTGAGTTTATCTATTTAAAATAAAGCTGGTAATAGTCTCATTATCTGTATGTATTGGATAAATATTTGACCTAACCCAAATTCATTTTGCCTTTCAACTTATTTTTTCTGTTTCTGACACCTTTCAATAATATTAGTCGTCAAAAAATAAAAGAACGTTTCTTGTAAAAAAATTATAGCCTTTTGCCTATCATTTTTTTTTGTAAAATAAATATTAAAGAAGTTATGCACAAAAATAACATCATTTTTTCTACATTTCTCCTCAGCCGATTTTGCTAAAATACACTGAGACATTAGGGCAATACACCTTCCCTCCAAAATTCAAGCCTCTAGCTTAATGCGTTTTTAAGTTATCTTCACGCCCCTACCCAAACAAAGGAAACACCCGCTGTTATTTTCTTTTTTATTATTTATTGTTTAAAATATAATAAATAAAGATTCTTGGGGGGGTAATATACCCCTCTACCCCTCCCATATCTACGCACCTGATGTACTATGCTTGTTATGCGAGGCTTTGAATATGCACTTATTCCCAAACAGACAGACCGACATATAATTTGGTTTGGTTTAGTTATATGTTATATTATGACTCACAATTTTGTCTTTGAAGACCACATTTTGAACCAAAAATTCCGATTATTAATAAAGATCGGGTTTTTACCACTTTTAGTTAATTAGTTGCTTAAGTGGCTAATTTCATTTTTTTTATTTTTTGCTTTAAGGGCTTAGTTTTTTATGATTGAAACTACGTAAAACTTCCTAATTTTCAAAGTAAAATATATTAAGGTAGGTAACCCAACTATTGCCAATGTTCCTAATATCGCCAACCCCTCTTAAACTTGTTAGTTCGTTCTCTATGGCATATATGGCACTTCCAGTATATCTGTAATTTCGAAAATATGCCTGTAAATATAATGTATCTGTATCCAGTTGGTAAAGGCGTATACAAAAACCCAGTTTGTATGATACAAATTGTATCTCGTCCTCTTCCACTATAAAAACTTATAATATTGTGCTGACTATCTCAAGCTGGGTAGCATCGATTATTGCAAGGCAAAAACGTAATAAGGTAGGCACAAATAGGCACTTTCTTGGCCATATTGTGTTTTACTCAATAAAGAAGGAAAAAGGTAACAAATTACCTTGCTGTATACGAAGCTATGTTCCTAATATTGCCATGTAAAGTATTTGACAACAAAAAAAAAATGAAAAAACAAGAAACAACAAGAAAAGAAAGTAACGAAGAATTCAGAGAGTTCTAAATCTTGGTTCTGCTTTTTATTCGAAGAGAATCGACAGGCCGATATGAGATTATGATCGATAGTACGTAAGGCTTACTAAAAACGACAAATTGTTATTTAAGTGCCCAAATCGTACCCAAAAACAGCTGAAATTGTTATTGTGCCACAATATTTTCTTTTTAGTTTGTTAATTTTTTGTTTTATACTATTATTGCCAGTACCCTGGCAATATTTGGGACATGGGTTCCTAATATTGCCTGTATGCAATCTTTTTTAAAATTAAATTACATTTTTTTAAGCTCCTGCAGTTTGTAGTAAAGTTTCAGGTGATTACAAATAAATTTGAATGCAGTAAAAAATAAAATCTCTTAACATGGCAATAATGGGTTTAACCACCTTATATTAAAAACAAAAAATCAAAAAAAGGCCACGTTAGCCACTCAATCAAATCTTTAACTAAAAACCCCATATCGATATCTTTATTAATAACCGAGAATTTTGGAATAAAAAAATGTCTTACAAATGGCAAAAATTGCATTTTAATCAGTAGGAACCAGGTCTAACTCACTCACGCATACAGGGTGGCCCATAAGTCACTTTACCATTTAAAAATTGAATAAATTTTTTTGCACGTGAATTTCACCCCTCAAGGTCACGGTTTGGTGCGGTGTAACATTCCAAATGGTATTCTGCTAGGAAAATGGCAATACAGTTACGGTGAACCGCGACCAATATCGCGCAATGCTGGAAGATTTTGTGCGCCCTGCCGTGGAGTACATTCCAGAGACATGGTGGCAGCAAGATGGGGCAACTGCCCATACGGCCAGAGCCACAATGCTGCTTTTAAGGCAGATTTTCGAAAAACGAATAATTTCTCGAAATTCGGATTTTTAGTGTCCTTCAGAATCGCCCGATTTGACAGCACCGGACTTTTTTCTTTGGGGCTACTTGAAAGTTAGGGTGTATGTCAACAAGTCCAAGACTATTCAACAGCTTAAGCCAGACATGTTAGGAGCCGTCATGGAAAATGTCGTGAAAAGAGCCCGTGCTTGCAAGGCGGAAAATAGACGTCATTTAAAAGATATGCTTTTTAATACATAGTTAAAAAAGATTAATTTCCCGTACTCTATATTGTAAAATAAATAAATTAAAAAAATTGACAAATAAAAAAGTTAGTCAATTTTTAAATGGTAAAGTGGCCCGTAGACCCATCATGGACAAGAAAAGCTTTGTAGAGTTTTTTTTATTTGAAAGGAACCTTATGGGAATAATTTTAGTGGCAGCCAACTGTGATACTCGTGGATCTCTAATATACGAAGACATGGGTTGCAAACTACTAAAATTTGAAGGAAATTGTCCATCCTCATACAAATGTAAAGGACTTGAACCATCTTCAAAATACTGTACTTATCAGGGAGAAAAAATACCTATAGGGGAAATAGCTAATAGGAATAAAACTCCACCATGTTATTTTGGATGTGTATGTGACAGAGCTTCTGAAACAACGTAAGGGGTCACATAACTCTTCGTAACGCTGAGGCTTAGCAGTCAAGACCTTCCTCCTAAAAAACTTTTGGGTGAAAAAAAATCGGTTATTTTTTTAAATAATAAAGAGCTTTAGGTTAGACCCTCTCTCTCTAGTAACGCTTCGTAATGCTAAGTATTCTCCCTGTCCCTACGTATTTTAAAAATGACCCCTACACACAGAAAAAATATCATTAAAAATAAGTACGTATTAATCAGATCAAGTGGCTTGAAAGTTTGTATACACACAGAAAAATATTGTCTTAAATCAAGAATATGGTGATTTGTATATAACGAAGAGAATATATTCTTCTTTTATATATACCATATTCTTATGCTTTCATATTTGGGAATATATTCTCCTTTCAAGCATACCATATTCTTATCCTTACATATTTAAAGCACAATTTTGCTTTAAAGGAGAATATATTCTCTTCGTTATATCCAGGTCACACATTCTTGATTTAAGACAATATATTTTTCTGTGTATATGTATGTATATAATATATAAAAAACAATTTTTATTGAAATGGCGATCTTAATTCTTTTGTCTTTTAAGCCCATTTGAAAATGGAAAAGCATGCTTATTATTAATTGTCCCAATTGTCCCAAATAGGCCTTATGCCTGTGCCAGGGGCTCTATGTCAAGTGCCCTAGAATGGCTTTCCGCAAATAAGCTCTCATTAAACAACAAGAAAACTGTCGATCTTTTTTACTCATAGACCATTACCAAACTTTACAAATCCTGATAAAATTAAGTATCTTGGTTTGCTGTTTGACCAAAACTTAAACTGGAACCAGCACACCCTCGAGCACACCCATGAGCTTTCTAATTCATTGTCCAGAACTATTTTTGTATTCAGGAATTTAGTTAAAATGGCTCCTTAAATGTATTAAAAACAACTTATTTCGCTCTTTTTGAGTCAAAGGTCACTCTTATGGTACGATTGCTTGGGGTCATGCCTCCGGAGTGGAACGAGTATTTGGTTTGCAGAGAAAACTTATACGAGTTATGACTGGTTTAAGTTATCAGGCGGATGTAGAGCATAATTTTGTTGAACTTAATATTGACTGTGCCCCCTCTTTATATTTATATTTCAATTTTATATGTAAAACAAAATTTTAGTAAGTATACTCTGCAAACCAATATTCATGATAATGGTTCACGCGCCAACAATATTAGACTTCCTGGGCTGAGGTGGAAGAGCAGTAAGTTTGGTTCAAATTATTACGGGCCAAAATTGTTTAACCATTTTCCATTTCGTATAAGAAATTTACCCCAAAAGGAATTTAAAATTAAATTAAAGAAATTTTTTGTTGAGGAGTGTCTTTTACAGTATTGATAAATTTTTAGATCTGAATCTTGAAAGTGAGATTTTTTAAAATGTTTATCATTAATTGTTTTTATATTGAACTAATTATGTATCTTAACTATTTTAATTATTTTTCAAATATTTGACGTGTGTAAACTTTGTATCACAAATAAATAAATAAAGAATAAAGAATAGTTCCCACCACAGCAAATTTTGTGTTAGTGTATTAAAGTGTTATCTTGAATTCTTATAAACCTTGTAGTCTGGTTTATAGTTTAAAACATATTAATTTATTTTCAAAACTTTTAGAAGTTCATTTAATTGTCCAGTAGTAGATTGTATAAATGAACCTTCTAAAGAAGGATGTTATAAAGAAAATAGCTTTGACGAGTGTTGCTATTTTAAGGAAATATGTCGTAAGTAAACTTTTTACATAATAATAAATATTGCCCCCTCCTGTCGTAGATAAAACCATATTTTAAATCAAATACTTATTTCATAGCTCCCTATCCAGACCCAACAACGTGCTCTGTAGATGGCGTTGTATACAAAGCAGGAGAAATATTCACTCCCAAAGACTCCTGCTGGAGTTGCAAGTGTCAGAAAGGATGGAGGGGAAAATATGAAAAGCCTTATTGCCGCAGATATCGATGTGGGGTACAGTTACAAGACCAAGAAAGTATACAAAAATCTTGCGGACCTGTATATCAGAAAAATAGTAGATTAGATGATGGAGTATTGTGTTGTCCGTCGTTTTGGACTTGTCGTAAGATTTTTTTTGTCCCGGGTCACTTTCAGTCAATGGACACCCCCTAAAATTAGGTTGTTTTCAATCCGATCAAAGCAATTTCTTATAGCTTATATTTCTCAACAATATTTTTTTGTACTTTTGTCGGAAACTAAGTTAAATTATTTTTTTTTAACGACACTGTCTGTATATTTTTGGATCCAAAAAACAAATTTACTTACAATCAAAAAAAAAAACAAAAGTTTTTAATTTTTTAGCACCTACGTTTTTTTTTTTAATTTGTTTTTTATTAACCTACAAGATTTAATTTTTCATAAATAAAATCTAATTTATTTGTAAATTTGGGAAAAATACAAATTTTATGTAAAAACCAAAATTTGGTAATTTTTTTGTACTTTTTTTAACGGTTTTTCCTTATAACTTAATTTTTCAAATAGCAACCCCCTTGGACGCTCTTACCTTTTTGGTGCGCTATTGTAAGAGCTACAAAATTGAGTACTTTTTTCTTTCACTTCCGTTATTGCCGGAAATTAAGTCAGTTAAGTTTTTTTTTTTTAATAAATACAAAATTAATTAAATATTTTTTTAGATGTAACATTGTTTTCTGAATTCAAAAATGCAAAAATTTACAGGAGATGTCGTTATAAAAAATTAAATTGCCTTAGTTTCCGGCAAAACCGGAAATGCAAAAAATAAATTTTGTACGCTATTTTGTAGCCCCTGAAACAATTCCATGTTAGGGGTGTCCAGGGTCTGAAACTCATCCGGTATCTGTAAGATAAGACTGAAGTAGAAATTTTTGGTTTTTTTAATTTTTGTATTTTGCATTTTAGCTGATGGTGAAGAAATAAAAATTCAGGGAGAACCTACAAAAAAATGTAAGTCCTTAAAAATAAGGTTTTAATTTACTTCCTAAAAATGCTAGCTATAAAACGAAAAACCCGTAGACAGTAAATAAATTAAAATAATTTTAAAATATTTCGAAACTATTATTGCTAGCTATAAAACGACGCGTCGCGTGGTCTGCAAATAATAGTATATTAAAGTACTAATTTCATAACATACGTTTTTAGCGCACGAGTACAAGTTTAGAAAACGAGCCACTTGTGGCGAGTTTTCTAATGTACTAGTGCTCTAAAAACGTGTTATGAAACGAGTGCTTTATACAATTTTTTCTATTTTGCCCTAAAATTTAAAAAACTTACATTTAAATTGATGACTGATTTAGGGATTTCTGTTTTGGGTTGGCATTACAGTATACACTATGTTTAAAATTCTAAGAACAAATGATATTTTGATATATTTTACAATCATCTCTTCTTTTTTCACTGCAATTAACTAGTCCACAATTTTAACACGGTAAAAAATATCCCAACCACAAAATTTTGTAAAAAAATAAACTTTAAATCGACATTGACATTTGCACGCAAAACGTCAAGAGATAGGCTTCTGTATGTTGCCAACCCAATAGAAAAAAAGTAGAGACCTCTTATGGGCCTATAAGAACACGTAAAATGCGTGTGATTATGAGCTAATAAGAGTCGCAAAATAGAAAAAAATTATTTTTTAAATATTTTGAACTTATTAAACCTATTTTTTATTTACTTTCTTTAGGTGATCGGTGCAAATTTGGTGATAAGTCCCTTAAAGTTGGACAATGGTTTGAAAAACAGGCAAAATATGGAGGCTTCGACTCAAAAGTTGTCTGCAAATGTCAAATACCACCATTGGTTACATGCACAAAAAAATAAATACATTTGTAAAATCTTATGTTTATTTTAAATAAAATTGCATCTTTTAACATATTTAAGTTTGATTTACACTAAACTAATTAAGAAGTTAACCAATGAACAGAAGTGTGTCAAATAATTCTGACATTTTATTGGTCAAATTATGAAATTAGTTAAGGGAACATTCAAATATTACGTAACGCTCCTGGGGGGGGCGAGGGTCATTTTGGAGTGTTACGCCCATGTTAATGGTATAGGAAAAAAGCGTTTGGGGGGGGGGACAATCTCAAAATCTCAAATTTTTAAAAAATAAAAACTTTTCGCAAAAAAAATGAACCGACTTCTGTCTCTAAAAAGTTAAAATTAAAAAATAAGCCGGTGCCAATTTCACCACTCCCTAAATTAAATACAATTGTTTTTGTTGTTAAATTGTTTGCTGTGAAATTGGCACCGACTTATTTTTTATTTTTTACTTTTTACACAGAACTTGTAGATTTGTAGATAAGGTCATCTAAGCTAAATTATAGTTGTCCTAGCAACTCGGAAAGCTATTGACGTCACAA
Source organism: Brachypterus glaber (assembly GCA_958510825.1). Classification (NCBI taxonomy): domain Eukaryota; kingdom Metazoa; phylum Arthropoda; class Insecta; order Coleoptera; family Kateretidae; genus Brachypterus; species Brachypterus glaber. Next base: position 35,484,303 of record OY294051.1, read on the forward strand.
CGCGTTGTGACGTTAGCATCTTAAAATTTCTAAAAAATAAATTTAGTAGTATTTTTATTTCAGCGCCCAAGAGTCCAACCAACCTTAATCTAAACGAAATACTGAAGAAAATCTTTGTTAAACTTTAAGCGTTAAGTAATAATCAAATAACGCCTTATGGTATAAACAAATTTTATAATTATCTCTTAGTATTCATCAAATTCCGTTCATCCGTTTCAAAGTTATGCGGGAACAAACATAAAAAAACAAAGTCACACGTCGAATTGATAACCTCCTCCTTTTTTGGAAGTCGGTTAAAAATGAGAAGATTTGGACAAAGCAAATTTGCAAAATAAACTATTAATTTTTTATATAATTTCAGGATTGGTGCCTACCTTGAAATGCTTAATGCTTGTATAATATACAGTGTATTTGCATATCAGTGTAACTATTATTATTGTTATATTTAAATTCGTAATTTTATGAACATTTATATACAACGTATATTATACATATTTAAAATAAATATGAAAAATAAATATATTACGTTATATTAAGATAAAAATCTACATTTAAACAAAAAATAAAAAAATTAAATCACACTGTTGTTATATCAGTCAACAGTTAAATAATGGGACAAAACATATATTTTAAATTGTAATATTTTTTGAAATGTTGTATATTTTATTGTTTTGTTTGTTTGTTTTAAATGCCAGTGGTAAGTTAATATATTTCAAACTTTATAAAAAAAAGAATCTACTTATTAAAAAAATATGCGCAAAATAATTACTTATTGGGCATACCAGATAAAAAAAACTATACAATATTGTTAAATTGCAATAGCGAAAAAAAAAACAATATTGTCTGTTGAACACCTTTTTTTGTATGTACCTACCAGATTAAAAATTATAGGTACTTACAAAAAACGTGTTTAACAGACAATACTGTTTTTTTTTTCGCTATTGGAATTCAAAAATATTGTATAGTTTTTTTAATCTGGTATAGCTCTGGTGGGCTAAAATTTAAGCCAAAAAGATATACAATAAGGATGAAACGGGTACCTTTTCTAGACGGGTGGAAACCTTCTTATGTATTTAAAAATTTTAAGTCTATCAGCAATTTTCTTGTTTTTGTTTTTCACGTATTCGTTACTTACTAGCCTATTGAAAATGACGGGTCTGCGCGGGTATAAATGTTGCATAGACCGGACTTGAGCGGGTGAATTTTATCCGCTCAAGTCCGTTTTATTTATTTATTTATTTATTTATTTATTATATACAAATCCAACAGATCCTAAGGATCCAATAACAGGATAGGTTAATATAATTATAACTATTTACAATATATATACAAAAAAACAAACAAACTAGTCTAAGTCTAAGCGTTATCAAGATTGAGATCAAGAATTATGTTTTTAAAATTTGAAATCTTTGTGCTAAAAAAATCTATTTCTCTGTTTACCGTGTTTCCAAAACGACAGATACGGTACAGTGGTGACATGGCATATTGATTCGTTCTTAATATTGGTAAATAAAACAAGTCCTCATTTCTGGTTACAGATAAAGGCACTCGAAACGGCAGTCTACTTAAAAATTCGGGATTATCCTGATAGCTATTTAACAATTTGTGCAAAAATACTACACAGATGTTAGCTCTACGTTGTTGTAACGAGATGAAATTGTATTTAACCAACAAATTATTGTAATGGGCTCTATGATTATAAATACCTGTGTCCTTATAATCAAGATATTTAAGAAATTTCTTCTGGACCTTTTCCAATTGATCTATATGTGTGTTATATATCGGAGACCAAACAACCGCACAATACTCAAGTTTGCTTTTAACCAGACTGTTGAATAAACTAATAATACAAGAAAGGTTATTAAAGTCTTTGGTATTACGTACTATAAAACCATACATTTTTAAACAAGAACTAACTAAATTGTCCATGTGTTTGTTGAATGTAAGTTTAGTGTCAAAAGTCACACCCAAGTCTTTAACTTCCACAACGCGAGTTAAAATTTCACCACCCATCTGATAATCAAAAATCACTGGAAGTTTCTTTCTGTGGATCGACATAATTGAACATTTCGACACATTTAAATTAAGTTTATTTTCAGTGCACCATTTTATGACAGAATCCAAGTCTAATTGTAACTTAACACAGTCTCTAGCACACGTAATTTTTTTATAAAGCTTAAGATCATCAGCAAATAATAAATACAGGGCATATCTAATTATTTCAGGTAAGCTATTTATAAAAAGTAAAAACAAAAGTGGCCCAAGGTTGGACTTTTTATGCACCATTTATACCCGCCCAGACCGTCATTTTCAGCAGGGTAGCTTTATAGAATTGCTTTTTGACGAGGCAGTTATCAGATATAAATTTATTCAAAAACATCAAAATGTTATTTAAAGTAAAATTTTACTAGCATCAAAATTGACCTCGGAAACTAATAGTCCTACGATAAAAATGATCGCATACGCTTTTGTAGGGAATTAAACATTATTTTTATTTAACCAAAAAAAATTATCTTACTACAAATAATAAGTGAGATATCGCTAAAAATTTTTTGTCCATTTTGATCCCCTTGCCCTAGGCTAATGTTAACAATATTTGATGTGACGCAAATAGAAAAGGTCCTGAATCCTTTGGTAAAAGAATTTTTCAAATCGGACGTTCCGTTCAAAAGTTATAAGGTTTACGTATAGACAAACAGACAGACATTTTTTTACCACTTTTTTTTACATTTTCTCGACGTTTGAAGGCATTCTAAACCCGAAAATGCAAAAAAAAAAATTGGGTCGATTTTAATAACGCATTATTCAAATCCGTGTTTCCAACCGTAAAATTCCTATTTTAGCGCTTAACTGTGACAAAAAAGGCGTACTTCTTTACGAGGATATGGCATGTAAACCTACATGTTCAAAAACCTGCGGTTGTCCAAAAAGCTATGAGTGTACTGGCTTGAAACCTTTGGACTATTGCGTAGTGAGAAATAAACGCGTTCTGAACGGATCTATGTCGGATTCGAACCAAGGACTTCCATGCCAATTTAGTTGTAACTGTTACGATTCTACAGAAGGGTAAGTCTCATAATAAATCACTTGTACATTCAGACCAAAATAGATATTTCAGTCCCTCTTCGCCGGGACTAAAGTGTCACTTTTAATCCCTGGGGATTAAAAATAGTCGAAAATCCCTAGGTGTGAAAATTTACTTTGCTTCCTAGATTTCACAATCATAAGATTATTCTCATTTAATTTAGTTGACATTATTGTACAGTTTATTTAAATATAAAATGGTATTAAGAAATTCTTGATCCTTACTCATATTGGAGTTGATTTAAATAAACCATAGAAAAAATGTTATCTCTCCAAAATATAAATTTATTGTCTATTAAACAAACATTACAGCGACAATTGTTTCGACTTTTTTAACATTAAGTCATTTTCAAGCTACAAATAATGAAAAATTAGGTTGAAAATGGTACAATTCCTTTTAGAAAAACTTACTTTTTAAATTTATAAACAAAATAACTTGAGTACACATTATTAGAAATGTCATACTGACCTTAACTCTATTATTTTTATAAAATCTTAAAAATTTAAACAAAAAGAAAACTACAATAAGTTAAAATAAAATAAATTAATGAAATCTAAAATTTTAAATTGAATAAAAATCTGGGACATCTATCATAAAATAATCCAAACTATACTTCAAACAGACTAAAGGAATTATCTTTAAATTGCAAAAAAGGTAGATAAACATAAAAAACGAAAAAGATTAATTTATATTTAACTTGGTAATTGGAATAAAATTGAAGAGGTGTCAGCAAATTCACATTAAAAACTCAAAAACAAACCAAAAAGGGAACAAAATTTTTGGAAAAGTTTTTAAACAAAAATATTTACTCCAAAGATTAATGCTCTGTAAGGGGACAGGCAACAATCTCCGGTCTAACGTTTAAAACATTATTGTAAACATAAATGTTCAAAAAATCTATTTGTTCATTAACTAACCTATCCCTATGGAACTTTTTGTTGTACAAAATGGCAAATTGTTCTAGCAGATCTGTAACTCTATCGTTCCTCGAAATATGCAAAACGCTTACTTCATTTTCATAGTCATGGTTGTTGCACAACACATGGTTGGCAAAGTTGGACTTATAGTTAAGACCTGCTAGATCAACATTATTTGCACATAGTATATTTTGGAGAGATAACATTTTTTCTATGGTTTAAAATGGTATAGTTAGTTTAAAAATATTATTTTGTGTGGAAATAAATTATTTATCCTATTTAAAATAGAATATTCAGATCTATCCTGTAATTTTAAGAGTAAAAAGAATATTGTCCGAAATTTTATATTTTAGGGAATGAAATACCTTTTGCCTCACTGATTTTTAATAAAAAAATATATATTATTATGGTGATTATTTTTTAACGTTTTTATCAACCAATCATTTAAGAATATTTCTGACCACGTGTTTATTTCCTTCCAATCATATTACAGTTATATTGGCAATTTTCTACTGTAGAAAATTCTAGTGAGAATCGCTGTAGTATTTTGTTTTTCAGTATTTCTCTTTTACAACAACATTTCATACATAAAACTAATTAATAATTAATATTAATATATTACTATTTATAATTATTCTTATTACTTTATTATTTATAAAATTTAATGACAGTTTTTATAGGTTGACTTTTACGAACAAGCCTAGCGCAGTACCGCCCTATTAATAATGAACAGTTTAGTAATTGAGAATGGAATTAAATTAACCAAATTAAAGAATATGCCTGTAAAAATATTAAGATAAGTAATAAAACAATTTATATCATTTTGCGATGAAAAAAATAAGAAAGTTGGTTTGACATATTATAAATCGTTAAAAAATAATCTTCCGAATTACACATGATTCTTCGAATTATCGGGAAAAAATCACAGTTTTCATTCAAGTTTGCTGCCAAAGGAAATAATTACGCCAGGTGCATGCCCCGGTCGTAATTATTTCCAGACAGCATAATTGTCAACATTTTTGTTTTAGAATGGCATTTAGTTGTCCCCAAGTGAGATGTTTTATTCCTCCAATTGGACCAGGTTGTTATTTAACAAAGGACATTGATGAATGCTGTGGATACAAGGAAGCTTGTAGTAAGTTTTAAAAGACAAAATCTTGGAAAATACCTTAAAAGAAATTGAGAATAAAAAATTTTGGTGGATTTTCGGCACGCGTTAGAATCTTTTGATCATTTTAAAATTTGGCACATGATTCTGTATGCTCAAAAGAAAAAAAATAAGATTCCAAGCCCTTCAAATTTCTCACTTTTACATTACAAGCAATTTTTAACGATTTTTTACTATTTAGGGGTGTTTTTCTCTGTCTACCTTAAAAACAAATCTTTAAAATAATTAAAAAATACTATTTGGGCTGTGTACACTGTATGCGAATTCCTTTCCTGTAATTGAGATCTAGTTGTGCGCACAATAACCATCCGTGCAGAATTATCCCCTCACCCCCTAGCTTTTATTATTATTATTATTATTATTTTACTCTTTATCTAAAGTATTTTTTAATAAAAAAATCCTGTTTTCCAGATTCTTCAATATCCTGTGTAGTGGATGACCAAACATACCTAGAAGGCCAAGCTTTTTATCCAAAACACGAATGTTTAGAATGCGTCTGCAAAAAAGGATGGAAAGGCCAATTCGTAGCCCCATTTTGCCGCAGACTTAAATGTGGGGAACAATTATCAAACCAACAAAGTATACAAAAATCTTGTGCACCTGTGTATCTTAAAGATGGATCTAGAACTGAAGGAATTAAGTGTTGCCCGTCTGCGTGGAACTGTCGTAAGTTTTACATACTCCAAGGAAAGTCTTGCATTTTCTAAGGAAATTCTTGGTTAAGTAAAAAATTGTTAAATCGTTTTTATTGTTTTTCCAAACGTTTCTCATTTTTCCGATAATAGTAGATTACAGGTAGACTCGGAAAATAGTTTTACGGGAGACCTGTATACTATTTTATTCGCAACTGATTTTATTTAAAAATAAAGTACAATTTTTTTTGAAACCTAGATGTTTGAATACAAATGAAGAAAATAATACTATAATACTTTGTGTCTTTCCCATTTTGAAAATTTTAGTTCTTTTCATATTTACCACAAATATTTTTACCTGTATTTCACAAGAAAAGCACAATCAAAGCTGAAGCTCCAAATACGCGTAACCCAAATAAACAACCACAAAAAACATTTGTTTATAGCTCACAAGGTACCGTTTATAACATTTATTATCCTTCTCAGTCTCAAAAGTAAAAAACAATGACTAAAACTCTTTTTAAACGAAATGTATTAGATTATATTCGTGTTTATTATGCCAACAGCAGTTCAGCCATCTTGCTTTAAGCACTAATAATGATATTTTAATCGGTGGCGCCATCTAGCGGAAATTAATGATTTAAATTGCAGACCAGTAATAATTAGTTTACTGGTCTCTATTTTTCATTACAGGTAGGTCCAGGCGTGAAAAACAGTGGGACAGGAAATCACATACTTCCCAAACTTTATTAATACATGTAATGTATGTATTACATATACAGTTACGAATAAAAGAATTTTTCTGTGACCACGATAACTCGAGAACGCTTTAGTAAAGATCAGAGGTTTCAAAGTTCTCGAATAGGATTGTTTTTGTGAAAGTAAGGGTCATAAGAAAAAAAACTTCGTTAGCTGAATAAACCCTTGAAAAAATATATCTAGACTTTCAAGATGTTTACAAAATCTTCACGCTACTGAGTTGGGGGGGGGGGGGGTTATCAACAATCTTACGATATATGTAAAATACACATGCATGGTCAACGGCCAACAACGGTCCAACACGTTGGACCTTTTTTGCTTTAGTTTGGTTTGATTCAATAAATCAAAAAATATAAAATCAAAAATAAGAACCACAGTACAAAGTAAACCCACACGAAATGATCCAATGGCCAAGCTTTGCTGCTGGCTACCAACTAAGGGCAAAGTAGATAAGAACACGATGCCGTGATTGGCTTGAAGTGCCGCCATGTATCTTGTAAGCCAATCACGGTACCGCATTCTTATGTACTATGGTGTTATGCGAACTTGTGGATATGCCTTAAGGCATATTCAAAAGCTTGCATAAGAACATAAAACATAAGAATGCGATGCCGTGATTGGATTACAAGATACATGGCGGCAAATCAAGCCAATCACGACATCGCATTCTTATGTATTACGTTCTTATGCGAGACTGTGGATATGCCCTTAACGTTAACTACATAAGTTTTATTATTTTTTTTGACTGTCTATTTTAGCCAATGGGAACGAAGTAATACAAGGCATTTCACAGCAAGGTCCAAAGTGTCAATATGGAAATAAGCAATTAGGTATTGGGCAATATGTTGATGTAACTTCAGACTTTGGCCCCTTAAGATGTAACTGTGAAGTACCACCTTTACTTGCATGTACTGAAAGAGGAATATAAATGACAAATGTCAAATTTTGATGGTATTTTATTAAATTTTTGCAAAATATATATTTTTTAAAGCCATTAAAAATATTTTGTTTATAAAATTATACTTATTTAAATAAAGTTTATTTAATAAAATTGAATAAATTTTACTGATAATTTATTTTTATTGTTTTTTATTACGTTTATCCATTTATTAAAAAATATAATTGTTTTTTAAATGTCCAAAAGTCCAGAAGAACTAGTCAAATTTAAATGGTGAATTTAGTTTTCTATGGTATTAGGTCAATGATTTAGAGGAAGGCATGAGGCTTTTTAACGCCTTTCTATGCAACTAACATAATTGGCATCCATTTTGAATCCTATTTTTGCGCGACATTTAAATTTCCAGATTGGGATTGAAATTATTACCAACTATAATATATGGGAGATTTAGCTCAGCGGTCAATGGCATCGATATAGCCTGACACTGATCTAATGATCGTGAGTTCATACCTCACTGGCGCCGATTGCCTTTTTCAGTCAATTAATAATTGAAATTTGGCGAAGGCGTACTCCCTAGATATATTGGTTCGAAAGTCAATTAAAGCCGGTGGTTCCCTCTACTACTAGCCCACACAAGTCCTGGACTTAGGGGATGCTTAATTAAGTAGAATAGTACGAGGTTATAAAAAAAAACAAATAACAAAAGTGATCACAACGGTTTTACGATTTAAAAATAGCGTTAAAAATGGCGCATGTAACAGAGAGTGTGTGTAAAAAAAATGGCTGCCATTGGGCTGAAACTAAAAATTTTTATGTGCAGGAGGCCAATGCGCTATCCCTTTCTCTAAGTCATTATATTTAGTAAAATAAACTTTTGCTAATTTAGTCACAGCCACAGACTATGACTCACAGTAATAGAGTAATCATTAAGTTATCACTCCTAAGACTCGTTTGAGGCACCTCTCCAACCCATCCTATCTCTATCAGCCATATGGCTGAAATTTTGGTGCGAAAGAGCGAAAGATACTTTATAGCTAGTGTGCTATTTGGGACGATTTGATCCATTTTCCTCGCTAGCCTTTTCTACACAGAAAAAAAGGTTATCTTGGCAGAAGTTAATAAATTATCTTGGATTTATATTATCTTAAATCGAGGTAATAATCTTCTTTTAAGATCATGTATCCTCGGTTTAAGATTATCTGTGACTTTGGTTTCCTTTAATTATTCTCTTGGTAGAAAAATCCTTGTGTCAAGGATTTTTTCCTTAAATGCATGACATTTAAAATAGTAACAGAGAATCAAGAGTTATTATCTTTACGCAAAACCCCTGTTGTCTTAGAGTAAAGAGTTTGCCGGCCTCACCCCACGTAGACAATTTGCGCAGTAGTTCAAGATAGGCGCGGAAGAGAAATTAGGTTTTTTTTTTCTTTGCCGTCAGTTGTCTTTAAAGGTGTATCATTGTTTTTATCTGCTTTAAAATGGACGAATTTGTATCTGTTACCCTCAAACCATGGGGATTTTCAAATTTACTTAAAAAAAATAATTTATACCTATAAGCGACATTTTGCAATGGCGTTGCAACAAGTTTTTCTTCAAAAACAAGTGCCTTTTCCTACGTGCACCTATGAAACCAAATTTCACACGATTAACAGAGTAAGAAAGTCATATTTCATAGGCGTGCGAAATAATATTATACATGTGTGGGAAATTTTTTCAAAATATTTACGATTCTATTAACCCTGGAACCTGACTGTGAGGTCTTTATCTTACAACAAGTCTTGGTTTAGGATAATATGATCTTGAATCAAGAGAATAATAATCTTAAATAAAGATTATAATTCTCTTCATTCAAGATTATATTATCTTAAACCAAGACTTGGTGTAAGATAATATTATCTTGGATAAAGATATGATCTTGAATCAAGATAATACATACTTGGTTTAAGATAATGTGATCTTAAATAAACGGTTTAAATGGCTTTGATTTAAGGAAATATCCTTAAATCTAGGACCCTTAATGCCAAGATCACGGCGGACTTGATCCAAGACAATCATGGCGTTGAACATATCGAAAGCCATGGCGGCCTTGGTTCAAGATCGTTTTGCTTTGATTCAAGATATCCTTTTTTTCTGTGTAGAAAATACGCTTATACCCAATTTTATTCAGTACGCACAGGAGTTAAAGATAGAATGGTCCGATAGAGTTCGAGTCCGAATTCTATCTTTAACTCCTTCGTGGCCCATGACGTAAATATACGTATACATACGCCACGACTGTCGAATGTTTAATAAATTTATTGTCACAAAAAGGAGCCCGAGAAGGACCCTTTTCTTCCTGACTCATCCAAATGTTTATTAATTTTTCATCGATATGCATTCAAGGTCTTCTTTAAATAGAGTCCTGATCATATTAAGAAAATCATTATGTAATTAAAAAACAATTATTCAAAAAAATTTAATCAAGTTATTCTTAGTTTATGCAAAAAAATGTATGAATATACCTACTACTTTGTAAATCACAAATACACTACTAAAAATCATAACTGAGGGAGGGTAATTTCTAAAAATTCGTGTTTTTTTAAATACCCTAGCGACCAAACAAATAAATTAAGAAGAAATGGTAAGAAGAAATGCTTTCCCCCAAAGTTATAAGTTTTAAAAATAAAATTTGGACTTTTTTAACGAAAAATTTAAAATTTGTTTTTTTTATAGTTTTTATATGCAGACTCATAGGCTTAATGAGCTCAATCGGACCGTAAATAAAAATTAAATTTTTATACGTTATACCGTAAATTGTATTATTTACCCAGTTAAGTATTACCCGTATTTATTGTTCTAATTAACGCATTAATATTGATGTTAACGACCGTAAAGTTTAACTTGAAGGGCTTCGTACCAAAACGTCACACTATTATTTTATCGAATTATATAAGTACACTGAAAAAAAAAGGATCCTTTGCGGTAATGGCATATGAAATTAGGCCAAAGGCTTCGCACTCTTGAATCATTGAGGTAGAGTGGGGAGAGTGCCAGAGCCGTTTAAATTTCTTGTGCCGATTTTGATTCGCGCATCTATCTATCTCTCTCTAAAATTCCGTATTAACGGTCTTGCGCACTTCGAAATACACAAAGATAGCCACTCGGTCAGACAGAATTCCTGCTCCCCCACTCGACTTTCTTGAAAAACACATGTGAACTAAATTTTAGGTTAGTTTAAAAACCAAAGTCGAAGTAACTGCGCAAACTCAAATTTCCTAAACAAAGCTCCCTTGTCGCCACAGTTTGTCCACGCGCAGCCTGGTCGAATGGCACTCTCCCCCACTCTAGCTCAATGTCTTGAATACGTCCAAAAGCGCCTTCTCTTCTTCTTCTTCCTTTATTTTTGCCTTTTCTCAGTGAGATAATTAGCCAGATCCCTCTTAGTTACTCAATTCACCAAGAGTGGTTCTTGTCTGGCTTTTCGCCGTGCCCACTCCTGTTTTAAATACATAAAATTTCCAGTCTTCTGTAAGACCTTTTCTTTTTCTTTTCCTTCTTTCCTTTTCGTGTTTACTGTTGGTTGTGTTAGCTGTTGCCAAGGCATTTTTTTCTAATTTGTAAATAAATTTGCGCATGCGCTAGTATATAAAAAATTTTGTACGTATAAAAACTTCTTCACGTGTTAGTTGCTTCCAAATCAAAATTTATTAGCATTATAAATGATTAAAAAACATAAAATTCCCTTCTTACTCCAATATAATCACATGTTCGTCATTTTACTGCACATCTTCCATACAATCACTATAAAATATATAAAATCGATTCTGGGGCATATCTAAGATAGCAAATAAATAAATAAATAACTAATACTAAAAGACTTGGTGCTAGAAAATTAAACGCGCTTAACGTATTACTAATTCCTGCCGAAAGTACATATTACTCGTTTCACGGATGAAAAGCAACTGAGCGCCTTCTCTTATCATGAAAATATAATTCACTTGCCAATATCTTTCTGATTCTTTAACTTAAAATTTTTTGATCTTGTGTGAAATGCAAGTGGTCTTGCCTTAAAAGAAAAATTCTTGGGCCAAAGTATTTAAAATTATTTAATTTTTTACAATCTTAAAACAAGATAAATGGTTTTTGCCTCAAATGCAAAATAATTCAAAAAAAAATCAAAAGCGACACTTTTCTTGGGACAAGATAAATACTTTTGTTTGAAGATATACATTTTTTAAGCTAAAATAATAACTGCCAATAGTGTTGACTACTTTGAGTCAAGAACGTCATTTTTTCAGTGCAAGTTTAAGAGACATCACAAACTATAAATCTAGAGACTTTATTAAGTATAAATATAACTGTCTGATATAACTATAAGCAACTAGTAAACAAAATGCACCTACGTTTATTTTAAATATTTTTGATAAATATAATTATAGGGCAAGCGGGAAAATACCGTTGATCGGGTAACTTGGCTTATAACAAAACCGCATAAGATTAAAAGAATAGAAATATAGAGTTTATAATATATATATATATACTATACTGGTAGACTGAAGTTTCGCGTTCTGGTATTCCTTTACACTAAAAAATTGAGTGTAAAATTTTACACTCGCTGTACACTTAAACTGGTACATATTTCTCCCTAGAGTGTAATAGTATATTACATAACTGGTGTGGAAAGTATCAATTTTTGTAATTTTCTCATATTTACGAAACATTGATATATCCAATTGGCTGTAGTTTCAAAACGAAGAAAAACACCCAATTTTTGGATATATTCGACAGCCAAATTTATTTTTCAAGATGGCTACCATGTGAGTAATGTCCCTAGGGTGAAGTGGATCTAGAGCACTAGATAGGTAGGTTTGTTAGGGTAGGTGGGTAGTTTGAGTGGTTCCGCATTTTTTTGTAGTGTATAAACTACCTACCCACCCTAACAAACCTGCCTATCCAGTGTTCTAAGTGGATCCTCCTCAAAATTCAAAGCTTACGATATAGAGTTTGTAAAAAAGGTGCTTTTGTCCGGCATTTAAACATCTACTCAAAATTTAGTGTTAAGCTGCAACTTTTTACTACCATGCCATTTTTTACTGAGTGGCTATCGTTAGTTCAAGTCATGTCTGTAATAAACTTTCTTGACCTTTTGAAACAATTTAGGATTGAAACAAACGTTGGTTAACCAACCTTTGGGTTAATTAACCCATTAAGGTCCACTTGCACCAACTTTTGGTCTGGGATTATCTTAACTAAACCAAGTTTAAGTTAATGATGCGTTCTGATTGGTCGGCCATCAACTTAATCCAAGTTTAAAGTTAAACCATCGTTGGTGCAAGTGCCCTAAATAACACTAAAATGTAACTAATGAAATAAAACTAAAAATGTTGGTAAAATTCTTAGTTAGTTTAATGTTAATTACTTGGTAAAACAACCTTTAAAATATTTTTATTTTAAATAAGCATATAAAAACGCATATTTATAAGGAAGTGGTTTTGTTTTTGGTGAACACTCTTCAACAGCATAAATAAAACAAATTTTAGATCGTCATTGAAATGAAAAAATCGCAAAAGTACTGTAAACCTACATGCATTTCTGAAAAATCAGTACCATGATAGACCGACGTGTTCTAATAAGCAATCTGCGAAACAGTTAGTGGTACCACTTTTGCAGATCTTTGGTTCAAGTGCATATTTATAATCACAGCTATTAGTACGTCATATAGTTTCGTACCTAGCTATTATTATTAAGTAAAAAAAAAATATGTTGAGTTTGTGTGTTTTCGGAGTTGCAGGGTTTTTGTCACAAATTGTTTCAGGTAAGGTTAATATAAGATTTATTTAAGGGCTCTTTAGTTTTAAAACTGTTCGAACCCGCAGGCCGGGCTTCTTAAAATCATAAAAAAATATTTATCTATTTTTTTCCGGATAGCAACTAAATAAAATATAGATACACATTTTTTAAAAAAGTAATTTTAAATAATAAAAATAGTTTTTGTTAAAATAATAACGACTTCAGATCTGTGCCGGCCTTTGCACGACGCAGGGTGACTCCTCTGCTTTAGGGCGCCAACCCAGAGGGGCGCCTTTTTTCTGGCCTTACTTTGTTTTTAGGATTTTTTAAAAAACTTTTTTGCGGATAGGAAGGCGTCAATGCAAAAGGCTTGGCTCAGGGCGCCGAAATGGTCGGCCCTACTTCTTATATAGGGAAAGTAACCTCAAGTGATTCAAAATGAGGCTTTAAAATTTAAAGAGTGTGATACTTCAAAAAAAATGAAAAAAGTTCAAGAAAGTTCTAAAACGACACTATCTATTTAAGGCAATTTTTTTGGAATCCGCCTTATTCTACGCTGTAATGGTACCTAATTAGGGAACGTTCAAGTATTACGTAACGCAAATTTTGATCATTTTGGACCCCCACCCCCCTGTAACCCTATTTTCCTATACCATTAACATGGGCGTAACACTTCACTTCACTTGGTTTTTGCTATTTCTTTTTACGCAAAAAAAAAATTTAAAAAAATAATACTATCGGCAGATCTGCCTGTCGGTGAGGGCTTAATAATTCTTTTGACTTAAATTTTATTATTGTACATCTTGGCTAATTAGGTAAAACTAAGGGTGGACAAGGAGTCAAAGTAATTTTTTTTTATAAAAAAAATAAAACAGTTTTTAAAGCAACTTTTTTTAAGCCGGTCAAAATTGTGATCAGCTTGGAGTTCTATTATATGAAGATATGGGATGTAAGCCAATGTATGACCGGTCTGGTTCCACTTGCCCCACTATGTTTGATTGCAAGGGACTGAAAAAATCCAAAAAGCTCTGCTATTTCAAGGACAAAGGATACAAAATAGATGACCAAGTAGACTCTAGTTTAACTGCAACCAGTTGTGATGTAGGCTGTTATTGCACCAAAAAAGATAACAAGTAAGTAAATTATGAAAAAATAAATCCAGTCATTCTAATCGGAGTGTTACTAAATAGAGTAAAATCCCGGAATCGACACAGGTAAACTTCCAGTGCAAATTTAGGTCAAATCAGAATTACGGTACGAATGAGTGCACTCATGCCATGGCAATTTTGTATTTATTTTTCTAGGGTACAGTTTTTTGAGGAAGAACTATAGCAGCATTTTTTTATTTTTTATTTTTTCGGGTTTAAAATGTCGCGAAACGTCCAAAAAATGTAAAAAAGTGGGCATTAAAAAATGTCTTTCTGTATATCTGTTTGCACATAAACTTTTTAACGAAACGGTTCACGATCTTTGTAGTTTGCGTCACTTGAAATGGAGGCAAATGGGAAAAACTAATATTTTTTGCGATATCTAGCTTTTTTATCGTAGGTAGGACAAAAATTCTTGTACCGTTAAAAATTATTTTGAACTCCATATACAATATGTTTTATTATTAGTATAGATATAGCCTTTTTTAAATAATTTATCAACCGTCTAGAAAGGGTACCAGTTAAAGTTTTTGTTTTTTTTAGAATGAAATTTCATTGTGCCAGCGTGGAGTGTCCCGAATGGACTCAGCGTCCAAAAAATCTAAATTGTTATAAATCTTATTCATTAGATTCTTGCTGCTCTGTCAGAGATGTTTGTCGTAAGTATAAAAAGTATATATTTATTAAAAAAAAAAACTGAACATGCACCCGACTTTGAAAGTATCCCGAACCGATCCCGAATATATTTTAATAAAAAAATGTTTTATTAAAAATAGAAGTATTAAAACATTGCTAGCAATGCGTAAAATAAACCAAGGTTTTTTTTGTTTGTTTAACCCCTTAGGGAACGTAAGTATTAAGTAACGAAATTTTGACAATTTTGAAAAAATATGTATTCATTTTAAGATCAGATTGGACTAAAATTAAGAAATAATTTGCTTATTTTTTTGTATTAAAAAAAAATTCGCCGGGAGACTAGGGATCGTTCAAGTATTACGTAGCGCAAATTTTGATCATTTTGGACCCCCTCCTAGGAGCGTTACGTAATACTTGAACGTCCCCCTACCAAAAGAAAAGGTGCACAAAAAAAAGCCCAAAACTAACCCTGAGTAACTGTAGAATATCTAGAAGTGTTTTTGATAAAATTAAAAAAAAAGTGATTTTTAGGATAGGTAACGCATTCGTATATAAAATTCATTTTTTTTGTGAAGTTGATTAACTTTTAATTTTTAAATTAAAATTTGATTTAAAAAGGTAATTTTTTTGTAGCTCCATACGAGAACTCTACCAGATGTCTCTACGACTTTAAAGAATACAAACCAGGAGATAACATCCTCCCTAGAGAGTCTTGTCACCGGTGCGTGTGCCAGGAAGGCTTTAACGGGGAATTAAAGCCGCCATTTTGTAGAAGAAGAGCGTGTAACGCACAGATAAAGCACCAGGATAAGCTACAACAAGCCTGTGCTCCTGTGTATTTCAAAAGGATGTACAGGAATGACACAATATTCTGTTGCCCAAATAACTGGGTTTGCAGTAAGTTGTTCTTATTGTTCAAATAATTTTAATATACGCCCCTCCGAGGGTCCCCGCAAGTATTTTTTTGTTCTAAAAGTATTTAATTTTCAAATAGTATTTTTTTTTATATATTCTAATGTTAGAAAATTGTATAAACGTACGTTATAAAATAGGTGGAAATGTCCCACTTTTTAACGTTAGAATATAACGTTAGTTACAAACGTTAATCTAACGTTAGATTTTTAAGTTAGAAATACGTTATAACTACGTTTAATTTCTAACTTTCGGAGGGGGCGTGACCAACTAGGAAATTTGTACCTGCATCATAAAATGGCAGGTGGAGACAAATTTATTCATATAAATAAATCTTAATATATTTTAGCAATCATTATTCTTAAACATAATTTTTTTACATTTTTTTTATAAAATAGCCATCTTTTGAGGTGGCCCTAAATATTTTTCTTGTAATATGCTGTTATACTTCGATAAATACGTTTACCTCTCAGAAAAACTTTATATTTAGTTAGTTAATATTTGTTTATACATTCAAAATCTTAAAATATTTTTTCAATTATAGCACAGCTTTGCCAGACTGTATTTTTGACTTTTGGGGGATATTTTTTAAAATTTATTATAGAAATAATAATAATTACCAAACCTAGGCACATAGCTATCTGAAATGAGTGTTTTCTACTATAGCTTACGTATTAATAATGGAAATTAAAAAAATATTTAAAGTTAGAATAAGGTTAGAAAAAGGTTAGAATTTGGTTAGGAAACTAACGTTAGATTTATGTATTTTATAACGTTTTTGTCAAACGTTAGTTATTAAGGTTAGATTTATATATTTTATAACGTTTTTGTTAAACGTTAGTTTTTAAGGTTACCCTTCTGAAAATGACGGGTCTGGGCGGGTATAAATGGTGCATAAACCGGACTTGAGCGGATGAAATTCACCCGCTCAAGTCCGGTCTATGCAACATTTATACCCGCGCAGACCCGTCATTTTTAATAGGGTAGATTTATATATTTTACAACGTTTTTGTATAACGTTTGAGAATAAACATAAAAATGTCACTAATCTAATGTTATGTTAAGTTAGATTTATGTACTTTTCTACTAGGGTGTTTATCTTAATTTTTAAACCTTATTTTAAAGAATTACATATTTATAATATTATTTATTTTGTTTTAGCCGATCATAAAGAAATCATCAAAGGAAAGCCTCTATCAGGTAAATAATAATACTTTTTCCTACGAGCGTGCGGAAAGATCACTCTTTCCGCACGCATATGGGTGTGGAAAGAAAGCCTTTTTCGCACGCATAAATATTATTTAATTTCTTAATTGCGTAGTGTTATTTTTGTTATATTTATTCATAATATTATAAAAATGTTTAAATTTTTTACCTGTTAATTGATTTTCTTATTGAAAAATTATAAATACAAGCTTAAAAATGATGCATCAAACGACCCTCGAATTTTTAAATTACTGTTTCATACCGGCAAAATATTACAATTTCTTTAAAAATTCTGGTACCGATAGCCGGTAATTAAATTACAGGAGATTTTTTACAGTGTATTATTATTTCTTTTTTTTTAGAAAAAACTTGCCAATTTGGATCCAGAAAAGTCAGAGTTGGACAAAACTTTGTTAAAGATGTTGAACACCTAATGTTAGTAAAAAAAGTATATTGCGAATGTCGGATCCCACCATTGCTCACATGCACTGCTGAAATTATTTAAAATATCTATGTTTTCGCGACAAAAAAAATGCAAAAACATATGTCATAAGGTATATTTTTAACTGGTAGCTATTGTTTGATAAATATTTCTACCGAATAAACAAAAATTTTGTAAGTAGCACGGGATTAAAGTGCGTCTTAGTCCCTCGCACGAATGTCGCATTTTTCATGCCGAGACTAAAATAGTAACTAAGTACGATTACTTATGATTTATTTAATTTATAATAAACTGACTGAAAGTATTTTTTACATGTCCAAAATAATAGTGTTTCTAGTTTTACTCCTACCCATAATGTTCTTCTAAGGGATGCGAAAGAGGCGTTGACCTTGTTTAAGAATAAATAGACAGGCGATAATCGGCGTTGACATTTCAAACGCTACGTATTCTGTGGTAGTAAACAAAAACGAGTATAATTTCATTGTATGGCTAGCCGGTTCGTGGCTGGCACAATCTCTTGCTATCACAGAATGCCGACACGTGCTGTGCGTCGCTGGAAATACTGTCACTCTCAAGTACCGTAAAATTTGGATTTTTTGGACAGTTGAGCCACTTGAACCAGGGGCTTTTGTCGTGGGGGGGGGGCGGGGTGTGAAGGTAATATTCTTTTTGCCGACTAGCAGAACAAAAAAGATCATCATCTACAAAAAAATTATACCCCTGTCAAAATTTTTAACTACTAAAAAAAAAGGTCATCACCTCTAAATTTTGTTTTTAATCCCACGATTTTTTTTCTCCCCAAAAATTTTTTTTTACTCTTGCCAAAAAAAACTTATCCCCCAAACATTTCCAAAACTTTTTATGATAAAAAAATATATCACATCTAAACAATTTTGTCCACTGGCCTAAAATTTTGCCGACTCATCTGCTGAAATTGCCGACTGGGTCATTTCGTGGTGGGGGTCAAACTTTGATTGTAGATATTTAATTTTTCTTAAAATGTATATTTAAGTATTTAAATTTTAATAAAAAAAACTTCCGCATACCTATAAAACTTTTATTTTATTTTATACTTACGATTGTATAGTAAAAAATATTAATAAAATTATCTTAACAAAATATAATATACATATAATAAACTTCTTAAACTTAAAGTACCTAACTTCTAACATAAAATAAAGTCAATTTAACTACTTCAGACCCAGACGTAAATATTTAAAATTCTTTGGAGTTTCGGCAAAAAAATAAGTTCATAATTATAATTAACGTAAAAAACTATATTAAATATAGTTTTTTACGTCATAAATATTTTAAAACTTTGTTAAACTCACATTGTTTTCAAAACAATACCTAGTTAAAAAAATCATCGTTGGCTAAGGGCCACTTGCACCAACTTTTGGTCTGGGATTATCTCAGCTAAACCAAGTTTAAGTTAAAAATGCTGCGTTCTGATTGGTCGGCCGTCAATTTAATCCAAGTTTAAAGTTAAACCATCATTGGTGCAAGTGACCCTAAATGGGTCTGAAGCGATTAAACACAAACCTCTGTTTTTCTTTTTCGATTTTCATCTGTCAACTTATAAACATGACAACGTCGCTAAAAGTGATTAGTTTTAAAATGACAGTTGTACTTGGCGGTTTGTTGTGATATGTATGTAATGTTTTCCTGTGATAAACTTTTAAACAGAGTAACAAAAATACTTTCTGACTGTGTGTTATGATAGTGCTTGTGTCTAAAAATATTTAACAGCAAACATGTAAGTGTTAACTTTTAAATACCTTCATATTTTGACAATGAATGACATTGACATTGTTTACCTACTTCATTTTGTATTATTGTTTAGCGTGTTAAAAGTTTTGTTTTAAGTAAATGATTTACAATATTTTTCAGATAAATTATAATTATTCAGAAAGTGTAACACAATGTGTTATATGTCATATAGAAATAGAACTATATAGGGTAATTGGAGCAGTTCTCGGCCAATTTTCATAGAGGTTTGGCCATTTTAATCCGTAGGTATACAGGAAATGACAGTTAGGCTATAAAAAAATTAAATTTGGCAAAATCATCATTTTGAAAAGAAAATTTAAGCCAACTATTTTCTTTTTTTAATTAATATTAAATTGGCCGAGAAGCGGTCGTGGCTGGTTAACCAGTACTATTACAGTACTAAATAGTTAACACAATTTTTTTTGTACTTATAAAAAAGGAAGAAATATTACTATGCGATAGTTTTCAGTATTTATTTTATTCAGTTGTACCAACATACCAACATATATTCATTTATAATATCCAGTAATGGGCGTAAACTCAGTTATGACTCAGCAACGTTGAAAATAAACACAGAAGCATATGCTTACGGAATAATTTTGCCGAATTATGAGGGAAATTTTTATAAAGGTCACTAAATCGAAACATTTGACGACTAATTTGTTCCACACAACAATATTGACTATACATATTAACTATACATATGTATATATATATATCGGTGTTTTTCAAAGAAAAAAGTGAAATTCGATTTTTATCTTTTAAGAATATGAAAGTTTTTAATTTTTATTTATCAATAACTTTTTTCCCACCTTACTCATTTAAATGGAATCAATAAAAAATCAAGATAAAAAGATATAAAAATGTAAAAACCTCGCGTCAACGCTAGAGTCGACGCGGCGCCTATGCGAGTACTGGAAATTCGCCGAGTACTTATAATATCTTATGTTTCATTCATTAATAAGGAATCACTATTCAACTAAACAAGGTTGGTAGCCCACTGCCTTGTTGTCAGATTTAAAGTTTTGTTTATTTCTTATATTTTACCAAGATGTTGAATTAAAATTGGCGAAACTACCCAATATCAATCTTGATCTTGACGCTGATTGCTTACGCATGCGCATCTAAGTACCGAAAATTTGCAAATTTATGAACCATCGAAGAATTGTCATGGAAAAATATGAAACAACGGCAACACTGTAAGACTTTTTTAATTTAATATAAATCTTCGCATAGTAATAATTCTTCATAAACTACTGGCTTCTGCCAGAAAACCGTATGCCGTATACGGTAAAACAATTTATCAGTTAGAAAAATCTGGGAGTTAAAGTATACCAAAAGCTCCGCAGGCAATTTTTACTAACAGTGGCTAATTTTATTAAAGATCGTTATGGAAAAAAATATTTTAAATATTTTTTAATTTATTTTTTACTTTAATGTGCAGTGATCTGTTTGCCTTACTGCAATGTAACAGAAGTCTTCCTGCAAGTCGTCCAGTGGAAGACCGCGGCGCCTTGAGTGCCAGCACAGAATCGGTAAGTTTATTAGGTTAGGTAGGTAGTTTACACACTACACATTTCTGTGGAATCAAGCAAGCTACCTTAACAAACCTTATATAGTGGCTTTTGGCCTTTAAGTACCACTAGAGTACTATTTAGGCAGGTTTGTTTAAAGAATTTGAGTACTTCAGCGGTAGTGTGCCGTAAAAAAAAAACAAATTTGTTACTTTGCAAAATATAGGTAAGTATAGCTAAAAATTATAAATATATATATATATATATATATATATATATATATATATATATATATATATATATATATATACTCATATTCCATCAATAGGGAGCCCGAAATTGCATGTTCGACCTGCGATACGAAGCCCACTACCGACATACGAGGCCCGGTTTTGGGCTTCGAATTTTTTATAGTGTATATCGTTTTATTGGACCTTAAATATAGTAGAAGAAGAAGACTTGAAAAATTGCCCAGGGCTTCCTATTATTCTAATACCCATCAAAATATACGCGCCTGTGTTCACGGAAGTTGAACTAGATGGCGACACAGTAGAACTGTATGTTGCATGTATTTTTATGTAGTTGTCATATGATATGAGTCCCTAAGATTTGGCAACGTTGTTGACTACTTCAACTTAAATTGTTCAGCACTGTAGTATTAATTGGCGCTAAATCTTTTGTGGTCATGTGCTTGTTAAAGAAGAAATGAATAGGTCTAAGAAGATATTAGAGCTTGCTTTAAAAGCTCAAGGTAAGTTAACGTAACATACCTAAATTCAATAAATAACTTTAAATATTTTCTATATTTCAAAGAGTTTTTATTGTAAGAAAAAAACTGTCTATCAAGTTCCGTTAACGGACTCTCGTGGGATTCACAGTGGGAAATAACGATCTTTTCCTGCGGAACGGTAAAAAAAGAGTACTTTAAATTATCCGATCGGGCTGAAATTTTGTACGCTGACTTAAGGGACCTTTCTGCACCCCATCATGAAATTTCAACCCCATCAAACAATATTTAAGGGTGGCTTCCCCCTTTAAAACAATTTTTTTTCAGCGGAACGGTAAAAAAAGAGTACTTTAAATTATCCGATCGGGCTGAAATTTTTTACAGCGACTTTAAGGACCTCCCTGCACCCCATTCTAAAATTTCAACCCCATCGGAAAATATTTAGGGTTGGTTTACGCCTCCGAAACGATTTTTTCTGCGGAATGGTAAAAAACGAGTACTTTAAATTATCCGATCGGGCTGAAATTTTTTATGCTGACTTTAGGTACCACCCTGCACCCCATTCTAAAATTATAACCCGATCGGAAAATATTTAGGGTTGGTTTACGCCTCCGAAACGATGTTTTCTGTGGAATGGTAAAAAACGAGTACTTTAAATTTTCTATGCTGACTTAAGAGACCTTCCTGCACCCCATCATAAAATTTAAACCCCATCGGAAAATATTTAAGGGTGGCTTCCCCTTTGAAACATTTTTTTTTCAGCGGAACGGTAAAAACAGAGAACTTTAAATTATCCGATTGGCCTGAAATTGTTTGTGGTGACTTTAGGGATCTTCCTGCAACCCATTCTAAAATTTCAACCCCATCTGAAAATATTTAGGGTTGGTTAATGCCTGCAAAACGATTTTTTTCTGCGGAATGGTAAAAAACGAGTACTTTAAATTATCCGATCGGGCTGAATTTTTTTATGCTAACTTTAAGTACCCCCCTGCACCCCATTCTAAAATTATAACCCGATCGGAAAATATTTAGGGTTGGTTTACGCCTCCGAAACGATGTTTTCTGCGGAATGGTAAAAAACGAGTACTTTAAATTATCCGATCGGACTGAAATTTTGTATGCTGACTTAAGAGACCTTCCTGCACCCCATCCTAAAATTTGAACCCCATCGGACAATATTTAAGGGTGGCTTCCCCCTTTGAAACATTTGTTTTCAGCGGAACGGTAAAAAATAGAACTTTCAATTATCCGATTGGGCTGAAAATTTTTGTGGTGACTTTAGGGACCTCCCTGCACCCTATCCTAAAATTTCAACCCCATCTGAAAATATTTAGGGTTGGTTTACGCCTGCAAAACGATTTTTTTTTGCGGAATGGTAAAAAACGAGTACTTTAAATTATCTGATCGGGCTGAAATTATTTATGCTGACTTTAGGTACCACCCTGCACCCCATTCTAAAATCATAACCCGATCGGAAAATATTTAGGGTTGGTTTACGCCTCCGAAACGATGTTTTCTGCGGAATGGTAAAAAACGAGTACTTTAAATTATCAGATCGGACTGAAATTTTGTATGCTGACTTAAGAGACCTTCCTAAAATTTGAACCCCATCGGACAATATTTAAGGGTGGCTTCCCCCTTTGAAACATTTTTTTTTTCAGCGGAACGGTAAAAAATAGAACTTTCAATTATCCGATTGGGCTGAAAATTTTTGTGGTGACTTTAGGGACCTCCCTGCACCCTATCCTAAAATTTCAACCCCATCGGAAAATATTTAAGGTTGGTTTACGCCTGCGAAACGATTTTTTTCTGCGGAATGGTAAAAAACGAGAACTTTAAATTATCCGATCGGGCTGAAATTTTTTAGGGCGACTTTAGGGACCTCTCTGCACCCCATTCTAAAATTTCAACCCCATCAGAAAATATTTAGGGTTGGTTTACGCCTCCGAAACGATTTTTTCTGCGGAATGGTAAAAAACGAGTACTTTAAATTATCCGATCGGGCTGAAATTTTGTATGCTGACTTTACAGACCTTCCTGCATCCCATCCTAAAATTTTAACCCCATCGGAAAATTTTAACGGTGGCTTCCCCTTTGAAACATTTTTTTTTCAGCGGAACGGTTAAAAAAGAGAACTTAAAATTATCCGATTGGCCTGAAATTGTTTGTCGTGACTTTAGGAATCTTCCTGCACCCCATTCTAAAATTTCAACCCCATCTGAAAATATTAAGGGTTGGTTTACTGCTGCAAAACGATTTTTTTCTGCGGAATGGTAAAAAACGAGTACTTTAAATTATCCGATCGGGCTGAAATTTTTTATGCTGACTTTAGGTACCACCCTGCACCCCATTCTAAAATTATAACCCGATCGGAAAATATGTAGGGTTGGTTTACGCCTCCGAAACGATGTTTTCTGCGGAATGGTAAAAAACGAGTACTTTAAATTATCCGATCGGACTGAAATTTTCTATGCTGACTTAAGAGACCTTCCTGCACCCCATCCTAAAATTTAAACCCCATCGGAAAATATTTAAGGGTGGCTTCCCCTTTGAAACATTTTTTTTCAGCGGAACGGTAAAAACAGAGAACTTTAAATTATCCGATTGGCCTGAAATTTTTTGTGGTGACTTTAGGGATCTTCCTGCAACCCATTCTAAAATTTCAACCCCATCTGAAAATATTTAGGGTTGGTTTACGCCTGCAAAAAGATTTTTTTCTGCGGAATGGTAAAAAACGAGTACTTTAAATTATCCGATCGGGCTGAATTTTTTTATGCTAACTTCAAGTACCCCCCTGCACCCCATTCTAAAATTATAACCCGATCGGAAAATATTTAGGGTTGGTTTACGCCTCCGAAACGATGTTTTCTGCGGAATGGTAAAAAACGAGTACTTTAAATTATCCGATCAGACTGAAATTTTGTATGCTGACTCAAGAGACCTTCCTGCACCCCATCCTAAAATTTGAACCCCATCGGACAATATTTAAGGCTGGCTTCCCCCTTTGAAACATTTTTTTTCAGCGGAACGGTAAAAAATAGAACTTTCAATTATCCGATTGGGCTGAAAATTTGTGGTGACTTTAGGGACCTCCCTGCACCCCATCCTAAAATTTCAACCCCATCGGAAAATATTTAGGGTTGGTTTACACCTGCGAAACGATTTTTTTCTGCGGAATGGTAAAAAACGAGAACTTTAAATTATCCGATCGGGCTGAAATTTTTTACGGCGACTTTAGGGACCTCCCTGCACCCCATTTTAAAATTTTAACCCCATCGGAAAATATTTAGGGTTGGTTTACGCCTCCGAAACGATTTTTTCTGCGGAATTGTAAAAAACGAGTACTTTAAATTATCCGATCGGGCTGAAATTTTGTATGCTGACTTTGCAGACCTTCCTGCACCCCATCCTAAAATTTTAACCCCATCGGACAATATTTAACGGTGGCTTCCCCCTTTGAACCATTTTTTTTTTCAGCGGAACGGTAAAAAAAGAGAACTTTAAATTATTCGATTGGGCTGAAATTTTTTGTGGTGACTTTAGGGATCTCCCTGCACCCCATTCTAAAATTTCAACCCCATATGAAAATATTTAGGGTTGGTTTACGCCTACGAAACGATTTTTTTCTGCGGAATGGTAAAAAAACGAGTACTTTAAATTATCAGATCGGGCTGAAATATTGTATGCTGACTTTAGGTACCACCCTGCACCCCATTCTAAAATTATAACCCGATCGGAAAATATTTTAAGTTGATTTACGCCTGTGAA
This sequence comes from Brachypterus glaber, assembly GCA_958510825.1. Lineage (NCBI taxonomy): Eukaryota > Metazoa > Arthropoda > Insecta > Coleoptera > Kateretidae > Brachypterus > Brachypterus glaber. The sequence goes on from OY294051.1 coordinate 35,509,654, forward strand.
ATGATTTTTTCCTGCGGAAAAAAAGAGTACTTTTAATTATCCGATCAGTCTAAAATTTTGTACGCTGACTTTAGGCACCTTCTTGCACCCGATCCTAAAATTATAACCCGATCAGAAAATATTTAGGGTTGGTTTACGCCTGCGAAACGATTTTTATCTGCGGAATGAAACAAAACGAGTACTTTAAATTTTCCAATCGAGCTGAAATTTTTTATGCTGACCTAAAGGACTTTCCTGCACCCCATCCTAAAATTTCAACCCCATTGGAAAATATTTAGGGTTGGTTTACGCCTCCGAAACTTTTGTTTCTGTGGAATAGTAAAAAACGAGTACTTGAAATTATCCGATCGGTATAAAATTTTTTATGCTGACTTAAGGGACCTTTCTGCATCCCATCATAAAATTTCAACCCCATCGAACAATATTCAAGGGTGACTTCCCCCTTTGAAACAATTTTTTTCAGCGGAACGGTAAAAAAAGAGTACTTTAAATTATCGGGCTGAAATTTTGTATGCTGACTTAAGGCACCTTCCTGCACCCCATCCCAAAATTATAACCTGATCGAAAAATATTTAGGGTTGGTTTACGCCTGCGAAACGATTTTTTTCTGCGGAATGGTGAAAAACGATTACTTTAAATTATCCGATAGGGCTGAAATTTTGTATGCTGACTTTATAGACCTCCCTGCACCCCATTCTAAAATTTCAACTCTATCGGAAAATTTTTAGGGTTGGTTTACGCCTGTGAAATAATTTTTTCCTGCAGAACGGTAAAAAAGAGTACTTGGAATTATCCGATCGGGCTGAAATTTTTTACAGCGACTTTAGGGACCTCCCTGCACCCCATTTTAAAATTTTAACCCCATCGGAAAATATTTAGGGTTGGTTTACGTCTGCGAAACGATTTTTTTCTGCGGAATGGTAAAAAACGAGAACTTTAAATTATCCGATCGGGCTGAAATTTTGTATGCTGACTTAAGAGACCTTCCCGCACCCCATCCTAAAATTTGAACCCCATCGGACAATATTTAATGGTGGCTTCCCCCTTTGAAACATTTTTCTAAATAAACGTTAACCTTATTTATTCCAAATTATGTTGATATTTTTTTACACCAGACCAAAACATCACTTTTTTAATAAAAAACAAAATAGTTTCATTACATTTTAAACATTTTAAATATTAAAAATAAAAACTACTTTTATAACAATATTATTCATTTATCATTAAAAAACAAGCGTTAAACTTTCATACAAAGACAACTTAAATAATTATTATATCGAATTTATAAGTAGGAAATATTGGCAACATCGCAGGGCTTCAAATAACTGTGAAAAATCAAAAAAATATGCATTTGGGCTTGCTATGACCGGAAAATATAATAGGGACTCGTATTAGCGTTACACATATATCTTTTTTCCTTGCCCCTAAACCCGGGCTTCGAATCACCTATGCTATGTATCGGGCCTCCTATTGATAGTTCTACGTGTATATATATATATTATAAGTTATTCGTAATGTAAACTAAACTTATTGGAATGTAAACTAAAATAATTTTTAATCCTAAGGGGGCTCCCCCTCAAAAACGCCTTTGCTTGCATTCAACTTGAATATTTCTGTTATAAAAAGTATATTTAATATTTTTCCCTAAAAATCCACTTTTTTTAAAAATGCAAGTATGCAAGTAAATTGTTGTATTATTTTCTTAATTTGTTATCCAAACCACAAGCCCAAGCATTATTTGAGGCTCTCCATGAATCCAAAATAGGTTCAAGTAAATAAATATAAATAAATAATAATTATAATAAAGCTTTCAATTGAAACTATGACGTACTTGGTAGTTTAACTGGAACATTTGTAGAGTAAAGGCACTTGTAAACAGTTGTTTGTGATATAATTGTTTCACATCAAACCTAAAATTTAAAATCGAATTATTAGTTTCAAAATAAGTATAAATATGGTTAATAATAATTATATTTTCTTCATTTTGTTGAGACTTGTACTCAAAACAGGATTTTTTTATATATTTTTCTATGAAGCTGAAGTTTGCAACGTTTTTTTGCATCAAAAATTCAAATAGTATATTAAAACACTTATTCCATAACACGTTTTTAGCGCACTAGTACTTTAGAAAACTCGCCGCAAGCGGCTTATTTTCTAAACTTGTACTCTTGCGCTAAAAAACGTATGTTATGAAACTAGTACTTTAATATACTATTTGAATTTTCGTTGCAAAAACAAAACGTTGCAAACTTCAGCTTCATATTTTTCTATAGTTTTATATAAAGTACAATGGTCGTTTTCGTCACGATTTTTTGTATTATTATTTACTTACCCACAACTGTCAAAAAGTTGTCTTGAACCAACTTGGCACTCAGATATTGCACACTCGATATTGTTAAATTTTTGTTCTTTGCACCAATTTTGCACCTCTTTTATTAATCTTACAGCTACACCTTTTCGTCTATACCTACAAAATGTTTTAAAATTTTGAATAAAAAAGGCTCGAAAAAAGGTTTATAATATAAATTTTATATACATTGTATATTTCCTTATGAGTATACAAAATGATGTGCCAAATTTTAAAATTATCAAAAGATTCTATCAGGTTCCGAAAATCCGCCAACGTTGCCCCTAAAACACTAAAGTTGACGAATTTCCATAATATAAAATAATTTGACAAAAAAAAACGAGCTAATCGCCAAATAAGAGGCCTCTTTGGGTGCTCTTATTTGGCGCTTAGCTTATTTTGTTTTTGTTAAATTATTTTATATTATTAATATGCATTGAATAAAATTAAGTTCAGATTGACATATTTTTTTAAATGCTTTTTAAGCATTTCTCATATTTATGGTGGACTTTTGTCAAATTTAGTGTTTTAGGGAAAATTTGGAGGATTTTCGGCACCTGATAAAAACTTTTGATCGTTTTGAAATTTGGCACATAATTTTGTACACTTAAAAGGAAAAAAATTAACATTTCAAGGCTTTTAAATTTTCCACTGATACAAAAAGTACAGCCCATTTTCAACGATTTTTCATGTTCCAGAAACAGCAGAATAAAATTTTTAAAATAATAAAAAAAATAAGGTCCATCCTAATATGTAATAGGTACAATGTATAGGTATATAATTAAACATACAGCACAAGCATACAGAATATACAATATACATACCTTTTGTCAACTCCCAATCTGAATAACCAGGCCCACTCCTCTCTATTCAAATGTTTCATAACAGCAATTGTACCAATTATCTAAAAAAGATAAAAACAACATTGTTAGCTAAATATTCAAAAACATTTCATTTCATTCATCATATTATTGTTTTTATAGTTATCTGAGTTCAGAGATCAGTGAAATACACATTTATTGATAATAATAAACATTTAAGCCTAAAAATGTCGTCAAAAACAGTGCCAGTGTTCTTTACACTGTGTTTTTTAAGTGTTGTGAGTTCTATTAAACATTTTGAAAACGTTAACTTTACAGTATTCAAGGAAGACAGATATATCGAAGTCATATTTGCGGATAACGTTAACCACGATCTCAAGGTAACAGAAATTCACATAGAAGACAATGATATACCAATAATATACCTAGGGACTTTTTCAAATTTGACTAACTTGGAATATATCAAGTTAAGGAACTGCAATGTCGAAAAAATCGAGCTTGGATCTTTCAATAATTTGCCGGAGATAAAAATTATATCTTTGAGTCAAAACAGAATTAAGAAAATCGAGCATGGAATATTTACTAAGTTAAATGTATCCAAAATTAAACTTATAGGAAATGGAATTGGATTTATAGAAACGAACGCCTTTGCTGATATCCCTTACTTAGAAGAACTTGACTTATCGTACAATAACTTGTATTACTTAAAAAGTAACATGTTTAGGAATACCAATAACTTAAAAAAGATTAACTTAAGTCATAACATGTTGAGAACTATGCCAGACAATTTTTTCAAAGAAGCTTTTTTAAATATTATAACCAATGAAAATTCTTATATAGATCTATCACATAACCAACTTGATTTTATTAAGTCAAAAACGTTTGGAGGAGTATCGTATGTTACAGAATTAAATTTAAACAATAATTTAATTAACTCCATAGCTAATGAAGCATTTTTAAAAATGTACAATTGTTCATATTTGAATTTAAGCTATAACGAGTTGGAATTATTAAATAACGTTATTTTAACTAGTATTTTTAAAACTTTTGAAGATGTTAACTTTCGGGGTAACCCATGGCAAAGCTCTTTTATGGGTAAATTTAATAAATATATTAAAATGTATAACAAAACTGACAGTGTAATATAAAATACAATATCATAAAATTTATATAGGTATTATTTATTTTGTATCCATAAAAAAACCTTGCATAAGTAAAATAATTGAAAAGCTTTTGAATATTGACTTTTATTTGTTTTTTTAGCCTAAAGTTTTAAGCTGCAAAAAAAATTGTAAGGTAAAATTCATCATTTGGACCGTGGCAGTTTATTTCATATTGTATCAAAGAAAATTGTACTTTTGTTAACTGCTGGGGTGTTTTATCGAAGGACCTTTGTGACGTGAGGCAAAAGGGACTTACTTGTATTGTTCCAGATGTCTTCTTGTACTTGGGCCCAAGATGATGTTTCCTAGGAGAAATGGCGTAAGCCCTATTTGCAACTCGTTCTACGCGAAATGTTATTTATTGGATGTATTTTCCATAGCGTGATTCATTACGAATAACTATTGTTATTTTTGTTCTTTGGAAGCGATAGTGGCGTGAGTATCGCGCCCCTGACGAATTTAACGTATTGTCCAGACCGTGCTGTTTTACGAACTCATACAAATAACACTGAGATATCGCCTGAAGCCAGAAACTTCAGGTAGTACGTCATGCGCATGAAACCTTATATTTCTTCGCATAAGGGACTTATCAAAATCTACTATATACAGGATGAAAACTGAACAACTTTATTAAGTCAAATTTTATTTACAGGCTTTCAAAGTTTTATTAAGCAATGAATTTAAAAAAAAAGCATTTCTTTTAATATCAGAAAATTTTCCCTAATCAAAAAAAGAATAATAGTGTTAAATCAATTATTTTCCAAACAAATGTAATGCAGGTCACATACCCCCAGTTAATACTTTTTAGGTTTACATTATTATTTGTACTGGTGGGGTAATTTATCTATTTACTACAATACATAACGTCAAAACTTCAAATCACAGTAGTGGCAGACTTTTTTTATCACAAAACTAACCCATCAAACATTGGTTCGTAGGCCGCTCGTTGGCAAACCCACATTGGGCCTACATAATGAGGAGACATCAGCCGCCCTAAGGCCGTATACGATGTTGGCAAAACTGCATTGGTTCTACATTGGCTGCCTGGAGGCCGCTTTAAAGCTAATGATAATTTCGATCGTAAAATCGTACATTGGCCAATCTAAGGCCGCAGTCTTATGAAACAACGTACGTTGGCCAACCTAAGGCCAATGATAAATTTCCAAAATTGAACAAATTTTCGTTTGCCTTTGGGTGGTCAATGTAGGACCAATGCAGTTTTGCAAATTAGGGCGGCTGATGTCTGATCAGTATGTAGGCCTAATGTGTGTTTGCCAACATTGGTCCAATGTAGGAAACATTGGCACGCCAATGTTTGGCCAACAGTAGGCCAACGAATCAATGTTTGGTGGGAACAAATTAAATTATTTTTTTCGTATATTTCTATTTATTCTGTTACTAAAAAAAGTACATTTAGTATCAAAAATTTGCTAAAAAATTGTATTCAGTGCTGACATAAAAAATCATTATAGGAGACATTCATAGATACAAAATGATGGTACCTGTTAAGATATATACCGATTTTTTTACTATAAGTTAGTGAAAGTTGTCTGCATATAAATGTTGACTTTATAAAATAAATCAATTTAATATGACTAAATAAACCAGTATTATACATACTTTTCTTTGGTATCCTTGCAGTTTGACTTCTTCATTTGCCAACTCATTTTCTGTAACAATTTTATACCAACATGCATCTGGGCTTTGACTAAAGAAAAACGGTTCATAGGCCTCGGCCACCCAACATTTTAACTTGTGCGGATTTCATAACAAGAGATCCATATATTACTACATATATCATTAAAATTACAAATGGAATTGAAAATATACAAAATATCAATGGGAAACCAAATACGATAAACATCAAAGCTGATATAAGGATGATCAGTTGGAATGTAAACTAAAACAAAATTTTAAATAAATATTTTATTTTATTATTAAACATCCTACATATGAGTACAACCCAGAAAACCAATTTTATTATCTGGTTATGTTTAGCAAAGATTCTGGAAGGAAAATTCTACTCCAGTTTCTGTTAGCAGATTGGTATTGGATTATTAAACAAGCACTACAATTCTGACCGGAGTCATCTTAGCAACAAACAGGCCAGCAACAAAATTTCGGCCGGTCCGGCCGACTAGTCACGTTAGCAACAAAAGTTGGCAACAAAGTTTTGGCCGGTCCGAAATTTGTTGTTGGCCGGTTTGTTGCTAACGTGACTAGTTCGGCCGGTCGGCCGAACTAGTCACGTTAGCAACAAAAGTTAACAACAACGTTTTGGTCGGTCCCAAATTTGTTGTTGGCCGGTTTGTTGCCAACGTGACTAGATCGGCCGGTCGGCCGAAATTTTGTTGCTATGTTTTAAACTCGAGAACGACTGATACTGGACCGTCCGAAACTTGTTGTTGGCCGGTTTGTTGCCAACGTGACTAGATCGGCCGGTCGGCCGAAATTTTGTTGCTATGTTTTAAACTCTAGAACGACTGATACTGGACCGTCCGAAACTTGTTGTTGGCCGGTTTGTTGCCAACGTGACTAGATCGGCCGGTCGGCCGAAATTTTGTTGCTATGTTTTAAACTCGAGAACGACTGATACTGGACCGTCCGAAACTTGTTGTTGGCCGGTTTGTTGCCAACGTGACTAGATCGGCCGGACCGCTGAGTTACGGGGTATCCAAGTATTACGTAACGTTCTTCGATAAAGGATGTATCTAACAATTTAGGGGTCATCCTGGTATTACGTAACAGTGTCTAGGCGAGGTCTGCCGACTTAAGGGGTATCCAAGTATTACTTAACGCTCTTCGATGAAGGGTGTATCTAATAATTTAGGGGTCATCCTGGTATTACGTAACGCTCTTCGATGAAGGGTGTATATAACAATTTAGGGGGTCATCCAGTTATTACGTAACAGTATCTAGGCGAGGTCTGCTGACATAAGAGGTATCCAAGTATTATGTAACGCTCTTCGATGAAGGGTTTGTCTAACAATTTAGGGGTCATCCAGGTATTACGTAACCGTCTCGAGGCGAGGTCTGCTGACTTAAGGGGTATCCAAGTATTATGTAACGCTCTTCGATGGGGGGTGTATCTAACAGTTTAGGGGGTCATCCAGTTATTACGTAACAGTATCTAGGCGAGGTCTGCTGACATAAGGGGTAACCAAGTATTATGTAACGCTCTTCGATGAAGGGTGTGTCTAACAATTTAGGGGTCATCCAGGTATTACGTAACCGTCTCGAGGCGAGGTTGTTGACTTAAGGGGTATCCAATTATAACGTAACGCTCTTCGATGAAGGAGGTATCTAACAATTTAGGGGTCATCCTGGTATTACGTAACAGTCTATAGGCGAGGTCTGCTGACTTAAGGGGTATCCAAGTATTACGTAAGGCTCTTCGATGAAGGGTGTATCTAACAGTTTAGGGGATCATCCAGGTATTACGTAACAGTCTCTAGGCGAGGTCTGCTGGCATAAGGGGTTTCCAAGTATTACGTAACGCTCTTCGATGAAGGGTGTATCTAACAATTTAGGGGTCATCCAGGTATTACGTAACAGTCTTGAGGCGAGGTCTGCTGACTTAAGGGGTATCCAATTATTAGGTAACGCTCTTCGATGAAGGATTTATCTAAAAATTTAGGGGTCATCTTAGTATTACGTAACAGTCTCTAGGCGAGGTCTGCTGACTTAAGGGGTATCCAATTATTACGCAACGCTCTTCGATAAAGGGTGTATCTAACAATTTAGGGGTCATCCAGGTATTACGTAACAGTCTAGAGGCGAGGTCTGCTGACTTAAGGGGTATCCAATTATTACGTAACTCTCTTCGATGAAGGAGGTATCTAACAATTTAGGGGTCATCCTGGTATTACGTAACAGTCTATAGGCGAGGTCTGCTGACTTAAGGGGTATCCAATTATTACCTAACGCTCTTCGAAAAAGGTGTATATAACAATTTAGGGGGTCATTCAGGTATTACGTAACAGTCTCTAGGCGAGGTCTGCTGACATAAGGGGTTTCCAAGTATTACGTAACGCTCTTCGATGAAGGGTGTATCTAACAATTTAGGGGTCATCCTGGTATACAATTATTACGTAACGCTATTCGATAAAGGGTGTATCTAACAATTTAGGGGTCATCCAGGTATTACGTAACAGTCTCAAGGCGAAGTCTGCTCTTAAGGGGTATCCAAGTTATACGTAACGCTCTACGATGAAGGGTGTATCTAAAAATTTAGGGGTCATCCAGGTATTACGTAACAGTCTCTATGCGAGGTCTACTGACATAATGGGTATCCAAGTATTACGTAACGCTCTTCGATGAAGGGTGTATCTAACAATTTAGGGGTCATCCAGGTATAACGTAACAGTCTGGAGGCGAGGTCTGCTGACTTAAGGGGTATCCAATTATTACGTAACGCTCTTCGATAAAGGGTGTATCTAACAATTAAGGGGTCCTCCAGGTATTACGTAACAGTCTCGATGCGAGGTCTGCTGACTTAAGGGGTATCCAATTATTACGTAACGCCTTTCGATGAAGGGTCTATCTAACAATTAAGGGATCATCTAAGTATTACGTAACAGTCTCTAGGCGAGGTCTGTTGACTTAAGGGGTATCCAAGAATTACCTAACGCTCTTCTACGAAGGGTGTATCTAATCGTTTAGGGGTCATCCAGGTATTACGTCACAGTCTCTAGGCGAGGTCTGCTTAGTTAAGAGGTATCCAGGTATTACGTAACGTTCTTCGCCAAGGGGTGTATCTAACTGTTCAGGGGTCATCCAGCTATTACGTAATAGTTTCTAGGCGAGGTCTGCTTATTTAAGGGGTATCCAAGTATTACGTAACACTGTTCGATAAAGGGTTAATCTCACAATTTGGGGTCATCCAGGTATTACGTAACAGTCCATAGGCCAGGTCTGCTGACTTAAGGGGTATCCAAGTATTACGTAACGCTCTTCGATGAAGGATGTATCTAACAATTTAGGGGTCATCCTGGTATTACGTAACAGTCTATAGGCGAGGTCTTCTGACTTAAGGGGTATCCAAGTATTACGTAACGCACTTCGATGAAGGGTGTAACTAACAATTTAGTGGGTCATCCAGGTATTACGTAACAGTCTCTAGGCGAGGTCTGCTGACTTAAGGGGTATCCAAGTATTTTGTAACGCTCTTCGATAAAGGGTGTATCTAACAATTTAGGGGTCATCCGGTTTTTACGTAACAGTCTCGAGGCGACTCTGCTGACTTAAGGGGTATAAAATTATTACGTAACGCTCTTCTATAAAGATGTATCTAACGATCTAACTATCGATTTTCTAGATCCCAGAAAGTCGACCAATGTCCAAAATGTTCTAGAAATAATAGACACATGTCTTGTGGACATAACAGTATGATTAGTTTGTAAAGGCCGGCTTTGCACATTTTTTTACAGGCGTCGAAAACCTAGAAAATCGCGTTTATTTTATTTAAAATCGATTTTCTAGATCCCAGAAAGTCGACCAATGTCCAAAATGTTCTAGAAATAATAGACACGTGTCTTGTGGACATAACAGTATGATTAGTTTGTAAAGGCCGGCTTTGCACATTTTTTTACAGGCGTCGAAAACCTAGAAAATCGCGTTTATTTTATTTAAAATCGATTTTCTAGATCCCAGAAAGTCGACCAATGTCCAAAATGTTCTAGAAATAATAGACACGTGTCTTGTGGACATAACAGTATGATTAGTTTGTAAAGGCCGGCTTTGCACATTTTTTTACAGGCGTCGAAACCCTAGAAAATCGCGTTTATTTTATTTAAAATCGATTTTCTAGATCCCAGAAAGTCGACCAATGTCCAAAATGTTCTAAAAATGATAGACACGTGTCTTGTGGACATAACAGTATGATTAGTTTGTAAAGGCCGGCTTTGCACATTTTTTTACAGGCGTCGAAAACATAAAAAATAGCGTTTATTTTATTTAAAATCGATTTTCTAGATCCCAGAAAGTCGACCAATGTCCAAAATGTTCCAGAAATAATAGACACATGTCTTGTGGACATAACAGTATGATTAGTTTGTAAAGGCCGGCTTTGCACATTTTTTTACAGGCGTCGAAAACCTAGAAAATCGCGTTTATTTTATTTAAAATCAATTTTCTAGATCCCAGAAAGTCGACCAATGTCCAAAATGTTCTAGAAATAATAGACACGTGTCTTGTGGACATAACAGTATGATTAGTTTGTAAAGGCCGGCTTTGCACATTTTTTTACAGGCGTCGAAAACCTAGAAAATCGCGTTTATTTTATTTAAAATCGATTTTCTAGATCCCAGAAAGTCGACCAATGTCCAAAATGTTCTAGAAATAATAGACACGTGTCTTGTGGACATAACAGTATGATTAGTTTGTAAAGGCCGGCTTTGCACATTTTTTTACAGGCGTCGAAACCCTAGAAAATCGCGTTTATTTTATTTAAAATCGATTTTCTAGATCCCAGAAAGTCGACCAATGTCCAAAATGTTCTAAAAATGATAGACACGTGTCTTGTGGACATAACAGTATGATTAGTTTGTAAAGGCCGGCTTTGCACATTTTTTTACAGGCGTCGAAAACCTAGAAAATCGCGTTTATTTTATTTAAAATCGATTTTCTAGATCCCAGAAAGTCGACCAATGTCCAAAATGTTCTAGAAATAATAGACACGTGTCTTGTGGACATAACAGTATGATTAGTTTGTAAAGGCCGGCTTTGCACATTTTTTTACAGGCGTCGAAACCCTAGAAAATCGCGTTTATTTTATTTAAAATCGATTTTCTAGATCCCAGAAAGTCGACCAATGTCCAAAATGTTCTAAAAATGATAGACACGTGTCTTGTGGACATAACAGTATGATTAGTTTGTAAAGGCCGGCTTTGCACATTTTTTTACAGGCGTCGAAAACCTAGAAAATCGCGTTTATTTTATTTAAAATCGATTTTCTAGATCCCAGAAAGTCGACCAATGTCCAAAATGTTCTAGAAATGATAGACACGTGTCTTGTGGAGATAACAGTATTATTAGTTTGTAAAGGCCGGCTTTGCACATTTTTTTACAGGCGTCGAAAACCTAGAAAATCGCGTTTATTTTATTTAAAATCGATTTTCTAGATCCCAGAAAGTCGACCAATGTCCAAAATGTTTTAGAAATGATAGACACGTGTCTTGTGGACATAACAGTATGATTAGTTTGTAAAGGCCGGCTTTGCACATTTTTTTACAGGCGTCGAAAACATAAAAAATAGCGTTTATTTTATTTAAAATCGATTTTCTAGATCCCAGAAAGTCGACCAATGTCCAAAATGTTCTAGAAATAATAGACACATGTCTTGTGGACATAACAGTATGATTAGTTTGTAAAGGCCGGCTTTGCACATTTTTTTACAGGCGTCGAAAACCTAGAAAATCGCGTTTATTTTATTTAAAATCGATTTTCTAGATCCCAGAAAGTCGACCAGTGTCCAAAATGTTTTATAAATGATAGACACGTGTCTTGTGGACATAACAGTATGATTAGTTTGTAAAGGCCGGCTTTGCACATTTTTTTACAGGCGTCGAAAACCTAGAAAATCGCGTTTATTTTATTTAAAATCGATTTTCTAGATCCCAGAAAGTCGACCAGTGTCCAAAATGTTCTAGAAATAATAGACACGTGTCTTGTGGACATAACAGTATGATTAGTTTGTAAAGGCCGGCTTTGCACATTTTTTTACAGGCGTCGAAACCGTAGAAAATCGCGTTTATTTTATTTAAAATCGATTTTCTAGATCCCAGAAAGTCGACCAATGTCCAAAATGTTCTAAAAATGATAGACACGTGTCTTGTGGACATAACAGTATGATTAGTTTGTAAAGGCCGGCTTTGCACATTTTTTTTACAGGCGTCGAAAACCTAGAAAATCGCGTTTATTTTATTTAAAATCGATTTTCTAGATCCCAGAAAGTCGACCAATGTCCAAAATGTTCTAGAAATGATAGACACGTGTCTTGTGGAGATAACAGTATTATTAGTTTGTAAAGGCCGGCTTTGCACATTTTTTTACAGGCGTCGAAAACCTAGAAAATCGCGTTTATTTTATTTAAAATCGATTTTCTAGATCCCAGAAAGTCGACCAATGTCCAAAATGTTCTAGAAATAATAGACACGTGTCTTGTGGACATAACAGTATGATTAGTTTGTAAAGGCCGGCTTTGCACATTTTTTTACAGGCGTCGAAAACCTAGAAAATCGCGTTTATTTTATTTAAAATCGATTTTCTAGATCCCAGAAAGTCGACCAATGTCCAAAATGTTCTAGCAATAATAGACACGTGTCTTGTGGACATAACAGTATGATTAGTTTGAAAAGGCCGGCTTTGCACATTTTTTTACAGGCGTCGAAAACATAGAAAATAGCGTTTATTTTAATTAAAATCGATTTTCTAGATCCCAGAAAGTCGGCCAATGTCTCAAATGTTCTAAAAATGATAGACACGTGTCTTGTGGACATAACAGTATGATTAGTTTGTAAAGGCCGGCTTTGCACATTTTTTTACAGGCGTCGAAAACCTAGAAAATCGCGTTTATTTTATTTAAAATCGATTTTCTAGATCCCAGAAAGTCTACCAATGTCCAAAATGTTCTAGAAATAATAGACACGTGTCTTGTGGACATAACAGTATGATTAGTTTGTAAAGGCCGGCTTTGCACATTTTTTTACAGGCGTCGAAACCCTAGAAAATCGCGTTTATTTTATTTAAAATCGATTTTCTAGATCCCAGAAAGTCGACCAATGTCCAAAATGTTCTAGAAATGATAGACACGTGTCTTGTGGACATAACAGTATGATTAGTTTGTAAAGGCCGGCTTTGCACATTTTTTTACAGGCGTCGAAAACATAGAAAATAGCGTTTATTTTATTTAAAATCGATTTTCTAGATCCCAGAAAGTCGGCTAATGTCCAAAATGTTCTAGAAATGATAGACACGTGTCTTGTGGACATAACAGTATGATTAGTTTGTAAAGGCCGGCTTTGCACATTTTTTTACAGGTGTCCAAATAGTAGCAGACGGGAAAATCGACTATCTTAAGATTTAAATTTCGCGCCAAACGTACCGGTCGAAATTATAGTCAATTTTCTTGTGGTAACGCCGGTTAACAGGTATGTTAATTAACGAGTTAAAAAAGAAGGAAATAAAAGTCCAAACTAAACGATTAGTGCATTACTTTTCTCTTACTATCAAGGAGTTAAAATCGTATTTTATTAATAATATTTTTGACATTAATATGTCGACAAATAATTTTTTTTATGGAATCTATAAAATTAAGAATAGTAGAAGTAGTAGTTTTGTGTCTAGGTATCCCCCTTAGGTAAGTGTCGGACACTTTTTTGTACTTTAGCGGTAAATCGTTTTTTTCTGTTTATAGTACATTTAAGGTATAGTTATTTTTAAGCTTCCCGCTTGTAAACAATCTCGAAATTACCATAGCTACGTAAGATACGCATGCGTCGTAAGCGAAATGACTAGGCCCAATTTACACAACCGTAGTGAATTTTAAAATATGTTTGTTATGGAAGTATAGATGTTATGTATTGATTTTAATTGGAATTTGAGCTTGGTGATTTGATTTTTATTGTCCACGTTTTTTATTTGAGGTTATGTTGAGAGAGATTTTTTAAACGATTATAATACAACCTACATAGGTTAGAAGTAAAAAGACAAAACATATGAATGGGACATCCCAGACCTGCATAATAGCAGATCCTATGTTTTAATTAGAAATTGGAATTTGAGATTGGTTGGTCGGATAGCCTTAGTAGCTAAGACCATAAAACTGACTGGAAGAAGAAGAAGAAGAAGAAGAACAAGACAATGGTTTATTCCTCTAAATTATTGGAATAAAAGCCATTTTATAAGCAAATTTTGTTTCTACAGGGATACAAAAGTGTTTTTAGCAATAGTTTTATCAATTCTCTTTTTTTTTTCATCAAAACAGCATAAAAACAAACTAAGAAAAATTATAAATTTTAAATACTGTCTAAAACTGAGTGTTTTTAGGTACATTTAATAAGAAACAAATTATTTTGAGAGTATACGACATTATTACATTGGTATTTGTGAATAATGGTTCATTTTACAGCTTGCACAGCTTTAGCCGAAAGATTTAGAAGTGAACCAAAAAAAATCATCAGATCAAACACATAATTCTCTTAGTAGAAGAACCGTAGTGTTTTTTTTCTGGAAAATAAGCATCCATTATTCTAATTCATAATATACCTACAGGGTGTTCCATTAAAAAAACAAAGTTAAAATCATTTAGTAATTAGGATAATTAGACCCGATTAGACCATTAAATAGATTATAATTTGCCAAAACACTTTGTTCACAGAAGCGTGTATCCAGTGTAAGATTTTTTGACCCGTGAGGGGCCCCAAGTAAATAAAAAAGTAACGCTATTTTATTCATTTTTAGGGGAGGTAGGTACTGAAGTGATGAAATCTGACACGTGGGGAGGGGGTCAAAAGTTGTCAACGTAATTTTTGAACAGCGCTTTAAGTATTTTATTTTTAAATTTGGGTTTGTGACAGTACACTGTGTTGAAAAAATAAAAAACCAACTTCGCCTAGGTGAAGATTTTAATAAATATACTGATTACTTAGTCAAGTTGGTTTTTTATTATTTTATTTTTGTTTTAGGTTGCTGCCAATAACACAATATTTAAATTTCCTGACCTAAAGTCTTTATATGAAAGAGAACTTAATCATGTGACTACGGATAACTGGAAGAAGGCTCTACAATAGGTTATTGAAGAAGAAAATAAAATGTGAAGTTGCTGAAATAATTATCAGCTGTGAAGAATTTGGTAATACAAGTGAATAGGTCATCAGATAAAAAATGAGACAGCAATGAATATGGACTTTTTGTGTTAAAAAAAAAACAAAACTCTTTTTTATTTTATTTGATTTAGGTATGTTACTGTTAAAATTTTACTAACTGTCATCTGTGAGCTGAGGCAAATATTGTGTGTGTTGTATAACCGACCTTGCATTCCAAGCATTCCAGCAAGGTGCCAGTTAGTAAAATTTTATCATTAGTTTATTGTATGTATCCCACATTAGTACATTAGTAAGAAATATCTTATTTTACCAATGTGTTTTATATGTAATAAGTATAGTGTCATTGTAAAATGTTAAATTTTGGATACGGGATATCCCCTCACAAAAATGTATTTGTTTTTTGGGATTTAAATAAACAATATTTGAATTTTTGATTTTTTTTATTTTTAAAGTACACACCTTAAGTCATGCATTAAAATGTAATGAGTTTTGAACTGAAAGTCCCCAAACATCAGGGACAGCGTCGGACTGGATAGGTGAGAGAGTGAGAAAAATTTCAACCTAAACCAGAGAACTCCATGGAGTTCTCTTGTGTTGGTTGCAACCACATAGGTATTCTCTACCTATGTGACTCCAACCCATTCATAAATGCAGCAACACAAATTGGCGGGAAAACGACTAGCGACACTAGTGTTCACATCCAGAACCTTTAGCGGGAAATTTGAAATACCTACTATTTCAATTTTTTTTTTGCAAATATTTTTTAATTCAGCATTCGAAATTTTTCCGAATGCTCAATGGAAGTTTTTAACTATAGGGATTTATAGAAAAAAAAAAACAAATATTACATTAAAAAGATTTATTCAATAAATTTGTCATAAGATTCATATATGTACAATACAAAACATTATCAAAATTTGTTGGCGCATTCGCCAAAATGAAAAAATATACCAGAAAAGGGTGAAAGAGAAGGGGTGTTGAAGCCTATAATAAAGGCATCGCTACCACAGGGGCGGATTTATTTAATTTTAAGGGGGCATCCATAAGAAAAAAATGCGCATTCACCAAAAATATAATTTTCAAGGTATTTCTATGCTAATATATCTCGCTGGGGGAGGCATGCCCCCACCCCTAAATCCGCCCCTGCGCCACCACCCCAGGTATCAGTAAAACTATCCCGGGTGAGTTTCAGTCCATGAACACGTGGTTTTCAATCCTATCACAGCAATTTTTTATAGCTTATGTTTCTCAACAATGGCTACAAAACGGCATATTTTTTTTAATGACCCCCATGTGTATTTATGCATTTTTGTATCTAGAAAACTAATTTACCTACACAAAAAAAAAAATCATTTAAAAAAACACCCTAGTTTTTTAGTACGTTTTTTTTTGTTATTATTTTTTAATAACATACGAGATTATTTTTATAAATAAAATTCAATTTATTTGCTAAATGTGGGAAAAATACAAATTTTATGTAAAAACCAAAATTTGCTAATGTTTTTGTACTTTAAATTTTTAAAACGGTTTTTCCTTCATAACTTAATTTTTTCAAATGGCAACCCGTTTGAACGCTATTACCTTTTTGGTGCGCTTTTGTAAGGGCTAAAAAAAGGCCAACTCGTCTAAAATTTGCCGACTCAAATTTTTTGTTTTTCACCTCCAAAAAAAGCTTCTTTACCCCTGATAGAAATTTTGATGAGTAAAAACAGGTCCTGACCTATAAAACTTTGCCGACTGCCCTAAAAAAAAATTCGGATCGTCCCTGAATATAGAGGAGGTGTCATGAAAAATAAAATTGCCTTAGTTTCCGGCGAAACCGGAACTGCAAAAAAAATATTTTGTACGCCATTTTGTAGCCTTAGTTAAGAAATATAAACTAAAATAAATTGCTTTAATCGAATTGAAAACCATTAAATTTTAGGGGGTGCCCTAGTAGAAATATAACGTTTCATTCTAACGAGTATTTGATCTATAAATGTCCCGATTTCTATCTAACGTTAGTTGACTAACGTTGGACACCTAACATTATTTTCCACCAGGTTATCCATGGACTGAAACAACATACAAAATCAAAACTGATTTGAACTGCGCAAACTCTCTCTGTTACGTTTTCAGTGGAGCGGGAAAAAATAATTCAAATTTTATAATTTTTTTTCTCCTGTTTAAGTAGACTAAAAAATAAATAAATAGCATATATATATTATAATTAGAACTTCTAGTTTTTAAAAATAATTAAAATCAAAAATCGAAGAAGACCCTACCCAGTCAACACAAATACATGGCAGGAACATAGCAGGTACATAACCACTGTTCTATGTGATGTTGCAGACATGTAATTTTTATAGTCCATGTATAGTCCTTGGACTTTAACAATTCCGCCTCAAGTTATGTATCAGCTACATAACATGCTACATATCAGATACATACTAGGTACATAACAATAAAAGTAGGCGTTTCCGAATTTTACTTGTTATGGAGTGCATCATAGATTTAGACATGGTGAACATTTTTACGTCTTTTTGATAAACCTAATAATTAAACTATATATATATATATATCTTTATATGTAGCATCCATCAGGCAAAATTCTTATACGATGTGCATTTTTACTGTGAAAGCAAACTTTCTACCAGGCTTAAAAATCATGGGCCACATAAAAAGCCAATTTTTAGAGAAAAAATAGCAAATAATCATTTTAAAAAAATATATATATTTTAATTTTTTGTCTAAAATTATCTAAAATCGGTTTAGTTGTCTAAAAATACATGCGTTTCTACTACTTAAGGGTAAAACTTTTATTATTAACAACAATTTTAAGAATATTAGTGATTCTAACCTATAAAAATTAAAATAATATAGACGCCATATTTAGTATTGAATTCATAACATTTTATGTATCGTGTATGTTCTCGTACCATATATATGATACATAACATGCAATATTGCATGTTATGTATCATACATATGTATGTTACATCTTATGTAATATGGCACATGTAACGTAAAAAATCTTTCTGTTATAGGGCATGTTATGTAGCATACATATGTATGTTATGTCTCATGTAATATGGCACATGTTACCTAAAAAATCTTTCTTTACCATGTTGCATCCATATATGTGCGGACTGGGTAATAGGGTATTGATTTAATGTATCACTAAGTGTGCTCGATATAGTACTTTCCATTACTGTCGGCTTTTTGATTAAGTAATGTCAACATACCTAGGGTAGTGAGAATAGGCTTTATCCCTAGCAGAAATTTTGTAGACTAAAAAAAAACAAAAAAAGTTCTTATTTCTCAAAAAAAAAGCTTTAACCCTGATAGAAATTTTGATGACTAAAAAAAAGAAACCCCAGCCAGAAATGTTGATAAATACAAAAAAAAGTCGGCACCCGGCGGGGGGGCCCAAAAATGGGGGTGAAATTTTTCTCACTCTCTCACCTGTCCAGTCCGACGCTGTCCCTGATGTTTGGGGACTTTCAGTTCAAAACCAAATACATTTTAATGTATGACTTAAGGTGTGTACTTTAAAAATAAAAAAAAATCAAAAATTAAAATATTGTTTATTTAAATCCCAAAAAACAAATACATTTTTGTGAGGGGATATCCTGTGTCCAACATTTAACATTTTACAATGACACTATACTTATTACATATAGAACACATTGGTAAAATAAGATATTTACACAATTTCTTACTAATGTACTAAAGTGGGATCCATACAATAAACTACTGTTAAAATTTTACTAACTAGCACCTTGGTGGAATGTTTGGAATACAAGGTCGGCTATACAACACAAACAATATTTGCCTCAGCTCACAGGTGCCAGTTAGTAAAATTTTAACAGTAACATACCTAAATCAAATAAAATAAAAAACAGTTTTGTTTTTTTTTAACACAAAAAGTCCATATTCATTGCTGTCTCATTTTTTATCTGATGACCTATTCACTTGTATTACCAAATTCTTCACAGCTGATAATTATTTCAGCAACTTCACATTTTATTTTCTTCTTCGATAACATATTGTAGAGCCTTCTTCCAGTTATCCGCAGTCACATGAAATTTAAATATTGTGTTATTGGCAGCAACCTAAAAGAAAAGGAAAATAATAACAAACCAACTTGACTAAGTAATCAGTATATTTATTAAAATCTTCACCTAGGCGAAGTTGGTTTTTTATTTTTTCAACACAGTGTACTGTCACAAACCCAAATTTAAAAATAAAATACTTAAAGGGCTGTTCAAAAATTACGTTAAATTATTTTTGACAACTTTTGACCCCCCTCCCCACGTGTCAGATTTCATCACTTCAGCACCTACCTCCCCTAAAAATGAATAAAATAGCGTCACTTTTTTATTTACTTGGGGCCCCTCACGGGTCAAAAATCTCACGGGCCTTGGGTAGTCCAGTCTTACACTGGATACACGCTTCTGTGAACAAAGTGTTTTGGCAAATTATAATCTATTTAATGGTCTAATCGGGTCTAATTATCCTAATTACTAAATGATTTTAACTTTTTTTTTTTAATGGAACACCCTGTAGGTATATTATGAATTAGAATAATGGGTGCTTATTTTCCAAAAAAAAAAACTACGGTTCTTCTACTAAGAGAATTATGTGTTTGATCTGGGCCTACCTGATGATTTTTTTTGGTTCACTTCTAAATCTTTCGGCTAAAGCTGTGCAAGCTGTAAAATGAACTATTATTCACAAATACCAATGTAATAATGTCGTATACTCTCAAAATAATTTGTTTCTTATTAAATGTACCTAAAAACACTCAGTTTTAGACAGTATATAAAATTTATAATTTTTCTTACTTTGTTTTTATGCTGTTTTGATGAAAAAAAAAGAGAATTGATAAAGCTATTGCTAAAAACACTTTTGTATCCCTGTAGAAACAAAATTTGCTTATAAAATAGCTTTTATTCCATTGTTTTCTTCTTCTTCTTCCAGTCAGTTTTATGGTCTTAGCAGAGATAAACGAGATGTTTATTTAGATAGGAATTTTGGTTCGGTTTTAGCACGATTTTCTATCCTTTTTAAGCTTGTTCTTCGATGAATAACGCTCACTCTCTCTTTTCACGTAAAGGCACGCCTAGATGTCGCTACTAGAAAATTTTGCGTTTATGTACAGCGTTGTCACGATTGAATTTATTTCACTAGAAATATTTTATTTCTTTTGATGAAAAATAAAAAATATATATTTTAAATACAAATATCCAAATAAAATGTGTTTAAATCATTCTATAGTTTATATTAAATCTGTTTGTAGTTTCTTGTTTTAAAAGAAAATGTTATTAAAACCGAAGAAAAAACAGGTAGAATTAGGTCGGCAACAACGGATTAACCACGTGCCCTTGTTTATAATCCGACATGACATTGTTGTAACCCGTATTTCTTACATTAGTTTTAATTTGTTTCAATTCTAACTATCCCTTAATAAGCATTAGAGGATTAGTTAAGTACTATATGATAACCTGTGTTTCATTATGATTGCATTTTATGTTCGACATTCTTCAGATGTGGTTTATAAGTTGTGTTTTAAGTTTAAATTGAAAAACTCCAGTTGTTTAATAAAAAGTTATTTATTTTAATATGTGGTTACAGTGAGCTTGAGGTACAAAAAATGCATTACCTTCCACGTAATCCTGACAAGTAAGTAGTACATATACACTTTATATTTTGAAAGCTATATAAAACTATGTTTTTTTTTATTACCTAAGCCCCCCCCTTGTTAGAAACCGTCAGGGACAAAGCTTTTTTAATTTCCTTGAAGGTAATTTTTGGGGAGTCAATTTTTTCTGTAGGGGCGCCAAGTTCGGTAGATACCGTCAGGGGTAAGCTTTTTTTCGTAAAAGTAATTTTTGGGGCCAGGGTTGCCCTGGCGTTTTCGCATGGGCACCCTAGCGTTTTTGCAGAGCCCCCCTGGTATTTTTTTGGAGCGCCATTTTTCTTTTACAGGGGCGCCAAGTTTGGTAGCTTTTTTCATGAATGTATTTTTTCTTTTTTTTACCCGGGGACTAAGCCCCCTTAGATTTTTTTCTGGTTACGGCCCTGCAGAATGTCATATGTAGTAATTTTTAAATATGATCAATTGCTGTGTCTTGGGACACCCAATAAGAATATTTTATCCACGGCCGTGATTAATAGACCTATTAATCACGGGTCTATAAAAATAAACGGTTTAAAACCCAAAACGGCCGTGGATAAAGTATAGTATTCTACTCGCGTATAATATCTATTAATCATTCGGGTGATTGTTTCACTCGCCTATCGGCTCGTGTCCAAAATTTCACCCTCACTGATTAATATTAATTATTATACGCTCGTTGAATAATATACTATTATTGTTAAATAATTATATAATAATTATTATTTAATATACAGGCTTATGCTGATACCGATTTTAAACGCCCAAAAATTGTCCGAAGAAATTACTAAACATGTGGGCGAATGGAGAATTTACTAAGTTCTAAGATAATGTATCACACGACTTCAATTTCCATTAAAAAAATATGTCTCCCCTGCCACCATTGTGCCCCCTAAACATAAAGTATATATCATATGATATCATGATATATTAAGCCGTTCAAAAGTTAAAGAGGGAGTGGACTTTAGACATGCACTGAAATTAGTTTTTTACAATATTATTGTTATTAAAATGTACCGAAAAAAAATATAAATATAAATAAAAAAAGCCTATAAAAACATGTATTTTTATTTTTTGTATATATAATATATAATTTCATTAATTTAAAATGTCTACGTTTCAGTCAAAATAGAATTAATTACGAAAATTTAAATAAATATTTCTTTTATATATTTTATATAAAATAGTATTTTTGATTTTTGTAATTAATTTTATTTTGAACGAATCATAGCCTTTCAATTTTCATACTGCAATACCTACAATACAAGCATTTGAATTACCCGCCATTTACCCGGTATGCGATTGATGTGCCACCTAATTTGCCTTTAAAAATATAGTCGACCAGTTAAGTTTTGCCGAACCAATTTTTAACATTAAGTTATCAGTCTCGTTGTAGTCTGGTCTTAGCTACTAAGGCTATCCGACCAACCAATCTCAAATTCCAATTTCTAATTAAAACATAGGATCTGCTATTATGCAGGTCTGGGATGTCCCATTCCTATGTTTTCTCTTTTTACTTCTAACCTATGTAGGTTGTATTATAATCGTTTAAAAAATCTCTCTCAACATAACCTCAAATAAAAAACGTGGACAATACAAATCAAATCACCAAGCTCAAATTCCAATTAAAATCAATACATAACATCTATACTTCCATAACAAACATATTTTAACATTCACTAGCCATGGCTGGAACCTAACGCGAATTAAACGAATTAAAAACCGCCGTAGACATCTTGCTCGTTTCGCGAACGAAAAGCAAGCAAGCAAGTTTTACGGTTGTGTAAATTGGGCCTAGTCATTTCGCTTACGACGCATGCGTATCTTACGTTGCTATGGTATTTTCGAGATTGTTTACAAGCGGGAAGCTTAAAAATAACTATACCTTAAATGTACTATAGACAGAAAAAAAACGATTTACCGCTAAAGTACACGAAGTGTCCGACACTTACCTAAGGGGGATACCTAGACACAAAACTACTACTTCTACTATTCTTAATTTTATAGATTCCATAAAAAAAATTATTTGTCGACATATTAATGTCAAAAATATTATTAATAAAATACGATTTTAACTCCTTGATAGTAAGAGAAAAGTAATGCACTAATCGTTTAGTTTGGACTTGTATTTCTTTCTTTTTTAACTCGTTAATTAACATACCTGTTAACCGGGGTTACCACAAAAAATTGACTATAATTTCGACCGGTACGTTTGGCGCGAAATTTAAATCTTAAGCTAGTCGATTTTCCCGTCTGCTACTTTTTGGACACCTGTAAAAAAATGTGCAAAGCCGGCCTTTACAAACTAATCATACTGTTATGTCCACAAGACACGTGTCTATCATTTCTAGTACATTTTGGACATTAGCCAAGTTTCTGGGATCTAGAAAATCGATTTTAAATAAAATAAACGCGATTTTCTAGGGTTTCGACGCCTGTAAAAAAATGTGCAAAGCCGGCCTTTACAAACTAATCATACTGTTATGTCCACAAGACACGTGTCTATTATTTCTAGAACATTTTGGACATTGGTCGACTTTCTGGGATCTAGAAAATCGATTTTAAATAAAATAAACGCGATTTTCTAGGTTTTCGACGCCTGTAAAAAAATGTGCAAAGCCGGCCTTTACAAACTAATCATACCGTTATGTCCACAAGACACGTGTCTATCATTTTTAGAACATTTGAGACATTGGCCGACTTTCTGGGATCTAGAAAATCGATTTTAAATAAAATAAACGCTATTTTCTATGTTTTCGACGCCTGTAAAAAAATGTGCAAAGCCGGCCTTTTCAAACTAATCATACTGTTATGTCCACAAGACACGTGTCTATTATTTCTAGAACATTTTGGACATTGGTCGACTTTCTGGGATCTAGAAAATCGATTTTAAATAAAATAAACGCGATTTTCTAGGTTTTCGACGCCTGTAAAAAAATGTACAAAGCCGGCCTTTACAAACTAATCATACTGTTATGTCCACAAGACACGTGTCTATCATTTCTAGAACATTTTGGACACTGGTCGACTTTCTGGGATCTAGAAAATCGATTTTAAATAAAATAAACGCGATTTTCTAGGTTTTCGACGCCTGTAAAAAAATGTGCAAAGCCGGCCTTTACAAACTAATCATACTGTTATGTCCACAAGACACGTGTCTATTATTTCTAGAACATTTTGGACATTGGTCGACTTTCTGGGATCTAGAAAATCGATTTTAAATAAAATAAACGCGATTTTCTAGGTTTTCGACGCCTGTAAAAAAATGTGCAAAGCCGGCCTTTACAAACTAATCATACTGTTATGTCCACAAGACACGTGTCTATCATTTTTAGAACATTTTGGACATTGGTCGACTTTCTGGGATCTAGAAAATCGATTTTAAATAAAATAAACGCGATTTTCTAGGGTTTCGACGCCTGTAAAAAAATGTGCAAAGCCGGCCTTTACAAACTAATCATACTGTTATGTCCACAAGACACGTGTCTATTATTTCTAGAACATTTTGGACATTGGTCGACTTTCTGGGATTTAGAAAATCGATTTTAAATAAAATAAACGCGATTTTCTAGGTTTTCGACGCCTGTAAAAAAATGTGCAAAGCCGGCCTTTACAAACTAATCATACTGTTATGTCCACAAGACACGTGTCTATCATTTTTAGAACATTTTGGACATTGGTCGACTTTCTGGGATCTAGAAAATCGATTTTAAATAAAATAAACGCGATTTTCTAGGGTTTCGACGCCTGTAAAAAAATGTGCAAAGCCGGCCTTTACAAACTAATCATACTGTTATGTCCACAAGACACGTGTCTATTATTTCTAGAACATTTTGGACATTGGTCGACTTTCTGGGATCTAGAAAATCGATTTTAAATAAAATAAACGCGATTTTCTAGGTTTTCGACGCCTGTAAAAAAATGTGCAAAGCCGGCCTTTACAAACTAATCATACTGTTATGTCCACAAGACACGTGTCTATCATTTTTAGAACATTTTGGACATTGGTCGACTTTCTGGGATCTAGAAAATCGATTTTAAATAAAATAAACGCGATTTTCTAGGTTTTCGACGCCTGTAAAAAAATGTGCAAAGCCGGCCTTTACAAAATAATCATACTGTTATGTCCACAAGACACGTGTCTATCATTTTTAGAACATTTTGGACATTGGTCGACTTTCTGGGATCTAGAAAATCGATTTTAAATAAAATAAACGCGATTTTCTAGGGTTTCGACGCCTGTAAAAAAATGTGCAAAGCCGGCCTTTTCAAACTAATCATACTGTTATGTCCACAAGACACGTGTCTATTATTTCTAGAACATTTTGGACATTGGTCGACTTTCTGGGATCTAGAAAATCGATTTTAAATAAAATAAACGCGATTTTCTAGGTTTTCGACGCCTGTAAAAAAATGTGCAAAGCCGGCCTTTACAAACTAATCATACTGTTATGTCCACAAGACACGTGTCTATCATTTTTAGAACATTTTGGACATTGGTTGACTTTCTGGGATCTAGAAAATCGATTTTAAATAAAATAAACGCGATTTTCTAGGGTTTCGACGCCTGTAAAAAAATGTGCAAAGCCGGCCTTTACAAACTAATCATACTGTTATGTCCACAAGACACGTGTCTATTATTTCTAGAACATTTTGGACATTGGTCGACTTTCTGGGATCTAGAAAATCGATTTTAAATAAAATAAACGCGATTTTCTAGGTTTTCGACGCCTGTAAAAAAATGTGCAAAGCCGGCCTTTACAAACTAATCATACTGTTATGTCCACAAGACACGTGTCTATCATTTCTAGAACATTTTGGACACTGGTCGACTTTCTGGGATCTAGAAAATCGATTTTAAATAAAATAAACGCGATTTACTAGGTTTTCGACGCCTGTAAAAAAATGTGCAAAGCCGGCCTTTACAAACTAATCATACTGTTATGTCCACAAGACACGTGTCTATTATTTCTAGAACATTTTGGACATTGGTCGACTTTCTGGGATCTAGAAAATCGATTTTAAATAAAATAAACGCGATTTTCTAGGTTTTCGACGCCTGTAAAAAAATGTGCAAAGCCGGCCTTTACAAACTAATCATACTGTTATGTCCACAAGACATGTGTCTATTATTTCTAGAACATTTTGGACATTGGTCGACTTTCTGGGATCTAGAAAATCGATAGTTAGATCGTTAGATACATCTTTATAGAAGAGCGTTACGTAATAATTTTATACCCCTTAAGTCAGCAGAGTCGCCTCGAGACTGTTACGTAAAAACCGGATGACCCCTAAATTGTTAGATACACCCTTTATCGAAGAGCGTTACAAAATACTTGGATACCCCTTAAGTCAGCAGACCTCGCCTAGAGACTGTTACGTAATACCTGGATGACCCACTAAATTGTTAGTTACACCCTTCATCGAAGTGCGTTACGTAATACTTGGATACCCCTTAAGTCAGAAGACCTCGCCTATAGACTGTTACGTAATACCAGGATGACCCCTAAATTGTTAGATACATCCTTCATCGAAGAGCGTTACGTAATACTTGGATACCCCTTAAGTCAGCAGACCTGGCCTATGGACTGTTACGTAATACCTGGATGACCCCAAATTGTTAGATTAACTCTTTATCGAACAGTGTTACGTAATACTTGGATACCCCTTAAATAAGCAGACCTCGCCTAGAAACTATTACGTAATAGCTGGATGACCCCTGAACAGTTAGATACACCCCTTGGCGAAGAACGTTACGTAATACCTGGATACCTCTTAACTAAGCAGACCTCGCCTAGAGACTGTGACGTAATACCTGGATGACCCCTAAACGATTAGATACACCCTTCGTAGAAGAGCGTTAGGTAATTCTTGGATACCCCTTAAGTCAACAGACCTCGCCTAGAGACTGTTACGTAATACTTAGATGATCCCTTAATTGTTAGATAGACCCTTCATCGAAAGGCGTTACGTAATAATTGGATACCCCTTAAGTCAGCAGACCTCGCCTCGAGACTGTTACGTAATACCTGGAGGACCCCTTAATTGTTAGATACACCCTTTATCGAAGAGCGTTACGTAATAATTGGATACCCCTTAAGTCAGCAGACCTCGCCTCCAGACTGTTACGTTATACCTGGATGACCCCTAAATTGTTAGATACACCCTTCATCGAAGAGCGTTACGTAATACTTGGATACCCATTATGTCAGCAGACCTCGCATAGAGACTGTTGCGTAATACCTGGATGACCCCTAAATTTTTAGATACACCCTTCATCGTAGAGCGTTACGTATAACTTGGATACCCCTTAAGAGGAGACTTCGCCTTGAGACTGTTACGTAATACCTGGATGACCCCTAAATTGTTAGATACACCCTTTATCGAATAGCGTTACGTAATAATTGTATACCAGGATGACCCCTAAATTGTTAGATACACCCTTCATCGAAGAGCGTTACGTAATACTTGGAAAGCCCTTATGTCAGCAGACCTCGCCTAGAGACTGTTACGTAATACCTGAATGACCCCCTAAATTGTTATATACACCTCTTTCGAAGAGCGTTAGGTAATAATTGGATACCCCTTAAGGCAGCAGACCTCGCCTAGAGACTGCTACGTAGTTCAATTCAATTCAATTCAATTCAATTTATTTAAATAAGTATACAATAGTTTTTACCTGGATGATCCCCTAAACTGTTAGATTCACACTTCATCGAAGAGCGTTACGTAATACTTGAATACCCCTTAAGTCAGCAGACCTCGCCTATAGACTGTTACGTAATACCAGGATGACCCCTAAATTGTTAGATACCTCCTTCATCGAAGAGAGTTACGTAATAATTGGATACCCCCTTAAGTCAGCAGACCTCGCCTCTAGACTGTTACGTAATACCTGGATGACCCCTAAATTGTTAGATACACCCTTTATCGAAGAGCGTTGCGTAATAATTGGATACCCCTTAAGTCAGCAGACCTCGCCTAGAGACTGTTACGTAATACTAAGATGACCCCTAAATTTTTAGATAAATCCTTCATCGAAGAGCGTTACCTAATAATTTTATACCCCTTTAGTCAGCAGACCTCGCCTCAAGACTGTTACGTAATACCTGGATGACCCCTAAATTGTTAGATACACCCTTCATCGAAGAGCGTTACGTAATACTTGGAAACCCCTTATGCCAGCAGACCTCGCCTAGAGACTGTTACGTAATACCTGGATGATCCCCTAAACTGTTAGATACACCCTTCATCGAAGAGCCTTACGTAATACTTGGATACCCCTTAAGTCAGCAGACCTCGCCTATAGACTGTTACGTAATACCAGGATGACCCCTAAATTGTTAGATACCTCCTTCATCGAAGAGCGTTACGTAATAATTGGATACCCCTTAAGTCAACAACCTCGCCTCGAGACGGTTACGTAATACCTGGATGACCCCTAAATTGTTAGACACACCCTTCATCGAAGAGCGTTACATAATACTTGGTTACCCCTTATGTCAGCAGACCTCGCCTAGATACTGTTACGTAATAACTGGATGACCCCCTAAACTGTTAGATACACCCCCCATCGAAGAGCGTTACATAATACTTGGATACCCCTTAAGTCAGCAGACCTCGCCTCGAGACGGTTACGTAATACCTGGATGACCCCTAAATTGTTAGACACACCCTTCATCGAAGAGCGTTACATAATACTTGGATACCTCTTATGTCAGCAGACCTCGCCTAGATACTGTTACGTAATAACTGGATGACCCCCTAAATTGTTAGATACACCCTTCATCGAAGAGCGTTACGTAATACCAGGATGACCCCTAAATTATTAGATACACCCTTTATAGAAGAGCGTTACGTAATACTTGGATACCCCTTAAGTCGGCAGACCTCGCCTAGACACTGTTACGTAATACCAGGATGACCCCTAAATTGTTAGATACATCCTTTATCGAAGAACGTTACGTAATACTTGGATACCCCGTAACTCAGCGGTCCGGCCGATCTAATCACGTTGGCAACAAACCGGCCAACAACAAGTTTCGGACGGTCCAGTATCAGTCGTTCTCGAGTTTAAAACATAGCCACAAAATTTCGGCCGACCGGCCGATCTAGTCACGTTGGCAACAAACCGGCCAACAACAAGTTTCGGACGGTCCAGTATCAGTCGTTCTCGAGTTTAAAACATAGCAACAAAATTTCGGCCGACCGGCCGATCTAGTCACGTTGGCAACAAACCGGCCAACAACAAGTTTCGGACGGTCCAGTATCAGTCGTTCTCGAGTTTAAAACATAGCAACAAAATTTCGGCCGACCGGCCGATCTAGTCACGTTGGCAACAAACCGGCCAACAACAAATTTGGGACCGACCAAAACGTTGTTGTTAACTTTTGTTGCTAACGTGACTAGTTCGGCCGACCGGCCGAACTAGTCACGTTAGCAACAAACCGGCCAACAACAAATTTCGGACCGGCCAAAACTTTGTTGCCAACTTTTGTTGCTAACGTGACTAGTCGGCCGGACCGGCCGAAATTTTGTTGCTGGCCTGTTTGTTGCTAAGATGACTCCGGTGCCCCGAACGGTGTTGACGTACGCAGTTTTTGAACAAAGGAAATTTTATTGATTCAATTGCAAGATACTGCAACAAAATGTGGTTAACTGAATAGTTCAGAAAATGATCTCCTTTTAATTACTTTTTAATCTTTGCAACAAATGGGTTTCTCGTGTTTTCTAGTCAATTTGGATACTTTTCTAGAAAATTCTATAGAATTCTATTATAAAGATCTGCATTCTATTTTGGATACTTTTCTAGAAAATTCTATTATAAAGATTTGCATTCTGTTTCGGATACTTTTCTAGAAAATTCTATAGAATTCTATTATAAATATTTGCATTCTGTTTTGATCATCGTCATACGATTCGCGAGTTGAACAAACAAATCGATTAATTTGAGTGACGTAGCTGAACGGTGTTGACGTCCGCCATTTTTAGTTTTCGAACAAAGGAAAATTTATTGATTGAATTTCACGATATTACAACAAAAATTTTTGTTAACTGGGTGGTTTTAAACTACATAACTTACGTAAACTGCAATGAATAATTCAGAAAATGGTCTACTTTTAAAAATTTTGTCATTTTTGCAACAATTGGGTTTCCTAGTAACCGAATAATTTTCCATTTATTTAAGATACTTTTCTATTTAATTAGAATAAATATTAATAGTACTTGCAAAAACTTACCTAAATATTTAAATCACAATCACAAATAAAAATTAATTCGCTTTAAAATCACTGTGCACTGAACGCTTTTCTAACAAATATTATACGCCCTGCAGAAAATCAGGTGCTTTTATAAGGTGGCTTCCCCCACTACCAAATAGCCTCGAACCCAAATCACACTTTCCACCAGAATTTGAAAATTTTATATACAAAAAATAAAAATATAAAATATACCAATACTTTTTAAAAGATTTTGTTTTAAGACTAATAAATATAATATAAAATAAATTTTATACAAAAATTTGGTAATAAACCCGCCTAAGTAAAACTTTAGTTATATTTAGTTTTACCAAATTTATGTTGGTGACGTGTAATATGTAAGGTGTTAAGCGCCATCCACAGGATCAAAAAATATGAATTTCATATTATGAAATGATTTGCCTTAATATGCATCATATTATGTTCGTCTTGTTCTTTTTCTATCGTCCATTAATCTTATGCGCTTATGTATTACGATAGCGAGTGGATAGTCAAAATTATTTTTGGTTATGCGTGTCTGTGGATGGCGCTTTACATTTGACAATTAGCATAACCTCACTTTTGCGAAAGAGATTTTTGTGATATTTTTGTTTTGTTTGGTAAAAGCGAAGAATATGAATGAAGAGGAGGTTATAAAAGTTTCAGGATTAGATTCATTATTTAGAAGAGTAACGACAAAATCAAAGAAATTGAACTCTAAAGAAGACAAATCAAAGCAAAATAAAGACACTATAAGATTTTTAAACCATGGTTTAGATCCAAAACATATAATTGAAGTCCGAAATAAGTTTTTAAGAATTGAATATCCAGGGATTGTTACAAACTTTGACAAGGCCCTTGAAACATTGGGAGGAATCCAAAGCATTGAATCTGTAAGACCTATTTGAAACAATTACACTTATTTAAGCTAAATACCAGTATTTTCGACCTAATCGATAGGTATACTAATCATATATGCAATCATTATTAAATACTAAAATATTTGTAGTGCCTAATTGTAGCTTTATGAAAACTTACTTGTTTATACACATTAGGAACCAACAGAAGTGTTTTCTCGGGTGTTTTATACCACAGTTTTAAAAGTAACTATAATTTTCAGTGTTTGTCATTATAATAAGCATTGATGGAATTCAGTTTGGGAACGTTCAAGTATTACGTAACGCAAATTTTGATAGTTTTGGACTTTTTTCAAAGACTAACATGACCTAGCACCTGGCAAAATTCCTTTGTTATTTTGCTTATCGCTTTGTTGACCTCGAGCCTTTTAATTTGGAGTCAGCACTGTTGTCAGATCACTATTTTAAAGGAGAATAGATGTTGTCAGTTCCCTTGCATATCAAACATTCAAGTATTATGTAACGCAAATTGTACCAAAATTCATATACTTCATACCCCGCTTCTCACGTTATTATAGATTATACAGATTTCATATTTTGGCTACCCCCTTAACACACCCTCTATTGGGGGGGGGTAGCCATTTAATGGCTTAACACATTTTTGCCCCAAACCTTTTTATGTGTACATTTTTTGGATTTTTTGTAAAAAATATAAATTCCTTGAGTAAAAATGCATAACCTGGACAATAAAATTCAATTCACGGAATTCTGACGAACTTGAAATAAATATTTTAATGAAAATGGATATAAAACTGTATTTTTAACTTTCATATATGCTTTTTCATATTAAGTGTTTTAAGTTTAGTCCTTTACTTGAAATCGATGACCTTGGACTACTTTCTATCCTTAATTCCGCCTAATTATGACAACATTCTAAAAACCGATACGCCATATTGGCTCAGCCATTTTGATTTTTGGTGTTTTTGGTCTACGTTAATATCCCTAAAAAGAGCCTGTATACCAAATATGAACCAACCACCCTTGTGGTGCGGAAAAAAATTTTCAGCATTTTCTCTATTATATTTGAAATCAGCGATATCAAAAATACTTGTATGCAAAAATTTAGAGTTATTATAGGTTTTAATGTCTCTGACTGGAAATGGATTCAGATATTAGCAAAAATTGGGTTACATAATATTTTTTGAATAATAATGTCGATAAAGCATGTCACATGTGGGTGGGTGTCCAGGAATTTGTGACAGGGGAAGGTGGTCTTGAGCAATGTGATGTAAAAAAAAATATAGTGGTTATTATGTATATCTTTTATCCAAGAACATGATACACATGATGTATGTATAGGTACGAATGAACTAATAACTCTTCTCTCTAGAATAGACATTTCATTCGTTAAAACTGACAAAAACGTCGGCAACATAAACATTCGTCTGTCTTACTCGCACATCTTTGTTCTAACAGAGACAACAATACTAGTTACTGGTAACTGTTATTGTTCAGGGCTGAATATACCTACTATTTGTTTACAAACAAACTGAGATGTTGGCGATACTTTATTTTAACGGTATACGACATCCCCATAGCCCTTCTTTTTTTTTCAGGCTACCACAGATAATAAACAGAAGCTTAGACTCAGTTTTCACCCGGAAAATAAATACAATAAAGCAGCTTTTGCAGATAAAGATTTAAATAGTGGAATTTTAATAAAAGTTAATACAACTTTAAATGAAAATAATGAGTTAAATTGTGAATATGAAGTACTAGGAAAAACTGTTGTTAACTTCACCTTTAACAGTATGTAACATTAATATAAATTGTTAAGATTTAGAATATACAGTACAACGTTATTCTAACGTTAGACCCTAAAGTTAGGCATCTAACATTCAATCCACATTCATCTAACGTTAGGTCAAGCCGTTCTAACGTTAGAATAACGTTTATCTAACGTTAAATTTCTGCTAGGGTGGTTTTATATCTGTCTGGATTAAAGAGGTTGTACTGTATATTCTAAATCTTAACACGTTTAACGTTAGATAAACGTTATTCTAACGTTAGACAACTAACGTTGGGAATTCTAACGTTACAAATCGGGACATTTATACATTAAATACGCGTTAGAAAAAACGTTTACCTAAAGTTAAATTTCTACTAGAGCTATTTCTACTTAAAAACATATACCCCACGCCCCCTGCGCACGTTTTATAAGCTAACAATATCAAATAAATGCAAAAAAATAGTATACTTATTATTTATTTAGTTTAAAATCTTTTTGGGACCCTATTAAAGGTAGGGTGAGATCACTACCCAGGTAGCAAAATAACATGACATTCACGTGAAAGTCACGTTAATATGTGATGTTAAGATTGTAGTCTCATTTAACAAGAATGTAGCATGGTGGGGATGTCCTAAGTCCGCCCCTAATAACATCACACAATGAAATCCCGAAAATAACGTGTTTGTGACATCATAAATCCACATTCCTGTTATATCTAATATCTTATGGATGCCGTTACTGGTACTTTAATATTTAAATATTTTAATATATTAGCTTTTTCTAAATTAAAACCATTAAAAACGCTATAACCCTATAAAATAAATCGGATTTAAAATCAATCAGTAATTGAAACAATCACAGATTGAAACAGATAGATTCTAAATACGAAATTGCAGATTAAGCGGAGAATATATTCCTTTAATCCGTGTCCGTGGTCTTGAGAAGCCCGGCAGAGCCCCCTATCCATTGGAAATCGTATAATGTGTATACAATTTCCTTATAATAATTTACTCTAATTATATAATTTATTAACTATTTAATTTAATTTATTTAAATTCTTAATTTGTGATTTTTATTTTTTTATTGTGATATTTTATTTGTATACTTATTTATTTTTATTATGCTATAAGCATTATGATATACTACTTTTTATTTTTTGTAATTGAACGCAGTCTCATCGGCTATGCCGCTCGTCTGTTTGATTAAATTATTATTATTATTATTATTATTATTAACATCATCTTATATCGATTTTTTTGCTTCGAACGTCGGTGAGAAGCAAAATAACATGACATTCACGTGAAAGCCACGTTAATATGTGACATGCGATATATTCACATTTCGCTAGGTTTGGACATGTCTCGCGTGTTACGTTGCAAATGTGATGTTAAATACATGTTATTTTTCAATATTATGTGATGTTATGATTTAGTTTAAAAATACACCCAAAAGTGATGTTAATTTCTTGTAATATAACATCCCTTGCTACCTGGGTATGAGTGGGACATATTATTCTACAAATTAAAGGTCAATGTCCCTGTAAAATTTTTAAATGAAAGTTAGATTTTTACGTATTTCTAGCGTATTTCTAACTTAAAAATCTAACGTTAGATTTTTACGTACTTCTAACGCATTTCTAACTTAAAAATATAACGTTAGTATTTGGTTAGAATAACGTTTGAAACTAACGTTAGATTCTAAATTTTTGTATGAGTAGTACCCTATAATAGGGTACTACTCATACAAAAATTTGGAACAGTTACAACTTAAACTAATATTTTGATATTGATTAAAAAAACATAAGTCAATGTTTGGTATTATTATTTAAATTCTAGGTGAAAAAAAAATCTGCAATCCTCCAGAATCCTTCTCAATCATCTACAATCTTCCACAATCATCTGAAATCTTCCCAAAATCTTTAAAAATCTTCATTAAAATTTTGTACAATCTTTTTGACAATCTTTGACAATCTTCCACAATCCTTTGATTCTCACAATCCTTGTACACTTTTTTCAATAAATAAACCCCTCGGCTCCGATTATAATGGCCATTTCATTCTTTTTCCAAAGTTATTCTATCTCCCATGTTTTATACCATAACGAACCATGCACTTTTTACATTGTAGTCTTGTTTACGTGTTCCTTTGAAGTAGATATCTCAGTTCGTTCAAAGTTAAGAGGGAGGGTTAATTTTGGACAGCACTGTAAGCTGAGATTAACTTTTTTGTGTTTTAGAAATTTGCGACTTTCAGTATTTACCTATATTGCCAAAAAATACAGAAATTACTGAAACTAATGATTCGGAAGTCGAATACATTTATGATAAAATATTTCCTGAAAAATTACCTACTGTGGAATGGCTCAAGTAAGTAAAATTATTAATTAAACATAAAATAAATTTTAAAAATTCAAAAATGCCTATCCTATGTTTTTTTTTTTTTACTTTAAAGCCACCTCGGAGACAACATTAAAATATTATGTCATAAAAAAAAATCTAGATTTTCATCCATTAATTCGTTTTAAGGTCTATGCATAACATAACATCCCGAGATTTTCTAGTGCTAGTGAAATGTTTGCTACGGCTCGTATTATTGACTTCCTAGCTATTCGTAGATATCGGGCTTTTGGGTTTCGCGATCGGCTGTATAAATCTTCCAACCTCTTTATTGTGGCTCTGCTCAGGAGTGACATTCTATGGCGTTCCAATCTATGGCAAACCTGGAGTAGAGTTTTAATGGGGGGACGGTAGCTCTTGTGAACTTTTGTATATTGGCTAATTATTAATTTTCTTGTAGATGTTTTGTATTTTTTGTATATGGCCCTCTGGGCTGGAATAAAGGATTATTATTATTATTATTATTATTATTATTATTATTATTATTATTATTATTATTATTATCTCGAAAAAACGATTTTTTATGTCTGTCCGTCGGTCCGTCCGTCTTCTATTCACAAGTTGTAAGGTTCAGTTCCACAACTTGTGCACACAACCCCATAACTTGTGCACACGTGCTTTGGTTCGGAAGGTTTTGCGAAAAAGTGTCCGAAGTCATCTACACCGTCCGAAGTCACCCCGGTTGACGGTAACTCCATTTGTCAATAAAACAGCATCTTAAAAATATTACATCAGAGTTGTAGGGACACTAGATCTAGGTCTTAAGTTAGCCTTGCTAACTTAAGACCTAGATCTTGTGTCCCTATAGAGTTGACGTGAAAACGTTGCTTTGCGCAATTGGAGTTACAGCTTTCTAGTTAATATATAAGGACGGTTAAAATTATAGTATATTAAAGTACTAGTTTCATAACATACTAGTACTTTAGAAAACTCGCCGCAAGCGGCTCGTTTTCTAAACTTGTACTCGTGCGATAAAAACGTGTTATGAAACGAGTGCTTTATACAATTTTTTCTATTTTGCTCTAAAATTTAATAAAACTAACATTTAAATTGATGACTGATTTAGGGATTTTTGTTTTGGATTGGCTTTACAGTTTACACCCTGTTTAAAATTCTAAGAACAAATAATATTTTGATATATTTTATAGTCATCTCTTCTCTTTTTTACTGCAATAAACCAAGCCACAATTTTAACACGGTAAAAATAACCTAAACACAAAATTTTGTAGAAAATTCAACTTTAAAGCGACATTGACATTTGCACGGAAAACGTCAAGCGATAGGCCAGGTCTGTTGCCAACCCAAAAGAACAAAAAGTACAGCAAAATGCGTGTGATTATGAGCTTATAAGAGCCGCAAAATAGAAAAAAAAATTAAAGGATTGTTCAGGGTTTTTTTAAAAATTTTCTCTACAGCTACAAAATAAAATAATCAAAATAAAATAATCAAAATAAAAAAAAAATACGAGAACGTATGTGCGGTAGGACAGTACCGTTAAATGGTACTGTTCTACCGCACGTACTTTCTAGTATTTTTTTTTTCAGTTTGTTTGTTAGGAAGGGTAAACCGCTGACAATTTTTTGTACACCTTTAGAAGGAAATCTTCAAAGATATCCCCGTAACCTTCAAAGATTTCCTCCGTAACCTTCAAACATTTCCTCCAATTTGAAGACCTGAATTCCCCTGCCGTTTACCCCTCGGTTTGTTATCATCGTTTTTATTTATTTGTTTTCATTTTTATTCCTTTTCCTTGTTTTTCTCTCTTTTTTTGTTGCTTCA
Source organism: Brachypterus glaber (assembly GCA_958510825.1). Classification (NCBI taxonomy): domain Eukaryota; kingdom Metazoa; phylum Arthropoda; class Insecta; order Coleoptera; family Kateretidae; genus Brachypterus; species Brachypterus glaber. The sequence goes on from OY294051.1 coordinate 35,546,525, forward strand.
AAGATACCTTTTGGTAAAAATATTGCTTTGTTGGCACTAGCACTTGGTATATTTATCAATTAAAATAATTATTATAGATATTATTTTTTTAGGAAAAAGGAATCAATAGAACAAAAGCCTTTTTTCACGCCGAGTCATTTTTCAAGATTCGAGACAACACAAAACAAATTGTTTTTTAATACAGTGGAAAAATATGAAAATTCTGTTAGGCCGGATGTTGCAGAAACTGTAATGGGGTTCAGTAAAAGAATTCGAAAGAAAAATTTACCTGCTAAACAAATATCAATTTTTATCAATCTGCAGAAGGAGAATGTAGTGATCCCCGATCAACCTTTAACATATACGATGAAATTAGTGGAGACGAGACATCTACAGGAGCAATACCGGATCGTATTTCAGGTAATAACTAGCTGAAACGTTGCAAGCACCCTGTCAAAACATCGGCTCTATTGTACACTTAAGCCATCTAGTGCAAATTTCAAACGGTGTTTTGTTTGATTTTAAATTCTGTATCTTTAAAACATTATATTCTAGCAAAAAACTGTATATAACATTTTTTATAGGGCTCAAAAAGAGCTTTTATTTAAAATATATTTTTTTGAAATCGGGTTATAAATATGTGAGATATGCTAAAAAAACATTTTGCTGCTTTAAACGCCAATATCTCGAAAACAATGCGTTTTAGGAAAACGTTGTTTATAACATTTTTTGACCAATTTAAAATTATCTTTTATATAAGTGCTAAATTAACCATACAATAATAATTGCCTTAATTATAAACAAAAAGCGCTAAAAATAGGAGTTTTACCCTATTTTTACCCCCTTACCCCCAATCGTTTACCCCCAAAATCTAATCAGCTCTTCGGAATACGATAAGAAATAATATGCAAAAAACCGCAAGTCGATATCTCATGTAGAAATGGAGTTTACACCCAGACAGACGGACGCAAAACATTTTTTTACTGATTTCGACTCAGAATGGTCTAAAACGTCGAGAAATGTGAAAAAACTTGGTCAAAGTTTTTGACTTTTCGGCGAAGATTTCAATACATCGGCATTCTTAGTAGCACCAAGTGCCGATGTAATTAAGGCCTGTAATTCCTTAGGGGCTCATTAATTCTATAGGATAGTTTGCCAGCTCACTCTAATATAATTTTCGGCCTACGCAAAACCGTTTCACTCTGTAGTGATGTTTGCGCAGAAGCCAACTTATAAAAAATTTATCTTTAAAATTTATAACAAAATTGACTTTACATGTTCCACGTTAAAATTTAACATCACGCAATAAAAAAACATAAATATTCAAGATTCACTTAAAACTTTACTATTAAAGTAATATTTTCACGAAACAACATAAAATAAAATAAACCAAGTCCTGTGCGTATCTACGATAGCAGGCTGATGCAGGAGTAAATCCGCCTAAGCGGCCACATCCGTCTCTTACAAAGAACACGCTGCGTACTAGGATAGTAGTATACTGCCGGACTTCAAATTCCGGACACCTAAAAAATTGCCATTTTTTAAATTCAAATATTTCGAAAACTATTTAATGGATTTGACTGATTATTTTTTTGTTTTAAAGCTTAAACATTCTTTACTTTTGTTTGTATTAATAATGATTATTATTTTTTTTTTCGTATTAACAGCAACAAATAATGTTTGTTTGTTTTAACCTCGTACTTGTTAATAATAAAAACTTGAAGTAAAACTAAAAAAAAAAAAAAAAATTATTAACATGTAAATATAATTTTAAAAAATATGCTCATGTGTCTTTACCTTTTCTTTTGCCATAATTAATATAATTAATATGATTGTGTGTGTGTGTGTGTGTGTGTGTGTGTGTCTGTGTGTGTGTGTGTGTGTGTGTGTGTGTGTGTGTGTGTGTATGTGTGTGTATGTATGCATTATTAATAATTTTAAAATTTTAATTTGTTTAATTATATTTATATATTTATATCACAGCACAAGCGCAAGCTTATTGTGAATTTGTTATGTTTATTACTAATTTCAATAAACATTATTATTATTATTATTATTACTATTCTACTTAATTAAGCATCCCCTAAGTCCAGGACTTGTGTGGGCTAGTAGTAGAGGGAACCACCGGTTTATACTGACTTTCGAACCAGTTTTTATAGGGAGTGTCCGCTTCACTTACGCCTTCGCCAAATTTCAATTATCAATTAAATGAAAAAGGCAAATCGGCGCAAGTGAGAATCGAACTCACGCTAGTTGTAGTAGACTTGTCATGTACAGACGCAGTAGACCACGACACCAATCCTCCCATTTGGTACAACTATATTTTTTGCCCCATCTTCTAGGACTCGCATGCCACTGCCACTGCAACTGTTTATCAAATTATTAAAGTCTTTCTTCGCAGTTTTAATGTATATTTTCTTTTTTATTTTTTTATATTTTTACTTCTGGTTTAGGAGATATCAGGATTTTCCTGAAAGTTGTCATTTTTTCAGTTAACTAAAAAAGTACTACATGAATTTGATTGATGCTGTGCTTTAAATTTGAATTCGGGGATGAGTACCTGAGTTTTTAGTCATTAAAATTTTTGGCAGGGGTAAAAAAAAATTCGGGGGTGAGGACCTGAGGACCTTTTTTTTAGTCATCCAAATTTTTGCGGCAGGGGTAAAAATTTGTTTTCGGGGGTGTGGGCCTTTTTTTAATCATCAAAATTTTTGGCAGGGGTAAAAAAAAAATTATTGGGGGTGAGGACCTCTTCTTTTAGTCATCAAAATTTTTAGGGCAGGAGAAAAAATTTTTTTCGGGGGTGAGGACATTTTTTGTCATCAACATTTTTTGTAGGGAAAAAATAAAATACTTGGGCGCCCCCTAGGTGACAAATTTCATTAGCCTCGGGCTGCTCGGTTCAACACTGGGTACACAAAAAAAGTATATTTCCCTAGACGAGACAAACATTTCTATACGTTTTTGGGGTCTCTGAATCCGAAGCTGTGGTTGATTTGACTTTTTCAAGTCAAGCCGCGTAGCGAAAAAATGTCAAAATCAGTATCATCATATTTTCTACCTAAACATGTTTTTGCAATGTGGCATTCCTTATCGGAACAAACTGTGTCTGCCTTTAAAAACCGATATTCTGACAGAACTCAAAATTTAATTTTGTTATAGTTTTTTTATTTATCTTTTTTTATTTCATATTTGGGCAATCTTTTATTTCATATTTGGACATTCTTTTATTTGGAATAATAATAATAATCTACTGAATAATTTTGCAGATGTTTGAAGAAAGGCCAATCTGGACAAAAGTGGCTGTTCAGTACAGAACGGGTATTGCATTAGAACATACAAAAGTAGTTTTACCAGCAATCGGATACTTTTGCAATCGAGGCCCTTGGAGAATGTGCTGGATAAAATATGGATATAATCCACAGAAGGAAATTGGATCAAAAATATATCAAACTCTGGATTATAGAATTAGAGCAATAGGTAAAAAATGTCTTTCCCGGCGTTGGAACTTCATTGTAGGTTACTTATACTCCGTCCAGTTATGCAAGATAGTAAGGGACGCGGCCCGTTTTACACCACAGAGCGCATAAATAGCATAATTATGCATAAATCGTAGGGTATCAAAAATTTAACAGATGTCGGTACTGTTTTCCTGGAAATGGGTTATCCAAAGACTCGCATAACAAGCATAGTACATAAGAATGCGATGCCAGGATTGGCTTGATGTGTCGTCATGTATCTTGTAATGGTTGTTATGTGAGCCTCTGGATAGGCCTTAAGTTGTAATTGTAACCTAAAAATTTGACGTTTTCCTTGTGTTCAATATAATTTACGTTTGTACAATATGTAGAATATGCTAATTTAGTGTGAGTGTATGAAGAATAAAACAAAAAAGTACCTTTTTCAATACCATACAAAATAACATTAAGTATAAACATTTTTTTATGTAACTTTCTCTTCTATTAGCTTTAACGACCGTCAATCATTGTCATAGACAAAAAATATCACAATATTTTATATGTTAAAAGGTACGAGTTTTTAACCAATGATCTAGCTTAAAAATTGCGGGAATTTTCAACTACTATCTTGCATAATTGAACGGACTATACTATCTTGCATAATTGGACGGACTATTGTAATATTTTATTGATAAGCTTTGAGCTAACGACTACAAATTTTTCATTTTTTCAAATTTATTTTTTAATTTTTTATTTTTCAAAAAGTTTTTTTTTGTAAAGAAAGTATAACAACACCGAATTATTATTTTTTTTGTTTGTTTTGTAGAATAGAATAGAATAGAATTTATTTATTGTAGTCTGATACAAATAAATGTATATTACATACGTCAATCTTACAAAATAACTAAGAACAAAAAGATAAAAATAATTTAACAAAAAAAAATTACAATTTAAATTAATTTAACAAGAAGTTAAAATTTGAACAAATCGATAGATACATTCAAAAACATTTATTTTTTTTTAATATATTTTTATCTATAAATCTAATAATAGCACTGCCACAAAAACAAACCATAAAAAAACATCTAAAAAAAAGGAAATACTAAACGTGTATCTAGTCCAGTGAATAGAGGTATAATACCCTACAAAAGATCCGGTAGTTCTAGATTTTTTACATCGGCACTTAGTGCTACTAAGAGTGCCGATGTGTTGAAATCTTCGCCGAAAAGTCAAAATCTTTGACCACGTTTTTTTCACATTTCTCGAAGTTTTAGACCATTCTTACGAGAAATCAGTAAAAAAAATTTTTGCGCCCGTCTATATGTCTGTCTGTCTGGGTGTAAACTCTCTAACTCCATTTCTACATGAGATATCGACTTGCGGTTTTTTGCATATTGTTTCTTATCGTATTCCAAAGAGCTGATTAGATTTTGGGGGTAAACGATTGCGGGTAAGGGGGTAAAAATAGGGTAAAACTCCTATTTTTAGCGTTTTTTCTTTATAATTACGGCAATTATTATTGTATTTGGTTAATTTAGCACTTATATGAAAGATAATTTTAGCCCACAATAAAACAGTTAAAAAAGCTATGGAATCACTGCAAAATTTAGCAAACTCAACATCCACCTGGTTCCGCAAATGGAGACAAACTATAAATGCCGCAAAATCTCAGCTTGCCATCTTCAATCACAATCCTAGCAACAACTCTCCTACAATAAGTCTAAACAACGAAAACATCCATCCCTTACCATCAGTCAAATACCTCGGCATCAGTCTAGACCAAAAACTCAATTTTAACCAATACACCCGATCTATTAAGAAAGCAACTATAACAAGAGCCAGCCACTTTCGAAGTTTAACGTACAAAAACCAGGGAATCAACACTCTCACGGCCAGCAGAATCTATAAAGCCATATGCAGACCACTGTTGGAGTATGGACATCCTTTATTTCTAAATTGTAACAACCCAGCGAAAGCAAACATTCAAATCGGCGAAACCTCAGCACTAAGGAAGATCACGAAGATTCGAAATCCTGCTAACCCACTCCACAACCCTTCCAACGCTTCACTCCTGCAACTAACCTCTACTCCTCCAGTTCTTGAACGACTCCACGCACTCTCTACAAATTTTGCTAGATCCGATTTTAATTCCGATATCCTAAACCTTTTCTGTATCCCTAGAAACAATAATCCTCCACGTGCAAAATTACCCGAAAAAACACTACTGCAAATACTACTGGAAATAAGGAACTGATACAAACATTACTTTATATTTTATTTGTTTATTTATATACATATTTTACTTTTTTTTTTTTTTACAATCCATTGAATATGTTAAGTTTTAATATTCTATATTTTTGTTAACTTCTACAATATTTTGTTAACACGGCTGAAGGACCTCGGTCAATGGCCTTTTGGGTAACCAATAAAGAACATTATTAATTAATTAAAATTAATTTTAAATTGGTCAAAAAATCCAAACGACGTTTTCCTAAAGCGCATTGTTTTCGAGATATTGGCGTTTAAAGCAGTAAAAGGTTTTTTAGCATATCTCACATATTTATAACCCGATTTCAAAAAATTATATTTTATATAAAAGCTCTTTTTAAGCCGTATAATAAATGTTATATACAGTTTTTTGCTAGAATATAATGTTTTAAAGATACAGAATTTAAAATCAAACAAAACACCTAGTTTGAAATTTGCAAACTAGATGGCTCTAGTGTACAATAGTGCCGTTGTTTTGACATGGTGCTTGCAACGTTTCATCTAGTTAATAATTTAAATTACTATTCATAAATTAAATCTAGAAAAAGGAATCTAAATTTAATTATTTTTTTAGAGGGCACAAAGCTTAAAGTAAGTGCTAAAAGGAACTATGCCAGTTCAAACTTTCACTTGGAGCCAAACAGTGTTCAAAAAGTATCACTGAATGACAAAATAGAAATTGAGAAAAAAGAAGCTTTAGAAGAATCTTGTTACATTTTAAGAAGCACCACCATACCTCCAGCTCGGCAAATGTTTTATCAGGTAAAAAATGTAGTCAAAATTTTGATCCAGAAATGCTACCATTCTCAAATGTATTTACAAAAAAAAAGGTTCCCAAAAAATGAATAGAACCGAAAAGTCGTAGTTTTTTTTTGTAAATTTGACATCTTGTCTTAGGACGGCGGAATATTCAGGACTTACAAATTCCAGGACCTTAAGACTTAAGACTTAAGACTTTTTAGAAATATACAGGGGTATTCACGGGAGAACCAATAACTTTGATACATAAAAAATAGATACTTAGCCAAAATTTCAGCCCTTTTTACATCCCGGAACATACTTTAATTAATTTAATTACGAATTTTGACATGTCATGCACGATTTGGCAACATGGCACCTAACGATGTTTCGTATCAAGTGGCATGTCTCAGAAGAAAAATAACTCCTACTGTGGGGTCATTGGCTGTTTATTGTGATGTGTAAACTCCGCTTGACTGTAAAATTAAATTATTTTGTTGTTAATTTTTACGGATTTAACATGGTATAAAATACCCAATGTGTATTGGACTTATCAATCTAGTTTTTCAGTAAGATTATCAAGTTGTTTTTGAGGTATGTATTTATACTAATAAAATTTTAAAGCAATCGAGCAGCTCCAACATTATAGTATAGTAATCTAAAGCCTGCAGTCCCATTGGACAGTGCGACCTTAGACTAGTAGTGTTAAATAAATACATTTATTTAATATTGTACGGTTTTTTTTATTATATTGATATTCAGATAAAGAAAAAAATTTAATAAAACATTTCATTGTTTTTTTAACTTGGTTAACTGTTTTTCATAACTTCTTTTCATTATTTTGCACTTTTTTAAACAAAAACATATTGTTCTAATTTGGCCCAAAAGTAAAGGTAAACCCAGAGCCGTAACTAGAGCTGTTTGCACCTGTGGCAGGTTATAACTTTGCGCCCCCTATCCAATAGAAAAACAACTGATATATTTAAAAAGTTTTTTATTAGGTTAAGTAAACAAGGAAAAAGGTAACAAAAATTAAAACTCTTTCTCATTTGACATTAATAATAAAATATGAACAAAAAAAAACTATCAAGTTCTTCATAACTAAAAGTAGGTACATTCTTTAGTCTTTGGCGCCCCTCTTAAGTGTTGCGCCTGTGGCAAAACCACCTTCGCCACGCCCTAGTTACGGCTCTGGGTAAACTGCAGAGGAATTCAGATGTACAAGTTGGGGGAAATCTTTGAAAGTTACGGGGAAATCTTTAAAGCTTTCCTTCTTTTAGGAGGAAATCTTTGAAGGATACGAGCAAATCTTTGAAGATTTCCTCCTAAAGGTGTACAAAATTTTGTTACCCCTCGTTTAAAACGATAAGCTTATTTGCTTTCTTTTGATATGTAACAGTTTGTGCAATGTTGGATCCGCTGTTTTATAAAATTCAATTGAACTACAGATTCGTAATCTACGACTTTAAATACCCCTGTATACATTGTATACAAAAGCGTTTTTTTTTCAGACTTGTCGATTTTATGCCTGTGTGTGCTATTTTACTGTTTACAGATTGAAAGTCAACGATGTTATGTAATGACTTAAATATCTGTTTATTTTAGTACTGTGATATATTGATACCAGAAATCCAAGAAATGCTAAACCGACTTCCAAAGGTTTTCCCTGGTGCCCGATGTGACCCAAAAAATGGTTGGTTGCCGCAAAATTTCACTGAACAATGTCGAGAAGTTGTCAACAACTATGTGCTTAAAATGGTCCAGGAGCAACTATTGGAAGATAACAAAAAGATGAAAGAGGAAGTTGTGGCTAAGTCAGAAGTCGAGTCGCCAGAAAAGGAATCTTTACCAACGTACTGTAGTAAAATGTTGGGCAATATCAAGAGAGGGATATACAAGAGTGTGTATCAACAGCCTAGCACGAGTTTAACTAAAGTTGAATTTGACAGTGATGAGATTGATACCATTGAGTTGTTAGATGAAGGTAACCCCAGTAGAAATTTAACGTTAGAATAACGTTTTTCTAACGTTAGAAAACTGTATAAAAAAGTACGTTATAAAATATGTGCAAATGTCCCGCTTTTTAACGTTAGAATCAAACGTTAGTTACAAACGTTAATCTAACGTTAGATTTTTAAGTTAGCAATACGTTATAAGTACGTTTAATTTCTAACTTTCGAAGGGGGCGTGGCCAACTAGGAAATTTCTACCTGCATCATAAAATGGCAGCTGGAGACAAATTTATTCATATAAATAAATCTTAATATATTTTATTTTTTATAATTAATCATAATATTTTTAAACCTCGTTTTAAACAAATAATAGCCATCTTTTTAGGTGGCCCTAAATATTTTTCGCTGTTATACTTCGATAAATACGTTTAACTCTCAGAAAAACTTTATATTTAGTTAATATTTATTTATACATTCAGATTAAAATATTTTTTGATTCTAGTACAGCGTTGCCAGACTTACTATAATTTTGACTTTTGGGAGATATTTTTTTAAACTAATAATAGTAATAAACAATTATTAAACTTAGGCTGTCTAAAATGAGTATGTTCTACTATAGCTTACGTATTAATAATGGAAATTTAAAAAATATTTAAAGTTAGAATAAGGTTAGAATTTAGTTGGGAAACTAACGTTAGATTTATGTATTTTACATTGTTTTTGTTAAACGTTAGTTTTTAATGTTAGATTTATATATTTTATAACGTTTTTGTATAACGTTTGAGACTAAACACAAAAATGTCACAAATCTAATGTTATATTAAGTTAGATTTATGTACTTTTCTACCAGGGAAGTCAATCACTTATTTAAATTCGAAACACAGGGTTATTCTTTTAAATGGTACATCCACCGTAACTTTTGAACGGGATGAGATATAAACTTTATATTTGGAATATGCATATCACACAACAAAAACTATCATTTGTCATATTTTTCAATTTTACTTTCCCCAAGGAAAGCCTAGCGTTAGTAAAAAAAATTCGAAAATTGTTTTATTGCTTTTTTACGTTTCTGGACGTTTTATATCCAAAAAATATGATTTCCGTCAAAAAAAAAATTCTGTCGGTTTGTGTGTCCGGTAAATTTGTGACCACGATAACTCAAGAACGCTTGGGGCTAAAGACTTCAAATTTGGACCACAGGTTGATTATCCAAAGTTCTAGGCTGCGCTAGGCTGGTTTTTCGTAAAAATTAGGTTGGGGTAAAATGAGGTAAAAACAATTTTTTTCAAAAACATATTTTTTTCAATTTATTTTTCGTTTTACGAAAAAGGAACTTTTTTGGATTATTTTTTTTTTTTTGAAAAAATTTAAAAAAATATTTTTTTAACACGCGGGAACCGGGGTATGAATTGAATGACTTTTGGTACAATTTGCGTTATGTAATACTTGAACGTTGCCTAATTCCCCAACAGGTGCGCACGATTGCCCGATGGTGCACACCATTGCCCGAAATGGACTTTTTTACCTTTACATTTTTTTGTTGTTGTGATTATGGCAAAAGCTACCTAAATTTTAATGATACATGTTGATAGTCTATTAAGTAACATTCGTAAGGTGTCAATCATATCAAGTTTTGTTTAGGTGCGCACCATTCCCCGACTTTCCCCTACCCTAACAGAAACAGGGTAAACGTAACTGAAACGCAAATAGATAATAGTATATTAAAGTACTAGTTTCATAACATACGTTTTTAGCGTACGAGTACAAATTTAGAAAACGAGCCGCTTGCGGCGAGATTTCTAAAGTACTAGTGCGCTAAAAACGCGTTATGAAACGAGTGCTTTATACAATTTTTTATATTTTGCTCAAAAATTAAAAAAAAACTTACATTTAAATTGATGACTGATTTAGGGATTTTTGTTTTGGCATTGCAGTTTACACCATTTTTAAAATTCTAAGAAATAATGATATTTTGATATATTTTATAGTCTATTTATTATTCCATCAATCTATTTTCTAATCATCGTACAGAGTGATATTGGTAGACTGACAGTTATATTTTATAGTCATATCTTCTCTTTTTTACTGCAATTAACCAAGCCACAATTTTAACATGGTAAAAATAACCTAAGCACAAAATTTTGTAGAAAATTCAACTTTAAAGCGACATTGACATTTGCACGGAAAACGTCAAGCGATAGGCCAGGTCTGTTGCCAACCCAAAAGAACAAAAAGTACAGACCTCTTATGGGCCTATAAGAACACGCAAAATGCGTGTGATTATGAGCTTATAAGAGTCGCAAAATAGAAAAAATGTATTTATTTCCAGAATCAGATTTCGAAATGGGTGAAATGGAACAAATAAACGCCAGCGATGTTATAGCAAGTACTATCCCAGAGAGACTGGAAGACTACTCAGATGAGGAAAATTTAAGCCAAGCCTCATCAGACTTGGACATTGACATGGAGGCAGTGGAGGAGGTGAACAAAATGATAGCTGGAATGGAAATGAAAGTAGAAGAAAACGACGTAGAAAGATATTTAAAGCAGTTATAAAACAATTTTTATTTTTTTTAATGTATAAATAAGAGTAAATAAAATAAAATCAACATTTTTACAACTTACTAACTATAAACCATAACTTAATTTCTTAAAATAATGTTTTTATACACAGCATATACTGAAGACATGGCCATAAAGGGACCCGCACTTATGGGAAATGGCTTTCAGTCAAATTGGCTGAATTTTAATATATTTTAGTCAATAACCTCCTGATCAAAAGTGATCAAAAGTTATCATTGCGCCAAATCGCTACGCTAGTGTCCGAGATACAACCTGTTCCAGAACTCGCGTATAGAAATTTGAGGGTATATTAAAAACCCTCTGGAAAATATGAAAAAAATGTCAAAAAAAATCCACCTTAGTTCAATTCAAAAATAAGAATGCTTTAATTGGACCAATACTGTTGCTGATGTTAAATTACCTTTAAAAGTTGAATTTGTAGCTATGGAAGCAAATTTAATTATTGCAGGTACATATTCTGTAGGTTGACATGGTGATTAATGTGACATAAATATTTATTAATGTCAAAAAGCCACCGCCGGATGGAGTGACCCTATAAAAATAGAATATTTGACAGCCTCTGTCGGTTTTGTCACAATATAAGAACCTAAAAAGATTCTAAAGTTGAAAGTCTCAAACAATGCACGCGTCGACCATTAAAATGCAACCATAGTTACTAATAAGTAGGGAAAAACTAATTTGTAGGTAATTTAACATCAGCAACAGGATTGGTCAGATTAAATAGCTTCCTTTTTAATTAGTATTGAAGATGGATTTTTTTTGAATTTTTTTTCATAATTTCCAGAGGGTTTTTAATATAAAGAAAAAGAAGGCATGTCCAATTAGTTAGTTTTCGAACGGGAGTCTCGGTAGCTCAGTTGGTAGAGTACCAGGCCGGAAACCTTGGGGACTCTGGTTCGAATCCAGACTGAGACCTGACTTTTTTTCTAATTTTCTCTTCTGTCTGATATACCACTAATATTTTCTTTCATAATTTATTGCGGACGTCAAAAATACTTCTTATATGTTTTTAATATACCCTCAAATCTCTGTACGCGAGTTCTGGGACAGGCTGTATTTCATTGGAAAAAGTGCATGAAAGCAAGTCTCCCAAACGAGGGGGAGGGATCATTCGCGCTCTCTTCTTTGCGTCAAAAGCGTTATAAGGCGTGCGAGCCTACAACGGGCCTCTCACTTGCACACACATTGCAAACATATTTCCCGTAGCCACAGATCCGTGCGTCAAACGATACTTTAAATTTAATCTGTACAAAAATAAACTGGACAATTTTTGTGGCGATTTCTGTAGTAGACATTTTGATTTATTTAAACGCGAAAAAAAAACTCGAAAAAAAAAATAAAGGAGGTCTATTCAAACTAGACCAAATCCTTTTCATACATTATGCACATCGCACATTTCAACTACTTAGTATAAAAATACGCTTATGATTCTAATTTCATACAATTCCGCTCATTTCTCTTTAAGATAGTTTTAAATATATGGAATACCTTAGAGATCATTCTTTACTACAAAAATAAAATTTATGATACAAAAATTCATTGTAATCTTAAAGAAAAACAAGCACTAGTAACAAAGTTACTACAGTCTGACAGAATAAAGATATTCAAGCTACCATTCCAGTGTAAATTGATATAAAACAGTTCCCTTTAGTCAGTGATTTACTAAATAATAGCAAATAGTCCAATGAGATAAATTCGACATACCATTGGCCGTTTACATCTGAGGCAATTGTTCGATGGGTGTGGCAAATTTAAAGTCTTCGGGAAACAGTTGAGCTGCATGGGGGTACATCAGTTTGTAGGACTGTCGGATTGTTACATCTGCCACTCCGGCAATATCGCCAATTTCTTTTTGACTTCTCTTATCATCAGATGCCTGGAATACAGAAAACAGTATATTGTTTTACGAAGAGGAAAAGTCTGTAGAATTTACGGACGACGCGAAGCGTCCTAATAGTTATTTGCGCTTCTAGTAGAGGTAAGTGAATTTTTCTGTAAGAGGTCGTATTTTGTGGACCGAAGCGGAGCTGAGGTCCATAAACATGACCGAAAACAGAAAAAAAACTTACCTACGAGTAGCGCATTACGTTTTTCTCACTACCAAGGAGTTAAAATCGTATTTTATTAATAATATTTTTGACATTTATATGTGTGACAATTCAAAAAATAATTTTTTTATGGAATCACTCTAAAAAATTAAGAATAGTAGTCTTGTGTATAGGTGTTCCCCTTAGGTAAGTGTCGGACACTTCGTGTCCTTTAGCGGTAAATTTTTTTTATCCAATACATACAGATAAAAAGACAATTACCAGCTTTATTTTAAATAGATAAACTCAATAATAACCCCCGCGTGGCTTTTACTTTATTGAGTGGATAATTATTTATTTTACCCACTCAACTGTCACTTGTCAAATTATTTTCTTGTAAATGTCATTAAAATTTTTAATAAAAATATGAATTGCTAAGCTATTTATTGGATAAAACCTTGTATGGCACTCATGGGTAAACTGATATTGCCCTCTCGAAAATTAACCAGCTTGGCTGACGCCTCGCAGGTTAATTTTCTCATGGGCAATATCTTACTTTACCCACTAGTACCATAAATAACTATTTCTGTCTAGTTACGGTTTTTTTTGTATTGATTCTATTGATTTCATCTATCACCACTAAGTGTGCTTGATATAGTACTTTTAATTACTTAATTTTTGCATTTAAATTATTCAATAAGGGAGCGTTCAAGTATTACGATACGCAAATTTTGATCATTTTGGACCCCCACCCCCCTCCCTGTAACACTATTTTCTTATACCATTAACATGGGCGTAACACCCCAAAATGACGCTAGTGATATCGATGAGCTTTAGGTGTAACAATGCAAAAATTTGTGTAAAAGAATAATCTTTTTTAATATATGACATAAGACGCAAACACCATGTCTAAAGTTAACCCATGTCCACATGTGCACAGGAAATGTGAATTGCTACTTTGGCTTCACCAGTTTTATCCAAGGTGTGATTGGTCCAAAATATGGGTGCAGCTAAGTCGTGTTTACTAATATAGCTTATTTTAATTCAAATTGAAGTAACCTTTTTTAAAGTAAGCAGTGGTTGTGGTTAGGGCCACTAGATGTAAAGTTAGGTTGGTACTTAGGTACTACAGTATATATATATATATATATATATATATATATATATATATATATATATATATATATATATATATATATATATACACATACTGTGCATTTCATATTATACAAAACAGAAAACGAAGATAGAATGATCAGATCAAGGCTGACGTGGGGAGACGGTCCGTGCGACGCTCTGCATTTTATTAAAAAAAACTCACGTCAGCCTTGATCTTTGTTCCATACGTTTTGTTTGCTTTCAAACGGGCGGTATGAACTTATTATTACCTGAGAAGCCATGTAGATGGCTGCAGCCGCCACAGAAATGGGAGATCTACCAGGAACAATATCCAACTCGACAGCCTTTCTAGCAATATGTGTGGCTGCCCTTTGAACCATATTTGGTAGTCCGAGATTGGAGCAAAAACGGGACATAAAATCACCAGTTGTGATAAGATCGACGGACGTTTCAAGTGCCTTGAGAATCAGTTTAAAGCATCTACCGATTTCCCTTTTACTTATCTTACTAACAGCGCAGATTTCTTTGAAAGTACGAGGTACACCTTCCTGTCTGCAAGCAATGTAGAGACACGCTGACGCGATTGCGTCGTTTGAGCGACCTAAAACAAATAAAATACCGATTTTTCATCAATTTTCTCTTTAACTATGTCATTGGGTAGATCCAAAATTTAAGAATTATAGTCAAAACTCTATAACTCGAATTTCTAAAACTCGAAAATCTCCATAATTCAAAACATTTTCTATTGTAACAATGTATTTTCACCAAGGGCGTATCCAGGATTTTTTTTCGGGGGGGGGCTAAAACCTTTTTCCCCTAAATCTCGAAAAGAATAAAAGTTGCGAGGCAGGAGAAAATTTTTTCATGTTTTTTTACTTTTGTTAATTTCC
>OY294051.1:35561741-35586741 GCA_958510825.1 Brachypterus glaber
AACATTTGATAAATATGCATTACGAACAGTTTCTGATATGGCTGGAATGTCATTTTCTCTTGATTCTCGGATTACAATGTAATACGACATTTTTATTATATTAGTCGTAATATTTTTCACTATTTACAACACATTTTATATATTTTTTATTGGATTTATAAAGCAGGAATGTAAATAAATAAATTTTCGATATTTTTTGAGGTTATCTCATTTTTTCTCATTTGTTCAAATTTTCATTTTATATAATTTTCATTGTATGTAGCTTTCATTGTATATAATTTTCATTGTATAAAATATTCGAGGGAAATTTAAATTAAAACATCTGTAATAATAAAATATATTTTTTTATTAATATACTACATATACATATTATTCAACAATTTATTTTAAATAAAATACTTATATAAAACTTTGTTAATCAAAACCATTTAAAAGTGAAGTATAAATTTTGATAAAACAAAAATATTATAATAAAATCTGTTATTTTAAATAACTTATTTTTAATAAAAAAAATAAGGCACTGTATTGATATATTTTCCAATTTAAATTGGAATATTTTGTACATTATAGTTTTGTATATATTTTAAATATGCTTTATTTAGTTATTTTCGTGAGATAACACCCTATAAAAAAAATCTGATGAAAACCGCGGTTCTATTACACATAATATTATTAAAACCCACGAAATATCATGAATTTTCATAAGGAAATTCTAAAACCTCATGAAATCTGATGAAAATTTATGAAACCTTATGCAATCTTATATAACTTGATAAAATCCATATGAAACTTCATCAGATATTAACAAATTTAAAATAATAATGTATTCTTATGAGAAAACGTATGGTTTTCATCAGCACATCTGAATTTTCAGATACACCACATGAATTCTGATGAAAGTTCGTGGCAACCAAAGTATTTTCATCAGAGATTTTGAATATGGTAGCTTTTGTTGGAATGCAAAATTATTAATAATTTAGTATTACTATTAAATAGTGTCTATGTTGTAAAACAAATCAATTTTAAAAGTATATCAACGCATATTTTATACATTATTTTCAACGAACAAATAACTCTTCTCTGAAGAGTTATTAGTTCGTTGATTATTTTTGATGAAAAACTCTAATCGAGCAGTTACCTAATGAATGAATATTCGCATTCGCCATAATTGTGAATATTTATACAAATATAATTTTGGCGAATGCGCCTCATTATTTATTAACCATAATATAACATGATGGGTTTATAATAAATATATAAATATTTTATATTTAAGAAGAGATGCTACGGAAGGGTGGAAGGGCGAGCACTCGGGCCACCATAATTTTAATAAGTACCAAATTGCGACTTAGTTAAAATTTTACTTAAATTCAGACTTTTCGAGTTTCGGAATTTTCGTTCTGCCTCACTCTCCAACTTTTTCGCCCCCAGTTATTTCGGACCTCAACCTCAAAAAGAGGTAGTTATTTTTTTCCAAGTAGGTATTTCAGATTTAGTCGAACTTTCCTCCCCCACGCGTTTTATATTTTTTTAAGTATACCGTGCGATTATAAAGTGCCGAACACTTTTTAATGCAAAACTGGCATTAGCGATGAGTAAAATGCAAGAAAGCTGTGTGCGTTTTACTGGCCACCGAGCTGTTGTACGTAGCAATCACATGGGCTTGTCGTGCACAACTCTAACAGAGGCTTGGCTTCAAACAGAGAGTATTTTCTTTTCATACTGTTCGGCACTTTATAATCGCACTGTATTTGTATAGTAGTTAGTCAAAGTCCAAAAAAATAATTTAATTAATTTAATTAATATTTTGTGTAAAATTTTTTCATTGTGTAAATATATAAATAAAAAAATTAAACCCGTTTCAAATTAATTTTTAAAATAAAATATAAACGAATCTATTATCTTTTTAAATACATACATACTAGGGATTCCCTAGGGATTCTCTAGGAAGTGCATTAAACTAAAAACTGATGCTGCTAAATATTCACTTTTGTTCATAGTAAGGCATTCGGTACTATGGTTTCTCATATCTATTTGGAACCGGGATGTTGAAGCCTAATTCGACTTTCCAAACATTTCATAAATTAAACCAAACTTAAGTTTAATTAAGGGCTACTTGCACCAAATTTTGGTACGGGATTAACTCAGCTAAACCGAGTTTAAGTTAAAAATGCTGCGTTCTGATTGGCCATCCGTCAATTTAATCCAAGTTTAAAGTTAAACCATCATTGGTGCAAGTGGCCCTAAGGCTTCCAAACAATAATTTACTTTAATTTTCCCATAAAAACTGGGTTAATTACCTTTCGAACTCCCATTAAACTTTGTGGAATATTCAGAATTGTTATGATCAACTATATAGTGGTATAGTTCGCTACCAGTCGTCTAGAACTACCCTCATTGGGGTTTTTGCCATCCCAAACCTTCAAATTGCTCATTTTGAGCTATATTCTCGTACTATGGTAAACCTAAAGGGGTCAGTCATCGTAATGTTTCAATATAGTATCCCAGTAAAACTTGGAAAAAGTTTTTGTTGGCAGCCACTCATGAACTGTAGCTATTTTAGTCCTTTATTGTGATTTAAACTAAACTTGATGCTCCTAAACAATCATTTCCTTCATTTTGCCCAGATAAACTAGGTGAGTTTCCCTTCGAACTGCCATAAACCTTCGTGGAATATCCAGAATCGTTATTATCAACTACATCATGGGTATAGTTCGCATCCAATCGCCTAGAACTACCTTCAATGGGGTTCTTACCATCATACACCTTTGCGTTATCTACTCTGAGTTTAGCTAATCTCGTGTTAATATTCTGATCGTAAAACTGTTTCGGGTTCGGCAGTTCTTGTTCATAGTACTGCAGCCGGTACTGTGGTTCAATATGGTACCTCATTTCAGGTTGGAACCTGGATGTCGAAGGTTGATTCAGCTTTCCTAAGGTTTCGTTGAACCTTATACTTGACTCTTGTATTTTTACTATGGGTTCTATATACCTAGTGTTTGAATCTATCAATGTATTGTTAGTATTTGTGGGACTATATACACCAATTCTTGTTCTGGGTGCTGGTTCAGAATTTTGGGCAACATTCTCATAATTTGGCATGGTTAAACTGGGTATGGCGAGGTTCGAATCCCCCATAGGTCCTCGTTTTTGTTGCATGCGTAAGGGTGCGTCTTCATCGTCACTGCTTTCACTATTGTTGCCCGTGTTGTTGGATATGTTGTTGGGAATGTGATCACCTTGTTTCTGGATTCTGGCCACCAGTTCTTTTACACTCGGGCGTTGATCTGAAGGATCTTCGTTGGGTGGATCTAGCTCGTCCATACTTCTGAAAAGGTAAGGGGTAGTTTTTAATATATGTGAGAATTATCATTCTGCCTCTAGGCTAGAGATCCAGAGATGTTTTAAAAGGCTTGGATAAATCAATAGAAAACTCAATAATATATGGTGTTCCACAAAGTTCGGTTATAGGAGCAATATATTATTAGTTTTCCTTAGATGACTTTTTATTGCAAGAATGAAAAACTATTTATGTGAATTATTTTTCTTACATAATTAAAATTACAGTGGGTAAGGCTAAATGTGACACCCAAGGTAATTGTGACATGTCCTGTTATAATTCTTCTAAACAAGTTTAAATTAAATCGAAATTTTACGCGAAATATTTAATACTGTCAAAAACCTAATGCCAAGGTTGGATTGGATATAAACTAGTTTAGAAGAATTATAACAGGACATGTCACAATTACCCTGGGTGTCACATTTAGCCTAACCCACTGTAGATAGAGTTCACCGATATAAATAAAAACATTTGTGTTTTCGCAAGGTTCGGTGATGGAAGCAGTCTAATTTTAGTTAAACCTAAAAAAATCATTACTCACCGTGTTGCTTGCAATGGTGCTTGGTCCAATTTATCCAACATTTCCAGACTCCTTGATCTAGGTAAAGTATTCTCAATTTCTCGGTTAGCAGTAGGAAGCACTCTTTCAGATCTTCTTCCATGGACACCTCTGGTCAACTTTTGCTCTAGACCTGCAACTCTTTGCCCTAACCTCACTTGCGCCTTTTGAAGTTCACGTTTGTCCTTCTCTAGCCGGGCTTCTAGATGCCTGAAAAGTGGAGCACAGTAGCACGTATAACCGACTCCCACTGGACCCTTGCAGATGTTTCCCGCAAGGTCTAAGTAATACTGTTCACCTCTTTTAAGGGGTTCTTGGGGTAGGGAATCTAGTCGTGGGGATGGAAAGTTTTCTGAATCGGGGTAAAAATGGCAACCGTATGGTGAAAAATGGGATTTTGGTTTGTCTGCTGAATCCACCACGTCTGAAATAAAAAAAAAAACAAAAATAGACTACTTGTTTAGTAATTCTTTTTAATTTTATATTTTTAATTTATGTCCCCGTCAAGCGAGCTTATTTTTGTTTCAAATTTCTGTTTGATTTAAAATCGATGTTTAAAAATGAACGTGAAGTGTAACTTAAGACAAAATTTAAATTGGTATCTTTCCAATATATTGTAAAGAAATTGACATGAAAAAATACGATTGTAATGGATACCTTACAGAAAAATAATTAGCTATAGATTTAAAATAGTTTTAATAAGGATCCCAGTGAAAAAACATAATTATACCATAGACACTGTTATAAACTGCTGAGCTATTGAAGTCGTCCACCCAAATGCAAACATTTGAAAAACTATTAAATGGATTTGTACCAAGTCCAAAAAAGTCCAAAAGTCCAAACCAACCCGTTTGGCTATTTATTTTACTATTATTCCCAGCATTATTTGTTCTAGAAAAATTAATAGTATAAAGTGTGTTGCAAAGTGAACCGGATCCGGTTTACTTTGGTCATAGTCCGCGGACTATGTTTTTTCATAAATTTTAGATTTCATCTAATTTTGTAGTAGGATTTTGGATTTGAAATTGCATGAATTTTTGGATGGGCCACTTCTTGTAAATTTAGTACAAATTAAGCTATTTTTACCCGACTACAGCAACGCATGCATGTATGTATGTGTTTGTTTCTTCCCCATTTAGAACTTAAACTACTGGGCTGATCGAGGCGTCAAAAGAATCATAGAGCTGAAGTTTGCAACGTTTTTTTGCATCGAAAATTCAAATAGTATATTAAAGCACTTATTCCATAACATGTTTTTAGCGCACTAGTACTTTAGAAAACTCGCCGCAAGCGGCTTGTTTTCTAAACTTGTAATCGTGAGCTAAAAACGTATGTTATGAAACTAGTACTTTAATATACTATTTGAATCTTCGTTGCAAAAAAACCTTGCAAACTTCAGCTTCATAAAGAATCGCCTTGATCACGCGAGTGACATGAAAATTTAAGAGAAAAACAAAGAAAACTATAGATTTTTATTATGAATTATACGTTTCGGTTTTTTATAAAGTCCCTAGTTTCGAAAATATTAATAAATATATAGATTTTTATTTCGAATTCTGTATCATAGTATCCCTCTTAAATTTAAAAATGGCTTTCGATTTACCGTTTTCGTTTCGGCTTTTTTATTTTCTTCATCAGGCATTATGTGGAGCACTTATATTTTTTTGTAGTCGATTTTTTCGGTACCTCGGCTTGTTGAATAAATTAGATAACACAGGCCCACAATTTTTTTCTGTCGGTTACGTGGATCACAAATGGTTTTATAGGTGTACTTTTGGGCGCTGAACACGAATCCGTCAGGATTTTTTTTTAAATATGAAAAACCAATTCCTTTTTTCTTTCGAAAATTTTGCTTATATTTTCCAAAATATTAATCTGAAGGTATTATATTCCTATATTTTTGCAGTCAGCTCATCGAGATCTATCGACATGATTTTTTTTTTTAATCCAGATGATGGCCGAAATTTGAAGATTTTGACCATATCTCAATTTTTTTTTATCTTTTCGACAGATCTTGTCACGCTGATTTACAAAATAAAGGCATATAATACCTTTAGATTAATTAAAATTTTCAAAAAAAAAATGTTTTTTTGTAATAAAAAAAAATGGACGTAATGGGCCAAAACGGACGACGGGTTCGTATTCAGCGAACAAAAATACACTTAGAAAACCATTTGGCCCATGTCAACCGACAGAAAAAAAATTTGGTCCTGTGTAATTGAAAATACTTATTTTTATTAAACCTATCGTTTCTAATGTGGAATCTTAAAGCTAATAAAAATTCTTTTGTAGCAGGATTATATTACAAAAAATAAATTTTACATAATTTAAGAACACTTTCGTCTTGTATTCTTAAATTAAGCTGTCAGCGATGCTGGAAAAAATAAATTGACTAGATTTATTTAAATGTGGTATTCTTTATAGATTTTACGAGATTTTAGGTCGTCATAAAAATTTTATAGTCGTGTGGTACTCTTAAAAATTAGGAATTAAATATTCCGTGAAGGTATGTAATGCTACGCATTTTATTATTTACTATTCACAGTGGATGGTATATTGCATTTCTCAAATACTCCAAAATCGAAAAACTAAATAAAAAAAAAGAAAATTGAAAAAGATAGTATTTTAATTTTTTTTTTTTAAGTTTAACCACCAGTAACTTTATTGTTTTTGGGAGATTCTTTTTAAAAATAGGGATCTTCCCCTCCTAGAACAAAAATCGCGACATCAGACGGACAGACGTCTAGACGGACTTTTTTAAAGTTTCTTATTTTTTCCCACAGGATGCTTCTTGAAATTTATTGAACTTGAACATAAACATAAACTGATTTTTTGGAAAAAAAAAGTCCAAACTTGGACATTATAAACTGATTTTTTGGAAAAAAATCAGTTTATAATTTCCAAAAAGTTTTATAATTTTTATGTCTTTTTAGCCCTGAAGAAGCCTAAATATTAGGTGAAACGTTGGCATGATTATGTAATGCAATAATGTTTTTATTTGCTTTATTTCTGAGTTTTTATCATAAATAAGCCTAAAGTTTCTTATTTTTTCATGAAACACATTTGTATCCATTTGTCTAGGACGTTTTCTGGTGATTTTGGAAAATTCGAAACCGTATAATACTATTCTAGCGCTTACGCGCTCTAAATAGTATAATAAATATATTAATTTATCGAACTTTTTGTATTAAATTTATAAATTTAGGAGACGATCAAATAATCATATAATCGACATTATTTATTTCAAAAGAATTTTATTAAAATTAAATAATGTTAAACTTGGCCATCGATATTAAAAATGCTGAAAAAAAAAATTGACCAAACAAAATTATGATAAAAATGACCTCAAAAAAATGCCCAAAAATATTTTTGTTAAAATTTCTAGATATAACGTCTTGCGTATTGCGCCTATTTTGGATCAGCTTGTACACAGAAAAAAATAATACTTAAGAAAACTTACCCGTACTAAATTTCGCTTCAAACCTAACTTTACTTTTCGATCTCTTTTTACTCTTCCCGCACTTTTTGTCCTTTTTCACCGCACTTTCGTCCAGAATGCCTAAAATTTCAGTCAAATCCTTTCTCAGAGCTATATCTCTGGCAGTCTCATTCTGTTTATTCCGCACACTTTTATCGCACCCCGCCTCAAGAAGTATCCTTGTAAGTTTCCGTCTCCCCATCGCCGAGGAGATATGCAACCCGGTGTCGCCATTTTTGTTTTGCTCCGAAACTCTGCACTGCGCGGATATCAGGATCCTGGTGACCCCCGCGTGGCCATATCGGCAAGCCGTGTGCAAAGCTGTGTCCCCGTAGTTGTTTTGGATGTCTGGATCCGCTCCTGCGAGAAGGAGCTCTCGGCAGGATTGGTTGTGTCCATTTTGACAGCTGAGGTGGAGCGCTGTGAAGCCCCCTGCGTTCATGACCGAAAGATTCGCTCCTGCAGCTGCGAGAAGCCGCACTGATCGGCTGTATCCTTTCCATGAGGCTTCGTGAAGTGCGCTGTTACCATGCTGAAAAACAGAAGAAAAATCGTGGTTTTAATTTTCTGTATTTTTTTCTGTGTACCTTAAAATTAGGCAAAATGGAAAGAAACAGTTTTTTTACGTATACATTTATGTTTAAAATACGCTCCTAAAATATTTTGACGAAATTTGTCTTGTTTAAAAAGTTATACATATATATACTTTAAAAAATATACATAAAAAAATAACAAAATTATAAAATTTTATGTGACGATTCTAATCATAAAATATGATAAAAAGTTCCTATAAACATATGTTTAAAAATACTTCGTAAGGGAGATACGCCTCTTTGAATATGGCTAAAAAATTCGGTTTTGATTTAATAACTCAGGAACACTTTGAGATACAGCAAGGAGGTTTTGCATATGAACTAATCTTAATAACGCCAATCTTTGTATGTTATTTTTATGTACCTATTTTAACCAGGGGCGTGCGAAAAGGGATGACCTTACCACTTTTTTACCTCAAACTTTTTTATGTGTATCTTTTTTTTATTTTTTGTAAAAAATATAGATTCGTTGAGTAAAAATACATAAACAATGTCAGATAGTGTAATACTCTAGGAACAACCGTATTCAAAAAAAAAATGGAATTAAAAGGAAGTTACATTCTGTGCCACCAAAAATGTTACTTTTTAAAAGGCTATTACTACTTTAATATTAAATTTAGGTTTTCGGCAAAGAATACTTTTTCGTTCAGTTTTTATTGTAGAATCGACCTGCAGAATTAAAACTTTAAACGCGTTTTTCTCAAAATTCCATTTTTCAAAACGGTTTCAGCGATTAAAAAAAACTATTTAACATATTGACTTAATTAAATCTTTCGGTATTTAGTCGAAAATCATGTTGGCGAGTTCGCTAGTGTAATTTTTTTTTAAAGGCTTGTATTTTATTTTCCTCCTTTTCTACTCGTTTTTGGTCGTAAAAATTGCATTTTTTTGTTTTTTTCACTAAAATTCGCGTGGAATTTAGTTTTTTGGACTTTTGAATTAGCGAAGATCTGTTGTATTTTCAGGGCCAGATTGGCCATTAGGCAATACTTGCAATTAACTGAGGCGGCAGATTTTAAGGGTCAGAAAATTCAATTTCACTATAATTCTTGGTTAAAAAGTTGCAAGAATTGTTCATTTTTATAATCACAGATTTTATCAATATTTTACATTGTTCCGCATTATTTGAAAAAAAAATATTAAAAAAAAAATAATTAGTACCTTATTATAAATTAGTTATTAAGACGTATAAAAGGCATAAAAACATATAATAGATATTAAATTTAAATGGGACAAACGTATTACTTTAACTAGATGAAACGTTGCAAGCACCGTGTCAAAACATCGACACTACTGTACACTAGAGCCATCTAGTTTGCAAATTTCAAACTAGGCGTTTTGTTTGATTTTAAATTCTGTATCTTTAAATCATTATATTCTAGCAAAAAACTGTATATAAAATTTTTTATAGGGCTTTTATTTAAAATATAATTTTTTGAAATCGGGTTTTAAATATGTAAAATATGCTAAAAAAACTTTTTACTGCTTTAAACGCCAATATCTCGAAAACAATGCGTTTTAGGAAAACGTTGTTTATAACATTTTTTGACCAATTTAAAATTATCTTTTATATAAGTGCTAAATTAACCAAGTATAATAATAATTGCCTTAATTATAAAAAAAAAACGCTAAAAATAGGAGTTTTTCCCTATTTTTACCCCCTTACCCCCTTACCACCAATCGTTTACCCCCAAAATCTAATCAGCTCTTCGGAATACAATAAGAAACAATATGCAAAAAACCGCAAGTCAATATCTCATGTAGAAATGAAGTTAGAGAGTTTACACCCAGACAGACAGACAGACAGACAGACAGACGCAAAAATTTTATTTACTGATTTCGACTCAGAATGGTCTAAAACGTCGAGAAATTTGAAAAAAAAACGTGGTCACAGATTTTGACTTTTCGGCGAAGATTTCAATACATCGGCACTCTTAGTAACACTAAGTGCCGATGTAACAAAAATCCAGTATGGTCTTTTGTTTTATGTAAGTAGGTGAATAAGTTAATTTATTTACAAATAAAGCTATAATTTCTTAATTAACTTAACTAGTGTGTGGTTAATAACATTTCTCGTAAAATTTAATAAAATCATAAAACTATTTATTTAGGGCATATCCACAGGCTCGCATAACAACATAGTACATAAGAATGCTGTTAACCGCTGGGGTGTTTTATCGAAGGACCTTTGTTACGTAAGGCAAAAGGGAGTTACTTGTATTGTTCCAGGTGTCTTCTTGTACTTGGGCCCAAGATGATGTTTCCTCAGAGAAAAGGCGTAAGCCCTATTTGCAACTCGTTCTACGCGAAATGTTATTTATCGGATGTATTTTCCATAGCGTGATTCATTACGAATAACTATTGTTATTTTTGTTCTTTGGAAGCGATAGTGGCGTGAGTATCGCGCCCCTGACGAATTTAACGTTTTGTCCGGACCGTGCTGTTTTACGAACTCATTCAAATTACACTCAAAATATCGCCTCAAGCCAGCAACTTCAGGTAGTACGTCATGCGCATGAAACCTTATATTTTGCGGATGATACTGCAATGGTTTTTTCTGATAATAGTTGAGAGGGTGTTAGAAATAAAGCGGAAAATGAACTTTCCTTAGTCTGTAACTGGCTCAAAATAAGCAAACTCTCTCTAAATGTAAGTAAAAGTAACTTTTTAGCTTTTTCACCATATATTAACGGTCAACCCGATTTCAATTTTCTATATATTCACAGTAATGACTGCACTAAAAATAATTGTCAGTGCCCAAAAATTGAAAAGACATACCAAGTTAAATATTTAGGTTTGTTATTAGATCACCATTTACGTTGGGACAAACATATACATTACCTTTCGAATAAAATTAGACAAACCTTACCTAAATTTTATATTCTTAGAAATATTTTAAAACAAAATGAATTAATTCTTATATATAAGGCTCTTGTTGAATCTATTATTAGTTATTGTGTTTCAATTTGGGGTGCGCTTCATAAAAATTCTCTTATTAATTTACAAACTACGCAGAATACAATTCTTAAAGTTATCCTTCATAAAGTAAAGTTATTTAACACTGAATTGCTCTATAATGAAGCTAAAGTACTTACTATTCAAAAATTGTACATTTTTAAGTGTCTTATATGGGCATTTAAAAACAGGATCCCCTATTGCCCTACTACCAACACCAGATTCACATTTAATAATTTAGCAATTCCTTTATTTAAAAAATGTTTTACTCAAAGGTTTATATTATACGCAGCTCCCAAGTTGTATAATCAATTGCCCGATATTATAAAAGAAATTAAAACAATTAAACTTTTTAAAACTAACGTAAAAAATATAATTCTAAATGATATTATTAACTTTAAATATCCATTCTAAGATCCCCTTTTCCCTGTACGCTCGTTTTTGCTTTACTTTTGACCCTTATCTCTTTTTTATCTCGCTTAACTAATGTTATTTTATTTTTATGTCTATACCTTAACAGTGGTCAGTAGAAGTAGAATTAAGTCAATTATTTACTTAGATTAATTTTTAGTACTTAGTATTACGTATAAATTAAGATTATTTTTTGTACATATACATACAAGCATTATGTTGCTTAGGTTATTGTATGAAAAATGTAAAAAATTGTACATCTACAATAAATTATTATTATTATTATTATTATTTGTCCGCATAAGAGACTTATCAAAATCTACTATATACAGGATGAAAACTAAACAAATGCGATGCCGTGATTGGCTTGAAGTGCCGCCATGTATCGTGTAAGCCAATCACGGTATCGCATTCCTATGTACTATGTTGTTATGCGAGCTTGTGGATATGCCTTTATCTAGCCTATAAAGCCTTCATAATGAAATAAAATCGGCAAAGGCAAGATCTTAGTTTCTAAAGATCTTTACGAATTCCTCGTATGAAAATTATAAACTCATTAATTTAAAATAATACTATTTCGATTACTCTAGGTCACAGTGGTTTTCGTTACAAACTCATTCAAATTACACTCAAAATATCGCTTCAAGCCAGCAACTTCAGGTAGTACGTCATGCGCATGAAACCTTATATTTGTCCGCATAAGAGACTTATCAAAATCTACTATATACAGGATGAAAACTAAACAAATGCGATGCCGTGATTGGCTTGAAGTGCCGCCATGTATCTTGTAAGCCAATCACGGTATCGCATTCCTATGTACTATGTTGTTATGCGAGCATGTGGATGTGCCTTTATCTAGCCTATAAAGCCTTCATAATGAAATAAAATCGGCAAAGGCAAGATCTTAGTTTCTAAAGATCTTTACGAATTCCTCGTATGAAAATTATAAACTCATTAATTTAAAATAATACTATTTCGATTACTCTAGGTCACAGTGGTTTTGCGTTACAAACTCATTCAAATTACACTTAAAATATCGCTTCAAGCCAGCAACTTCAGGTAGTACGTCATGCGCATGAAACCTTATATTTGTCCGCATAAGAGACTTATCAAAATCTACTATATACAGGATGAAAACTAAACAAATGCGATGCCGTGATTGGCTTGAAGTGCCGCCATGTATCTTGTAAGCCAATCACGGTATCGCATTCCTATGTACTATGTTGTTATGCGAGCTTGTGGATATGCCTTTATCTAGCCTATAAAGCCTTTATAATGAAATAAAATCGGCAAAGGCAAGATCTTAGTTTCTAAAGATCTTTACGAATTCCTCGTATGAAAATTATAAACTCATTAATTTAAAATAATACTATTTCGATTACTCTAGGTGACAGTGGTTTTGCGTTACGAACTCATTCAAATTACACTCAAAATATCGCTTCAAGCCAGCAACTTCAGGTAGTACGTCATGCGCATGAAACCTTATATTTGTCCGCATAAGAGACTTATCAAAATCTACTATATACAGGATGAAAACTAAACAAATGCGTTGCCGTGATTGGCTTGAAGTGCCGCCATGTATCTTGTAAGCCAATCACGGTATCGCATTCCTATGTACTATGTTGTTATGCGAGCTTGTGGATATGCCTTTATCTAGCCTATAAAGCCTTCATAATGAAATAAAATCGGCAAAGGCAAGATCTTAGTTTCTAAAGATCTTTACGAATTCCTCGTATGAAAATTATAAACTCATTAATTTAAAATAATACTATTTCGATTACTCTAGGTCACAGTGGTTTTGCGTTACGAACTCATTCAAATTACACTCAAAATATCGCTTCAAGCCAGCAACTTCAGGTAGTACGTCATGCGCATGAAACCTTATATTTGTCCGCATAAGAGACTTATCAAAATCTACTATATACAGGATGAAAACTAAACAAATGCGATGCCGTGATTGGCTTGAAGTGCCGCAATGTATCTTGTAAGCCAATCACGGTATCGCATTCCTATGTACTATGTTGTTATGCGAGCTTGTGGATATTCCTTTATCTAGCCTATAAAGCCTTCATAATGAAATAAAATCGGCAAAGGCAAGATCTTAGTTTCTAAAGATCTTTACGAATTCCTCGTATGAAAATTATAAACTCATTAATTTAAAATAATACTATTTCGATTACTCTAGGTCACAGTGGTTTTGCGTTCACCAAGATTTTCACATTTTCTTACATAATTTTCCCCCTAAATTAAAATCCAGTAAAAAAAATAGCCGTTAAACCTCGCGTTTAACTTGTTATTTTTGGCATAAGTTAAGTTTTTTACAGTTCTATATGTAATTTTGCGTCTTGAATCCAAAACCGTCAAAAACGAAAAGAAGTATAGCCGTTTTCGAGAAATAAGCATCAAAATTTAAAAAATACGCACAAATTTTGAAATATTAGTGAGGACCATTTTATTAAATATCCTTTAAACGGAATACCTATAAAAATATTGCAGTTTCTTTTATTATTTTTACGGTGTATTCTGCGATAATAATTTATTAAATTCAAAAAATAAATCAATTGAAAATTCCATCATACTGAAATCATGATTTCTTCTTTTTTAAGAAGATATTTTGCCGGGAAGTGTACTCTTTAACTATGTACTGTTAGTTCAAAGTAATTCCTGTAAGAATTTTAAAATTGAGGAAGCATTTCTAACAATATGAATCAATAAATTCTTATACAGGGTCCAGCAATATACAAGAACCACTACTTTTTATTATTTGTGAATTTTCTTGTACAGTTGAATCCAAAAAAAAAAACGCCTGAAAATTTATTGTATATATTGAGTAACTGTTTACAAACAATGTGACAGTCAATGTTGACAATATTTGTTAAAACTATTTAATGCCTATCCAGAATCTTGCATAAGAACATAAAACATAAGAATGCGATGCCGTGATTGGCTTACAAGATACATGGCGGCACATCAAGCCAATCACGGCATCGCATTTTTATTTACTATGTTGTTATGCGAGCCTATGGATATTCCCTTATAATTATAAAGTAATTGAAAATGCATCCATTAAACCTTAAAACCCTACTTAAGGGCATATCCAGGGGGCGGCGGTAGCTCAGTCGTGAACGCCTCGATCTAGTATTCGAGAGGCCGGGGTTCAATCCTCGGTTGTGGAACAACTTTTTCACAGAAATAAAATACCGTCGTTTCCCCACCACGTCGGCTTGTGCTGCCGAAGATCTAAGCACACAGTACAGAAAAAGGTTTGCAGTGGATAATGCCGCATAGCACTCGGACCTGTGATACTACCCGGGCGCACCGAGAGGGAGCAGCAAGGTAGCTGTCAGGTCTGTTGGCAGAGCTCACTTTAAGGACTTCCAAGCAACCGGGATCTGTACTAAGGCTGCAAGCGAAAATGATCCTTAAGCAGTTTGGCGCCGGTCCAAGTGCACTGGCAGCCAATAAACTTAAGGATCAAAGCCGCTCACTTAGCCAAAAAAGCCGACAAAACGAGGTTCGGATTCCTCGCTAAACTGTAGGTCCCGGGGTACAACAACTAAAATCCTCGTTAGAGTAGAAAAACTAGTAACACAGGGGTAGGCAAAAAGGACCATATGGTCTAGTTGCCAAGCTTGACCTCCCCACCATTACTACTTACTACTACTAAGGGCATATCCACAGGCTCGCATAAGAACGTCAAACATAACAATGCGATGGCGTGATTGGCTTGATGTGCCGCCATGTATCTTGTAAGCCAATCAAGGCACCGTATTTTAATGTTTTATGTTCTTATGCAAACTTCTGGATAGGCCTTGAACTATAAAATAATCAATAAAATTGACATTTTGGCATACAGTGAATATTTTCAAAACAGATTCGAATATTGGATGTGCGAATATACTGCGTAGTTTATTTTATAAAACATAACTATATTCCATACACAAACATGAACTATTCAAACGTGTTGTAAAAATATTTACTGTGCGATTTTTAATTTACTCTCTTGCTTGATGAAACAGACCATAGTAAAATAAAAAAATAAAAAAATACATACATTAACTCGACCCTGTATATCAATAGGAAGGTGGGGTAAAAAATGTGAAAATTAATTTATTATGCCATAATAAATGATGTTATATATATTTTCTTTGATGTTCCCATTTGAAAATGATATATGCATAGTGGACTTTTCAGTAAATGTATAAAATATGAGTAACTGATTGACGTACAGTGCGGCATTTTCAAAATAAATAAATAAAATTAATTAAATAATTCAACAAATAATGTTTTAACCAAAAATTCACAAAAAAAAAGTTTAAAGTTCTTAGCTAATATCTAAAAAAAAACAAAACACTATCGATATAAAAAAAAATTGCATTTTGTCAAAGAATTGACGTTGCTAGTATTGAAAACCGTTTTTGGATATCTCTAATAGTTTTAAAGTTATTATAACTACGGCATTCAATTTCATAATAATCTTTGATTTTAGGAAAAAAACTAAAAAAATCCATATCTCAAAAAATATGCGTCTTTCGAAAAAATCCAATTGGGGACCCATTTCTGATGTCACAAGGTACACATAAAACATAATGGACCCAAATCAGTGACCATACTGCAGTCACCGTCGCCTGAATTCATCTTGTTCAGGCCAAAGAACTAATAACTCTTCTCTCTAGAATAGGCATTTCATTTGTAAAATCTGAAAAAAACGTAGCCAACATACACATTGGTCTGTCTTACTTGCACAGCTTTGTCCTAACAGAGACAACAATAACAGTTACTGGTAATTGTTATTGTTCAGGCCTGAATATGCCTACTATTTGTTTACAAATAAACCGAGATGTTGGCGATACTTTATATTAACGGCCAACGAACTAATAACTCTTCTCTCTAGAATAGGCATTTCATTTGTAAAAACTGAAAAAAACGTAGCCAACATACACATTGGTCTGTCTTACTTGCACAGCTTTGTCCTAAAAGAGACAACAATAACAGTTACTGGTAATTGTTATTGTTCAGGCCTGAATATGCCTACTATTTGTTTACAAACAAACCGAGATGTTGGCGATACTTTATATTAACGGTATGCCTATTCTAGAGAGAAGAGTTATTAGTTCGTTGGTTCAGGCACACTGTGCGACATGGACATTTTAAAGCTCATTTAGTATTTTCTGTGGCTCGTTCTATCGCAATTAATATTATTCATAAATTAAGACATAGGTATGCCAAATTTAATATTTTCTGTTTAATTAACATTTTCTCATCTGGCACGAGCTCAAATTTACTCAAATCAGAAATCACCGATTATGATATATTTGAATATGAAAGCTTTAACTTAATTGATGTACATTAGGGTGGAGCGAAAAAATTTTTTCGCCCAATCATATAGCACTATGTACCAAAAGTTGCCTTTATTATAAAACATAAACAGTAATTTTTTTTAATTTTTTTTGGAAGTCGTTTTAATTTCCCACGGGGGCCTTGAAAATAATCAAAATTTAAGAAATTTTAAATTTTGTTGAATGAACCAATATTAATCCCAATTTGAAAATTGCATTACAGGGGTTTTTGAGGTTGCTGAAATCGAATCTGATAATAAAAAAAATCTAACTCCACCCCCGCGAGGCTGAGGGGGTAAATATTTTGAAATATTTTCGATATTTTCGTGAAAAATGTATATAGGTGTTTTTGAGGTTGCTAAAACTACATATTGAAATAAATAATTTCTAAATCCACCCTAGGGGTGGGAGGTGATTTATTTGAAAATTGGTATATTGGGGTTTTTGAGGTTGCTGAAATCTGAGAATAAAAATATTTAACGAAAAAAAAAAAATCGCCCCACCCTCACCCCCAGGGGTGGAGTAAGAATTTTTTTATTATCAGATTCGATTTCAGCAAAAACCCTTATAATGCAATTTTCAAATTGGGATTAATATCTGTTCATTTAACAAAATTTAAAATTTCTTAAATTTTGATTAATTTCAAAGCCCCCGTGGGGAATCAAAACGACTGCCAAAAAAATTGAAAAACATTATTGGTTATGTTCTCTAATAAAGGCAACTTTTGGTTTATGTATGATAGGCGAAAAAAAATTTCACTCCACCCTAATGTACATCAGTTAATCATATCTCCCGTTTTTAGAGTGGTTTCTATAAATTTGAAACTGTTTTTGAAATATAACAGAACTTTATAAATAAATACATATGCAGTGATACGAGATATGCGAAAAAAATATCTTTTTCGGAAGAGCGCGAAAATTTTCTCCTAAAAATATTGGAAAAAAATAAAGAATATTTTTTTTTGTTTTTTTTTAATTTTAATTAAAAAAAACTTGAACAAAAAATAGTTTTATTTTTTTTAATATACCTATGTATTTAAATAAAAACTTTTCGCAAAAAAAATGAACCGACTTCTGTCTCTAAAAAGTAAAAAATAAAAAATAAGCCAGTGCCAATTTCACCACTAAATTAAATATTAACAATTATTTATGTTGTTAAATTGTTTGCTGTGAAATTGGCACCGACTTATTTTTAATTTTTTACTTTTTAGAGACAGAAGTCGGTTCATTTTTTTTGCGAAAAGTTTTTATTTTTTTACTTTTTAGAGACACAGAACTTGTAGATCTGTAATTTCATCTAAGCTAAATTATAGTTGTCCTTCCATCTCGGCAAGCTGCTGACGTCACAACGCACTATTAGTGCGTTATGGCGTTATCATCTTAAGGATAAATTTCTAAAAAATAAATTTAGTAGTATTTTTATTTCAGCGACCAAGAGTCCAACCAACCTTATTTTAAACGAAATACTAAATAAAATCTTTGTAAAACTTTAACCGTTAAGTAATAATCAAATAACGCCTTATGGTATAATCACAAATTTTATAATTTTCTCTTGGTATTTTAATATTGCAGGTCTACAGAATCAAGTTTAGCGGCATTTGAAAAAATTTTAGCCTCCCGTAATATTTAAGTGACCCCTTAATCAAGTTACCCGACTTATCCGAGTTGTCCGATCATTTTCTAAAAATTTGGTTGGTATTAGAACCAAATTAAGCCGGTTTTAAGTGAAATTGCGTTAAAACTATTAGATTTATCTTGATTATACGGCTTACCCGGCATTATCCGAGCGTCAAATTTTAACGGGACCACCTTAGGAATGTCCTCTTTAAGTTGCAAAAGGTTTCATCAAATTCCGTTCCGTTCCCGTTCCAAAGTTATGCGGGAACATAAAAAAAAACAAAGTCACACGTCGAATTGATAACCTCCTCCTTTTTTGGAAGTCGGTTAAAAAAGCAATCCTTTATACCCCTGAATACAATTTTTACGATCAATTTTACCCAGAGTTTTTCTCTCGCCGGGATATTTAGACAAACAAGCTCTGATAAAAATGTAAACCCCTTAGGTTTAAAGGTTCGAACGTTATCGAGCCACACAGACAAACAGACGGACTCAAACTGACGTACTCGAACGGACAGACGGACGGACGGACGGACAGACGGTCAGTATACATTGTTAGACATTCCAGCTTTCATAATTATTTGTGCCTCATGCATAAATGCAACACATTAAAATGTTATGACAATACGAATAAATACGCGGAAAATTAAATTCTTTTGATTCTAAAGCCAAATTGCAAATTATAAATTTAACGTGCATATTAATAACGTGACATACAGTTAAATAATTGCTTTGAGTACTATAGTATACTCCTAGTAGCTTACCCTGGTGGAAAATAACTTTAGAACGACTTGACCTAACGTTAGATGAGCTTTGTTTGAATGTAATATGTCTATCGTTCGGAAAACGTCAAGCGATAGGCTTTTGTCTGTTGCCAACCCAAAAAAAAGTAGAGAACCCACAAAATGCGTGTGATTATGAGCTTATAAGAGTCGCAAAATATAAAAACAAAATTTTTATCGACCTTTAATACTATCGCGAAAAGAGTTTCCAGATTTTTATAATTTATCCATTTTGAGGTCGAACATAACGAGAATATATTACATTTTAAAAAATGTTTATTGCATTTTTTACGTTTCTAGGCGGTGGTTACCTCTACTACTAGCCCACACAAGTCCTGGACTTAGGGGATGCTTAATTAAGTAGAATAGTATGAGGTTAAAAAAACATGTAATTTAATGTAATATTTGAAAAATTTTTCTCTTACTTTTATTTTTTTCGTTTTTGATTTTAATGAACCTAGAGGGAAATCATTATTTTATTGTTAGCAGTATTTTTTGCTGTTTGACTGCGAAGAAAATAATAATAGCTAGATATTTCTTAAGTCACATGACATGTATAACATATTGCCTTTGTCATTTTAATTGTTTAAATTTAAATGAACTCGAAAATAACTGTTTGTTCTACGTAAAACTACTAGAAATAATGCCAGAAATTGTTTTAAAAATGCACAGCAACCTTTTTATAATTTATAGCATTTTATCCAACATCCAGGGCCGGATTTGATTTTTTTTTATTTATTTTCGAAAAAAAATACCTAAAATTTTAGAAAAAAAAAACAAATTTAAACCTGATGTGCCCAGATACCATTTTTTAGAAAAATACGTTTAAAATATTCGTGTATTTTGAACGTATTAACCCCCTTCAAAGCCCTTCTGAGAGACCCGCTATATTATCCATACAATTCTCGCCGGGATTTTCATATAAACAAGCCCTTTTAAGTTATTTTTTTTTTCGTAAAAATCACAGAAAATGTCGAAACTTAAACAATAAAATTGTTTCAAAATTTCCTTGGGCTAATTGATTCTTCGGTAGAAATTAACTATATAAAATTTGAATTATTTATTGTTTGCAAATTATTTTTAGTATTTTTATTTGAAATCAATTTTACATTTAAAAAGTTTAATTGAACAAAGAGAAGTTAGTTAGTTACGAACACAGAAAAAGAATACATGCATTTAAAGTAAATATAATTTAGTCCATTTAATTACACGGATCCACAAAAAAAACCGCATAGCACAAAACAGTTTTAAGAATATTCTTAAAATAAATATTGGGAATGTTGTTTGATTCTAAGAATATGCGATGTTTTACGTAGAACGTTCTTAAAGGGTTTTAAGACATTCAATGGATACCGTTTTAATCATGCGAAAGCTTCTATTATCATTCTAAAAAAAATCTTGCAGAATATGCCCAGCATCTTCTTATAACTTGCAAAACTATCTAACCTAATTTATGATCTGTCAAGTCTAAATTAGTCAATATCCAGAATAGTGAAATGTGTAATATTGACATTGTGTGGTACAGAACAATGTCTTAAACGAATAACAGACACCATTAAAAATTCAGGAATCTTAACATTTTCATGCATTCATTTGTTTGTATACAGGTATATACCTTTCTATGCTTACAATACAATCTTACATAGCTTACAAACACTAGACTTAATAAAATCACCAATCACTTAGTGATTATCACTAGACTTAGGTCTATAATTATAATCAAATCATACACGATTGAAATCATCAAAAACAAGTAAACATTCTTAGAATATACATAGCATAATTTCTAAGTACATTCTTAACAGAAATTTCTTAGAATATGAATTAGAAGAATGATATGAGAAAATTGCGTAAAAAGTCCAAACCAATATAATAATTAGAAAATATTCTTAGATCATCGGTGCTATTTGGGTTGATATTTAAAACACTTAAATAACATAAACCAAATACTTTTTAAGTGTATATTAATATGCTTAGGGGGACATTCTTTTAAATGGAAAGGGGGGTCGTGTGATACATCATTTTAAAGCTTATAAAATTCTCTATTTAACTATATAATTTTTAGTTTTTTAAACATTTAATTTTTTTTATAAAATTTTATTTATGTCATTCAAATAAACCGGTGTCAATGGGGGTTTTTGTTAGAGGCGGCAAAAAAATTTTACTAAAAGAAAGGTCTTCAGCCTAAAAGTAGGGAGAGCAAAAAGTTGACGACTAAAAAAAGGTCTATGGCTTAAAAATAGGGACAGCGCGCCGCGGCGATTGCGACACATAACTTTGGCAACCTTTTACATTGTTTGTTCACCCTTTTTGAAGAAATATTTCAAATTTATTAAAAAATAATCTGCTTTCTATGTGTGCAGTTGGTACGTAGATAACGATATTGTATAAAATACCTGGATTCCAAGCAAAAGTGGTAGTACCAAGAAACATTTTACCTAAACTCTAATTCTAAAAATGAAATTTTTAATACTTGCTGTAGTAGCCATTGCTATTTTGCAAAGCATGATTTTTGTAGACAGCAAAGAAGGTACCTATTGAATTATATTTATTTATTTATTTATTTATTTATTTATTTATTTATTTATTTATGTATTTATTTATTTATTTATTTATTTATTTATTTATTTATTTATTTATTTATTTATTTATTTATTTATTTATTTATTTATTTATTTATTTATTTATTTATTTATTTATTTATTCATTCATTTATTTATTTATTTATTTATTTATTTATTTATTTATTTATTTATTTATACACATACATTAGCTATATTACACATAAAAATCCAAAAAATTAGTTGCACTGTAAAAAGTAAACTGAATATTCAGTTATAATTGGATAGGAAATCGGAAGTTATTATCCTATACAATTGTACTTTAATTTTTGTTAAAAAATCGCAACATTTCATGTCCGCCCTTAATAGTATATTAAAGTACTAGTTTCATAACATACGTTTTTAGCGGACGAGTACAAGTTTAGAAAATGAGCCGCTGGCGGCGAGTTTTCTAAAGTACTAGTGCTCTAAAAACGTGTTATGAAACGAGTGCTTTATACAATTTTTTCTATTTTGCTCTAAAATTTAAAAAACTTACATTTAAATTGATGACTGATTTAGGGATTTTTGTTTGGGTTCGCATTACAGTTTACACTATGTTTAAAATTCTAAGAACAAATGATGTTTTGATATATTTTACAGTCATCTCTTCTTTTTACTGCAATTAACCAGTCCACAATTTTAACACCGTAAAAAATAACCCAAACACAAAATTTTGTAAAAAATTAAACTTTAAATCGACATTGACATTTGCACGCAAAACGTCAAGAGATAGGCTTTTGTATGTTGCCAACCCAACAGAAAAAAAAGTAGAGACCTCCTATGGGCCTATAAGAACACTCAAAATGCTTGTGATTATGAGCTTATAAGAGTGGCAAAATAGAAAAACTTTAATATTTAAGGTCGGACATGATATGTGTAAGAACTATAGTGTTTTTAACAAAACTTAAAGTACATTTGTAAAGGATCATAACTTCCAATCCATTTGTAACTGAATACTTAATAACAAATGGATAGGAAGTTATAATCCTATACAAATGTACTTTAATTTTTGTTAAAAACACTATTATAGTGTTCACTATAATAGTTGTAAAGTCACGGAATTTAATATTTAAAGACGGACATGAAATGTTGCGTGTTAAAATTAAAGTACAATTATATAGGAAGGATAATAACCTCCGATTTCCTATCCATTTGTAACTGAATATTCAGTATACTTTTTGAGGTGTATTTTACCATGGGGTAATTCCAGCATTGCTTAAGTTACATCTTAAGCCTATTTCAACTTTTAATTGTATAAATTTGTCAATTATATTAAAAGACATAATACTTAAAAACAATATTTATTTTTAGTAAATAACAAAGTAACGAAACATATATTTATAAGTAGTATAATAAGTTGAATTTGTGATAAATGTATGATTTTATGTAATGTTGCTTACGTTACATTTTGTGAACAAGATTTTGACTTAAGTACATGCACCTTGAAAGTTCTGTTCTATTCCAGAATATAAAATCTTTTTAAAACTAAATGTGACTTTTAAAAATGTTTAAGAAATCAGGCTAGAATGTTTTAAATCTTTAACAATTGCTGAGTTATGTACTAAAAGATGAAATATTGTTGCTTACGTTACAAGGGAATTCGTTGCTTACGTTCCATTAAAAGTCCCTATATTTTTTGCATTATAAACTGACTATCTTAATTTTGACTGGTACAGTTTCAGTTTTTATCCCATGTATTGCTTTCCCATTTTAATGTTTTCAAAATATTGGAAAAGCCTTGTATTCGTGCAAAAAATTCAATTTTTTTGCGTACTTTTTCCTATTATGGCGTTTTAAAGCCTGTCATGCCACGATTTTCTGGAATAACTCCATGGTAATTAGCTATTATGGATTATCCGTAATAGAAAATTATCATGGTGAAATGATTGATAATATCATAACATACAAAATACAGCAGCTTTTAAGTTAAAATTTGATATGTTTAGGAGACACAATGGCGGCAAAAGCGGGCTTTTTTAATAGAAATGGGTCGTGTGGTAAAGCATTTTAAACCTTGTGAAATTCTCTGTTCGACCACATATTTTTTTACATTTTTTTGAATTTGAATTTGATTTTTTTTTAAAAAGTCTTCAAATGAAAATGTTTGTTAAAAAAATATTTATAATAATGATTAATTCCGTAATACGTAAATTATACTTTTAAACTAATTTTAAATATGAAGAGCTTATTTGTATATTGCAACAAGTCCATTTCTCAACTTGATGGATTAGTTTCGTTTTAAAAATAAGTTTATTTAATTTAATTATATTTTGTTTTTAAAACGCAAAAAAAAGTTTAAAACGTTAAGAAATGGACTTGTGGCAATATGAAAATGAGCTCCTTATATACATAGATATGGTCAAGAGAATTTAATAAAAATTAAAATGATGTATTACACGACCCCCTTTCCATTTAAAAAATATCCTCCCTTGCTCCTGCCTCCAAATATAAAATAAATACCAAACAACAATTTGGGTTACGTTATTTGTGTAGTCCAAATTTCAAGTTGATATCCTAAGGAGTTCAAAAGTTACTTTTGACAAGCACGGTAGTTTTTTTTAATCTTTTTTGTTTTTTTATTTTTCAGTTTACACCTTTCAAGATAAATTATGTGAAAATAATACTAGAATATGCACAAAACACTGCAAACAAAGTAATACAATGGGATTATGTGTTAAAACCCCTTATCGAATTTTTAAGGACCGTTTTAAAGTACATTGTAATTGTTTAACTTTATATAAAGCATAAATTAAAAAATATAATATAAAAAAATATTATTTTAAATAACATGTTGTGTGAAATAAACTTTTAAAAGCAAATTAAAACATTTTTATTTTAGTGTTATAATTTACCAACTCTACCCGGTAAAGTCAGTATGTTACCTTTATTCCGAGATAGAAAAGTTAGAATTTTAATTAAATTCTAACTTTAAGTGCGAATTCAACTAAAATTACATTACTGCTGTCATAAAATAAGGGAATGTCAAACACAGAAATACTGTGGCAGAATGTCAAATTGAAAAACTAATTTCAAGACAATTTTTATAGGTGTTAGGTTGTAGGAAAAATAGTATACGCACATCTACGCGAACCTGGGTCAGTGCTGTTCGAGTGCTTTTGCACTTAAATGTTTACTCTGCAATGATAGATAAATAGCGTTATTAATACAACAACATATTGTTATATATGCGCCAACCACAGATTGTACTAACTAGGATATACGATAAGATTTGTTGTTGTATTTATAACAATTTTATGTTGTTTACATCTTAATTCTACAGCTGGTTGTTGTATCGTATAACATATTTATCTTGTAAAATATTAC